>WOXC01006605.1:0-102368 GCA_011680675.1 Gymnobelideus leadbeateri | reverse complement strand
AAACACACCCAATATTATATAAACTATTTGAAAATAATATGTAAAGGAGTCCAATCAATTTCCTCTTATTACATAAATATGTTTTTGATACTTAATCTAGGGATATGAAAAACAGAGAAAGACAATAGTACTTAGGGGAAAATGTATACCTCTAAATGCACACACCAATAAAAGTGGAGAAACAGACCAATGAATTGGGCATGAACAAACAAACAAAAAAGCCTGGGGGGGGGGGGGGTGGAGAACAAAGTAAAAATTCCCTATTAAACACCAAATTGGAAATCCTGAAATTTAAAGTAGAGATTTATAAAATTGAAATAAGAAAATCATTGCAATAATATAGGGTGTTGGCTTTATAAAAAATAAATTATTGATTAATTTGATTTAAAAAAGAAAACCAGATTGCCAGTCATTGAAATGAAAAGAGTGAAAGAACCACCAATTGAATGAAATTAGAGCAATTTTAAGAGTTATTTTGCCCATCTATATGTCAGTAAAACTGATCATCTAAATGAAATGGATGAATATTTACACAAATCTGAATTGCCCAGAATAACAGAAGAGGAAAGTGAATACTTAAATAACCCTATGTTAGAAAAGGAAATTGAACAATTCATCAATCTACTCAAATGAAAATAAATCCCCAGGGCCTGATGGATTTGTAAGTGAATTCTATCAAACATTAAAGTAACAATTGCAATATTATAGAAGCTATTTGAAAAAAATAGGTAAATAAGTCCAACCAACTCATTTTATGACACAAATACAGTTTAAAGACCTAATTCAGGGGGACCAAAAGCAGAGAAGGAAAACTATAGGCCAATTTCTTTAATGAATATCAATGCAAAAAAAAAAAAAATACTAGCAAGGAGATTACAGCAGTATATCATTAAGATTATACATTGTGGCTTAGTGGAATTTCTCCCTGCTATGTAGGTATAGTTTAATATCAGGAAAACAATCAGCATAATTAAACATATTGATAACAAAAATCATATGCTTCTATCAAAAGATGAGGAAAAAGCCAGTGACAAAATACAATGCCCATTCCTATTAAAACAGCAGCAAGCATAGGAATCAATGGAGCCTTTCTTAAAATAAGTAGTATCCATCTAAAGCCAAGAGTAAGCATTATATATAATGGAGATATTCCTCAAACCTTTCTAATAAGATCAGGAGTGAAATAAGTATGTCCATTATCACCAAAATTATTCAATATTGTAGTAGAATCTCTATCTGTAGCAATAAGACAAGACAAAAAATTGAAAGAATAAAAATAGGAAACTAGCAAACAAAATGTTCAATCTTTGCAGATGGTATTATGGCATAATAGAGGGAATCAACTGAAACCCTACAGAATTAACTAAAGATAGTTAAAATAATGTAATTAGCAGCATATAAAATATATCTATATAAGTCACCAGTATTTTATACACTACAAACAAATCCCAGCAGCAAGAGATAAAAAGAGAAATTCCATTTTAAATAGTTTCAGTTTAAAATAATTAGGAGAATATCTTCTAAGACATATTTAGGGATTATATGAACACAATTATAAAATGCTTTTTCATACAATAAGGGGAGTTCTACACAACTGCAGAAATATTGATTGCCCATGGGTAGACTGAGTCAACATACTAAGAATGTCAATTTACCTAAGTTTATTTATTTGGTGTTAAAAAAATCAAAAAATATCAAAGATTTATTTCACAGAGCTAGAAAAATGATAACAAAATTCATCTTAAAGGACAAAAGTACAAGAATATCAAGGTAATTGATGATTTTAAAAAGTTAAGGAAGGTAACAATACTTTCAGATTTCAAACTATATTGCAAAGTGGTAATCAACAAAATAATCTGAAACTGATTAAGAAATATAGAGTGGTAGATGAGTGCAACAGATTAGGTTCACAATATATGGTAGTAAATAATCATGATAATCTGGTGTCTGATAAGATCTAAGATTTTAAGGTAAGTATTCATTATTGGACAAAATTTTCTATGAAACCTGGAAGGAAGTTTGGCAGAAGCTAGGCATGGACCAACATCTCACACTGTATATCAAAGTAAAGTCAAAATGGACAAATGATATGTGCATAAAAGGTTATATCAAAAGAAAATCAGTGGAGAATAGAAAAATCTTCCTGTGTATGGATAAGGGAGAGGTCAAAGAAGAGATGAAGGGGATTATGGGAAGTAAAATAAATAATTTTGATTATATGAAATTATAAAGCTTTTGCATAAACAAAATGAATAGAGCCAATGTTAGAAAGAAAACAAGAAATTGGGGAGAAATGTATATCAGGTTTCTCTTATAAAGACCTCATTTTTCAATTATATAGAGAATGGAGACAAGTTTATAAAAATAAGAGTCATGGCCCAGTTTATAAATGGTCAAAGGATATGAATAGGAAGTTTACAGAAGAAGAAACCAAACCTATCAATAGTCACATGAAGAAATACTCTAAATTACTACTGATTGGGAAAATGCAAATTATGCCACTTTGTACCTTGATTAGATTATCATGACAGAAAAGGAAAGTCACAAATGCTATAGAGGCTGTAATAAAATTGGGACACTGATGGTTGGTAGAGTTGTGAACAAGTCTAACCATTCTGGAGAACAATTTGGAACTACACACAAAGGTCTCTAAAACTACATATATTGAAAAATAACAAGTATCCCCTAAACAAACATATTTAATTAGGTCCCTTCAATGAAGAGTTGACATTTTTACTGCATTTTTTCCACATCATCTTGATTTCCAAGAATATTTTTTCCTTCTCATCTTTTGTAATAATGCATTAAAAATTAAGTAACTCACCAAATCTTTCCAAATCATCAGTTAATTCCTATAGTACATCTTGTGGACAACTTCAGTGATCCAAGAATTCTGGAAAATGGGATGATGGGACAATCAATATCTTTTTTTGGCTGGGGGTGGGGAAGGGAGGGGAGGGCAATCCTTGACCACTGAAATTATTCAGACTTTGTTTGCTTTTTATGTTTTTAATGTAAATTGTGATCATCAGTTTGTATATTGTTTGCCTTTCTGCTTACTTTTCTGTCAATCAGTTTAATCTTTCTTCTAACTCCCTGCATTCTGAATATTCATCTTTTGTTGCATAATAATATTATAGTAATTTATGTATTGTGGACACTTTAGTAATTCCCCAAACAATACACATCTACTTTCATCCCTGATCTTTGCTAGCATAGAAAATGCTACTATTCATATTTCATTGCACCTTTCTTTTTAAGATAGCTTTGGGAGATAAATCTAGCAGAGGGATTTCTTTATCAAAGACTATGGACACTTTAGTCAGTGTCTTGGTTTAGTTCCAAGCTATTCAGGATTAGACCAATACACAGCTCCATGAAGTTTATATTAGTATGTCTCTGTTTCATAGCCCTTCCACAATAAATTATTCTCATATCTAATACATAAGATGAGAAGTAAAATATCTCAGTTGTCCTTATTTGCATTTCTCAGAAGTGATTTGATATCATTGTTTACTATTCAACTTTTAGAATTACTTGTAATAATGTTTAACCACTTACCTACCCATTAGGGAATTGTATTTGTTGTTGTATATTCATTACTATATGAAACTTGGATATAAGTCAAAGGTCATGTTTCAGAACTGAGGAAAAAGTTGTTGTTTTTTTTTCCTAAAGAAATGTGAAGTATTATAGAAGATTTTGTTAGCACAAAATTTGGAAATGTTTTAATTGTCATGCAATATTGTTTCATTTATAAAATGATCATATTTCAAACAAACATGAAAACAGAATTTTAGGCCTATAAAATTACAAACACATTTTAGAGGGTTCTAAACTCATTTTTAAAAGATATTAAAATGAAAGTTAACCTAGTACAGTAGGGACACATTTCACTCTTTTTTTTGCCTCTTTTTTTTTTTTGGAGGGCAATTGGGGTTAAGTAACTTGCCCAAGGTCACACGGCTAGGTTTTTATTTGTGTGTATGTTAAGTATCTGAGGCTGGATCCGAACTCAGGTCCTTCTGACTCCAGGGCCAGTGCTCTACTCACTGCCCCACCTAGCCGCCCCGACATTTCACTCTTGGAAAAGGAAAAAGGTTCAAGTCCTGCCTCAGGTACACAGTTGTACTGTATCCCTGAACAAGTCATTTAACTTTGTGCTCCAACCACTACTCTAAGACTATCAGATTTTATCAAGGTGCTTCTCTGAATTAGTAGAAGTTATCCCTCAGATGTCTCTAGACCAGTGAAATCTCTGGAAATAAAATCAACATGATTAAATTGAAAGAACAATTCTGTAGCATCAGGAGATATGGAAATTAGCAATGTTGTACACAGTAACAGCAATACCATTTGATGGAAACTATGAATTACTTGGCTATTCTCAGCAATACAATGATCCAACACAATTCCATAAGCTGAAACATGTTAGCCACCTCCAGAGACAGAACTGATATTGCCTGACTACAGACTAAAACATGCTATTTTTCTCTTTCCTTCTTTCTCTCTTTCTTAGTTTCTTCCTTCCTCCCTCCTTTCCTTCATTTCTTTTCTCCTTTCCTCCTTCCTTCCTTCATTTTCCTTCCTTCCTTTCTTTTTCTTCCCATTTTTTCTTTCTTTATATTCTCGTACAACATGAATAATGTGGATTTTGCATGAATACACTTGTGTAACCTATATCAGATCATTTACAGTTTCTGGGAGGAGAGAGGGGAAGGAGGGAGAGATAGAACTTGCAACTCACAGCTTTAAAATGTTTTAAAATTCTTTTTAATGTAATTGGAGAAAACTAAAATATTGTTTTCAATGTTTCTGAAACAAATGACTAATAAACAAAAACTTACTCATAAAAATAAATTAACCAACTAAATTAGAAAATATATAATTAGTGAATGGAATTAAAAAATAAGTTTCCTTGTTTAATAAATACAATGGTTTCTATTTGTGCTTTGTTTCTAATTGGGTCTAGGTTTCATTTTGAGGTATATGTTTTTAATTATTACAGACATTGAAAATAAATATTGAAATAAACTGATCTTGGGGGCAGCTAGGTGACGCAGTGAGTAAGAGCTCCAGCCCTGGAGTCGGGAGGACCCGGGATCAGTTCTGGCCTCAGGAAATGAGCACCCACACATAAAAAATGACTGTCCATGTAACCTTGAGCAAGTTACTTAACCCCAATTGCTTTAAGAAAAAAAGAAATAAACTGATCTTAGGACCATGTTGATAGTAATAAAAATAATTTATTTATACACAAGAGCTTTTGAAAGTTGGTATTGTTGTTGTTTTCATTATTTGGTGCTTAACCAAAAAATGTTCAGCAGCCACTGCATTAAAAGAAGCAGTTTTACGAGCTGTTATGCTTCTGTGATAATGTACTTGTGAAGTTCACTTTTACATGGAATCTGACTGTGCAGTTCACTGAAAGAATTCTGGAAAGCTTTGTATTTCTAAAACCCATTTAATTTACACACAATTACACTCCAAATGTCATATGCAGTTAAGATTTCCATTTGTATCTGGAGTTCTTCAAACTTCCACTCTGTGTCTAGTATTATTATAGAAACTCCATTACTTCCTTTGAGAACAACTACTATTGTATAGATCATTTTTCATAAATGTTCCTGTCCTTCTAATTCATGTTTGTTGTTTATTTCCCCTGTGTCTTAGTCCCTTCACAAAGATTTTACTTCTACCCCTCGTTATAGCATGACATTAACTGTAGGTCCTTAAAGGATTTGGTAGCCATGAACAACTTCTGAGAGACCTATGGAGTAGTTATCATGCCAAAGGCTCAGGAAAGAACTGACTCCATGTCAAAAGAAAAAGGTTTAAAGTGGAGGGGAAGAGGAGGGAAGTGAAAGGGAATAAGTGAACCTTACTCTCATTAGAATTGGCTTAATGAGGGAATAACATACACAATCAATTGAGTATGGAAATCAGTCTTACTCTATAGTGAAGTAGTGGGGAAGGGGATAAGAGAAGGGACATGAGAGAAGGGAGGGCAGATTGAGAGAGGAGAGGGTCAAAGGAGAAAATATAATAAATGGGGGATGGGATAGAATGGAGGGAAATATAGTTAGTCTTTCACAACATGACTATTGTGGAAGTGTTTTGCATGACTAAACATATATAACCTATATCAAATTGCTTGCCTTCTAAATGTGAGTGGGTTTTTTTACATGTAACTTGGAAATAAGATACACAGGCAATAAGGTATAGAAATCTATCTTACCCTACAGGAAAATGGAAAGGGAAAGGGGATAAAGGAAAGGGGGGCTGGTGATAAAAGGGAGGGTAGATTGGGAGAAGGGGTAATCAGAAGCAAAACACTTTTGAGGTGGCACAGGGTGAAAGAAGGGAGAGAATAGAATAAATAGGGTAAACAGAATAGGATGGAGGGAGATAGAGTGAGCAATAGTAACTATGAAAAAATATTTTGAAGGATGTTTCTCTAATAAAGGCCTCATTTCTTTAACATAAAGAATACTGTATCAATTTTATAAAAAATAATAGCCATTCTTCAACTGATAAATAATAAAAAGATATAATCAGTTTTCAAATGAAGTAATTAAAACTATCTGTAGCCATATGAAAAAAAATATTCTAACTATTGACTAGAGTAATGCAAGTTAAAACAATTCTGAGGTACTACCTCATACCTATTAGATAATAGGACAGAAAAGGTAAATGACAAATGCTGGAGGGGATGTGGGAAAAATGAGACATTAATGCACTGTTGTTAGAGTTGTGAATTAATTAAACCATTCTATGGAGCAATTTGGAACTATGCCCAAAAGGCTATAAAACCACACATACCCTTTGATATAGCAATACCATTACTAGGTCTGTATCCCAAAAGAGATTACAGAAACAAAAAGGAAAATAAACTATACGAACAAAAATATTTATAGCAGCTCTTTTCTTGGGGTAAATAATTGGAAATTGAGGGGATACATATCAATTTGGGAATGGCTGAATAAGTTTTAGTATGTAATTGTGATGGAATGCTGTTGTACCATAAGAAATAATGAGTAGGATGCTCACAGAAAAACCTAGAAAGACTTACATGTGTTGATGCAAAGTGAAATGTATTGGGTACAAAGTAACAACAATATTGTAAGATGATCACCTGTGAATGACTTAGCTATTCTCAGCAATACAAAAATCCATGATAAATATGAAGGACTTAGGTTAGGATGAAAAATGTTATCCATCCCCAGAGAAAGAACTGATGGTATCTGATTACATATTGAAGCAAATTTTGTTTTGTTTTGTGTTTTTCACTTTATTTTTCCTGAGATTTTTGTATCTATGTTTTCTTTCACAACATGACTACTATGGATATTTTTTGCATGACTACACATGTATCCCCTATATGGAATTAATTGCCTTCTCAATGCAAAAAGGGGGAGGGAGGAAGAAAGAGAATCTGGAACTCAAAGTTTTAAAAATAAAAGTTAAAAATTGGTTTTTACATGTAACTGGGGGAAAATTAAATAATAAATACAAAAAATGGTTTAAATAAAAGAATTGACTCCATGTCTACTTTTATTAACTTCTGTTTTACATCATTCATTTCTGCCAGATTTTGAGTTACAATTGTTTCCCCCCCCCCCCCGTTACTCCCCTCCCCACCCTCCCAGAATAGGAGTCCCACAAGATATCGCTTCCTCCAATCTGCTCTCTCCCATACCTTCTTCCATACCCCCTTCGACTTTTCCATTAGAGGAAGGTGAATCTTTGTGTCCCAATGCCTGCACATCGTACCTCCCAATTACAAGCAAAAGAGTATTAATAATAGTATTTATATATATTTGAAACACTTAATCTTAAGACCTCGAATTTCAGATCCATTTCCTTCCTCCCTTGTCACCCATTCCCTCTGGGAAGATAAGTAATTCAGTATATGTTGTACATGTCTAGCTATACAAAACATTACCATCTAGATATATTGTTAAAGGCTGCTTATAATTCCCTCCCACTCATCCCACCCCCCCAACCTGATCCATTCCCTACTTGATCCTGTCCCTCTTCTATAGTGGGTACTTCCAACCTCCCCTCCCCGCAAGGATGCCCTACCATCCATCATCCCTCCTCTCATCCCTCTTCCCCCTATTCAGCTGCAGGTTGAGATATCCTATTTAGTATGTATGTCATTCTCTCCCTGAACCAAATTCAATGAGAATGTGGTTTTGCCTTTTTGCCTTCTTATTCTTCCCCTCCTTTGCAACCACTTCCCCTTGCTTCTTCTACATGAGATAGTTTACCCTACCCTGTCTCTCCCCATCACCTCTTGCCACTTTCCTCTCTCACCTCATAATTTCACCCCTTAAGTATCATCCCTTCCCAACAAATTCAACCTATGCCCTCTATCCATGTGTAACTGTAAACATATATACACACATTCACATATGTATTCATATGACCATACACCCTTCTTCCATTATTTTCATACTGAGAAAGATTTCATCAGTCACATATATTGTTTTTCCATATAGGAATGTAAATAGTGCAACTTTGATAAGTTCCTTTTGATTTCTTTTCCCTGATTACCTTCTCAGACATCTCTTGCTTCTTGTGTCTGGATGTCAAATTTTCTATTCAACTCTGTTTTTTTCCTTAAGAATGCTTGAAAGTCCTCTATTCCACTGAATGACCATATTTTCCCTTGAAACAAAATACTCAGTTTTGCTGAGTAGGTGACCCTTGTGTTCATTCCCAGCTCTTTTGCCCTCTGAAATATCATATTCCATGCCCTTCGATCCCTCAGTATAGAAGCTGCCAGGTCCTGGGCTATTCTGATTGTGTTTCCACAATATTGAAATTGTTTCTTCCTGGATGCTTGGAGTATTTTCTCCTTGATCTGGGGATTCTGGAACCTGGCTATAATATTCCTGGGAGTTTTCTTTTTGGGATCTTTTTCAGAAGGTGATTAGTGGATTCTTTCAACCTCTATTTTGCCCTCTGGATCTAAAACATCAGGGCAATTTTCCTTGAGAATTTCTTGAAGGGTGATTTCTAGGTTCTTTCTTTGATCACGGCTTTCAGGTCGTCCAATAATTTTTAAATTGTCTCTCTTGGATCTATTTTCCAGGTCAATGGTTTTTCCCATGAGATATTTCACATTGCCTTCTAATCTTTCATTTGTTTGGATCTGCTTAACAGCATCTTAATGCCTCATAAAATCATTAGCTTCCATTTGCTCCAGTCTAACTCTGAAGGAATGAATCTCCTCAGTGAACTTTTGAGATTCTTCTTCCATCTGACAAATTCGACTTTTTAAGGCATTCTTCTCCTCATTGCTCTTTTTGGGCCTCCTTTGCCATTTGAGTTAGTCTATTTTTTAAGGTGTTGTTTTCCTCAGTCAGGCTGTTGACCCTCATTTCATACTTTTCCTGCATCCTTCTCATTTCTCTTCCCAATTTTTCCTCCACTTCTCTTATTTGACTTTTAAAGTCCTTCTCAAGGTCCTCTATGGCCTGTCACCTGCTCATATTTTCCTTTGGGGCTTTTGGAACACAATTTCTGACCTCACAGCCCTCCCCCTGTTCTATGCTTCGATCCTCTTTGCCCCCAAATTAGGAGTCTAAGGTCGCATTTTTCTGTTTAATTTGTTTCCTTTGCCTTGGCATGTGGCCACTTAATTACTTGACTTTTGGGCTTGTTGCCACAGTATGGCTGGGCCACCAGACAGGTGAACTTTCATCCTGAATGTGTGGGGGGACAACTTCTGTTTCTGGGAAGCTGGAAACCCACCCATGACCTCCCCCCCAGATCACAATCCAGATCCAGGGAGGTTAAAGCAAGAGAGATTCAAATCCTTCCCCAGACACTTGCTAGCTCTGTGAATCTGCATGTCATAACCTTTCTCTTCCTCAGTTTCCTCATCTGTAAAATTAGGTAATAAAAACACCCCCCATACATTGTTGTGAGAATCAAATGAGATAATATTGGTAGAGTACTTTGCAAGTCTTGATACTCTATCTGAACACTATTATTAGTATTAGTATTATAAATAAATGAAATACAGATGAATTAATGCATATAAGTGTACGTGGGTATCTTCCTGATATTAATCAGTTTTTTCATTCAAATAAATTAAAAGGTGTTATAAAAATAAAAAATAAGTTCAATTATATCAATATGCATATCTCTGTACCTCGTTTTCTGTCTCTGTCTCTATTTCCATCTCTGTCTTTGTCACTATTTCTATCTTTCTCTTTCTCCTCTCCTGTCTATCTCTCTCCTTTTATTTTTTTTTCCTTTTGGGAGGGGGGAAAGCAGGGCAATTTGGGTTAAGTGACTCACCCAAGATCACATGGCTAGTAAGTGTCAAGTATCTGGGATCACATTTGAACTCAGGTCCTTCTGACTCCAGGGGCAGTGCTCTATTCAGTGTACCTCCTAGCTAGCTCTATCTCTCTCTAACACACACACACACACACACACACACACACACACACACACACACAAACAAACAAACACACACTTTTATTTCATGTGTAAAGTCCTTTGGAATCTAGTGTCAATAATCTTTGACAAGTTTATCATATATTACTCTTCTTAATGTGAGCTACATTGCAGTCAAAGAGCCTTCTTGCTGTTCCTGGTCCTGAAATTTGATCTCCGATGACTTTACATGTCTTTTCCTCTTTTCTGTTCCCATTGCTTGAAATGTGCTCTTTCCTTAACTCTTCCTTGAAGATTCACTATCTTCAAAGTTCAACACTTGCTCTCTCCCAGATGATCACAGATTACTAAATCCTCCCCCCCCCCCTTGCAGAAAGGAATCATTTTGTTTCTATTGAATATTTAATGCTCAATATTCCATCCATGTGCCATTCCCTCCGACCTCAACAGAAAATAATGTGCTTTAGGATAGGATTCTTTTTTATGTCCCTGACACCTAATACAATGCCTATAACCTAGTCGGTGTTTAATGAGTATTTGTTGGATAGAATTCCATTGCACTGAATTAAATTGCACTAGTTATTTCAAAGGGCAGCTAGATAGCAGAGTGAAAAGCTCCACTGGGCCTGGAGTCAGAAAGAGCTGAGTTCAAATCTAACGCCAGACACTTCCTAGCTGTGTGACAGTGGATAAATCACTTCACCCTGTTTGCTTCAGTTTCCTCATGTGTAAAATGAGCTGGAGAAGGAAATGACAAGTTGCTCCAATACATTCACAAAGAAAACTTCAGCTGGTATCACAGAGAGTCAGAAAACTGAAAGGACTAAACAACTAAACAAAGTTATTTTCAACCAACATATCATTCTGACATCTGGTGGATATTTATTTATTTTCACAACATTATTTTCCTAGAATGTAGTATTGGCAGCATCACATTATAAAATAAATAGTTTATTTTTCTTTGAAAAAATTGGGAAGTTGGTTTTATCTTACATCCTAACATAATTGCAAAGGCTAAAAATGTTATTTGTACCATGGATTTGCTATTTTTGTCGGGGAATTATCAGAATCTAGAAACTTGTAGCTGCATTAACATTGTAAGTTGTTTTATGAAGTTATTGGAATGTAGAGGATAAAGACAGTCACACACTGAATATTCTGGTAGGAGGGGCACTGAAGCAGTGAGCCAACTGAGATCTCTGTTGGCTTTTTTAGGGAAACAATTCTAGAAAGACCATTGAGAGCCTAGTTTGATGATCTGTGAAGTATTCATAACTAAATTCTCCTTATCTCTTGAGGAAGGGATGTGAAATAAGTACTTAACTTTCTAAATGAGTTTCAAACTTTATGAGCTTCCAGTCACCTCCAAGGAGTTTGAAAAGAGCCATGAATCCAACAGACACTGAGTTTCTGCAGTGAATCCTGACTGCAGACTTAGCACTTCAGGATGTGCTCTATGCAGCCTCCAAGGTCCTATGGAGAGTATTGAAGCCATATATTAATTTTTGTTATGTTACACTAGGGATTGAAAAGGTTGAATGCAACTTTTAAAGGTGCCTAAGTTTCAGTGATCAGTTTATGTACTGGAATTAGGCTTGGGGCTTGTGAATTGATGTCGATGATTTAAGTTTACTTAATGAGAAGCCTTAGTATCCCAGAACAGTTTAATTTCCATACTGTCTTATAGAATAGTAGAGGCAGTTTGGTGTAGTAGCTAGTGTAGTAGGCTGGTATTTGGGGAATCCTAAATTAAAGACTGACTCTAATATTGTACTCAATAGCTGTGTCATCCTGGACAAGTCATTTTATCTTTATTTGCCTCAGAAAATATGCTATAACTTACCTCATAGGTCATACACACGTCCAACTCTGCATTGATAGAAAGTATGGCCACACCAGGAGTTAATCACAGATCCTTTGATTATTTTTGCACTGTGGAAGACTAGCAATGATTAAATAATAGCAAGACTAAAAGAGTGAGTAATGAGAAATAGGATTGGCACAACAAACCAATCAATAAACATTTACTGAACACCCATTATGTGCTCCTACTAGGAGGAGTAAGACAAGTAGGAAAATAGCCAAAAATGACTGGTGTCCCAAAGACTTTATTTCATGTGTCGTAGACCATTTTCTTTAAATTTTCATATTGTTAAACTATAGGCAGAGAGAGAGACTGAGGCAGTGTGTCACTGGATTCTCCTCTAGATAATGCATTCTAAATGCTTAACTATAGTTGTCCCTCAGGGATATACCAGGTGTCCAAGGAGGCCTAGCACCTCTGGTATGAGGATTTGCCAAGCCCTTTTCAGGGCTGTTCATCCACCTTTGGTGTCCACCTGGCCAACTCTCTCCTATGGCTCCCCAAAGTTATGGCATTCACAGTGGCCACACTCTGGTAAACCATTCCAGCAGAAAGGATAAAACAGGTTGAGGATAACCAATGAGTCTCAAATCCATTGGTGAGTTAAGGAATGTCCACCCCAAGCATAAGAAGACTTCCTCCAGTGGAATGGATAGATGAGAATAACTTGTTCCAATGTCATAAAGGCAGCTGAAACACATGCTATGGAGTGATTAGAGTTTGGTCAGACATCAAAACTGCCAGGATTACCCACTGTGCCCCAGGTCATCATCAGTTGTCCTCACTTTTGTCTTGGACTTGGATGACTGGAAGAGAGAGTGAAACATGACTTTGTGCAACTCTGCCTCACTTAAATCTAATCCACAAACAAGTCAAGCCATCAACATCAAGACATGACATCATTGATTATATTAAAAACCAAAGGACAAATTAAAAACAGGTGTCCCTCAGGATTCTGTCCCGTGCTTTCTCTATATATACTATTTCACTTTGGGATCTTATCAATTCCATGGATTTATTTACCACCTCCATGTTGATGATTCTGAGATAAACCTATCCTGCTCCAAACTCTACACTGATTCACCTACAATCTCCCATCTCCAACTGCCTTTCAGATTCTCAAATTGAATGTCCACTAGAAATCTTAAAACTATGTCCACAACAGATGACTTGTCAGTAGAAGTATCCTATTACCCAATCCTAACCTGCTGCTATCTTATTTTTCAACAAGAAAACAAAAGTACATGATTCTTCCTGGACCAAGGAAAAGGAGGACAAGGTATAAAGAGTAGGGGAGATCAATTTTTCTTCTGCCAAGGGTGGCCCTTTGTTTCAGGAAACACAAGATTGCATAAGTTCTTGAAAGAGCATTCATCTTACATTCTATAACTGTCCCCAATACCTGGAGTGCTTTCCCTCCTCAACTCTTTCTACATATCTCCGTGGCTTCCTTTAAGTCCCAATTCCCAATTCCTCTTAATTCTAGTGTCTTCCCTCTGTTAATCATTTTTTGTTATTTATCCTTTATATTGCTTGTTTTTATACATTTGTTTGTATGTTGTTTCCTCAATAAGATTATAAGGTCCTTGAAGGGCAGGGACTCTGCTTTTCCCTCTTTTTCTATGTCAGTACTTAGCACAATTCCAGGTAAATAATATTGCTGTTGTTATGTAATCATTTCCATCTTGTCAGACTCTTTATGACCCCATTTGAGGTTTTCTTGGAAAAGATGCTGGAGTATTTTTTTCATTTCCTTCTCTGCTTCATTCTACAGAAGAGGATAGTGAGGCAAACATGGATTAGTGACTTGTCCAGGATCACACAGCTAATAAATTTCTCTTCCTGACTCCAGGTCTAGTGTTCTATCCATGGCACCACTTAGATGCTTATAGGTACATAACAGGTGCATAATAAACATTGGTATATGGTTATGACTCTTGACAAATTACCTAGCCTTTCAATGGCACAGATTTTATTTCAAGAAATAAATTGCAAAGAAGTTGCTGATCTAAATTGTTGGAGGGAATATTCATAATCATGATGTCCCTAAAGCAATGAAATCACAGATCTAGTTCTATCTTTACCTTACAGCTATGATACAGCCAAAACCCAAGTGTCATGGAACTTCAGAGGAATGGCAGCATATTGGATAGAATCTTAGACCTGGAGTCAGGAAGACCTGGGTTTGATCCCTCCTTCTGATGCTCCTTTTCACTTTCTCTTAACACCACAAAGACAGCAATAGTACAAAAGGGTTGCTTTACAGAGAGGACTAAGAATCACATAGTTTTAAGACTACCCATTAATGTTAACTTAGTTGTCAGTCTTCCACATAAGAGTCTCTTTTCCAATAATCAGTGCTTGGAGACATAATTAGAGGAACAGAAAAACATCCAAACAGAATTAATCAGAAAATATAAAGATGGACAGATGTGAAATAAACATCAAGGTCCACAATTCAGGCTTCAAGCCCATCCAGTCTCCAACCCTGTATGAAGGTTCATTCAATCCAGATATGTCACCCAATGAATCTACTGATAGCTATTCTTGATATCCTTCCAGGTCATTCTCTCTCTTTTCTCGAAATATTCAGTCTACTTCCCTATCCCAAACCCTGCCCTACTGTTTGGTAGATTTCTGTTTACAAGTTCATATGCCCTGAAATATTTGTGCTTGCCAGTTCACCAACCCCCTCATCTCTTAACATTTATACCTTCATTCTACTCTAGTCACCTATCCAGATTCTGTGATTACACCCTTCATCTCTTCATCACCCACAAATGATCCACCAAAAGGAATTTATACACACACAAATATATGTATGTATGTATGTATGTATGTATGTATGTATGTATGTATGTATGTATGTACATGATACTGAAACTCATCTAACTGCCAGACCATTGGGGCTGGCCTCCTGGATTATGATTATGTCCCATAGCACAAATTAATAGTAGATACCTGGGAATGAGGCATGAGTCTTTGATTCACTGTAGGGAGGAAGTAGGTTTCCATAAGGGAAAGTACAGCAGATGTGGAGGACTCCCCTCCTTCTATCACTGGATCTTCATATTATGGAGCAAAACATTTGTCTATTTAATCATGCTAATGATAGCCCTGCTAGTAAGATGGCAATGTTCTGGATTTTACCAATCACATATGTCCTCCCATACAACACTTTGTCCTGTGGGTTGGCCCTTAGTGAAGCATTACACCAAATAAGAATAAGGAAGTTGTGGGAACCATAGCTACATAGAAACATAAAGAAAACATAATGTCCAATTTCTCTTAATTTCTTAGACAGAAAGTTCTCAAAATGGAAGAATCAGAATATCTAAATCTATGTAGTGTGTGTGTGTGTGTGTGTGTGAGAGAGAGAGAGAGAGAGAGAGAGAGAGAGAGAGAGAGAGAGAGAGAGAGAGAAACTCCAGGGGTTTGAAAGTTCTTTAAAGTGATTAATGAGTAATAGGCCTCTGGAGAAAACAAATGAGTTTCATGGTTATGGCAAGTCAGGCTTCTAAGGATTCCTTTTATGCTATAAATCAAAAATTATTTGGAAACTAAAACAGTGATAAATGGTTCATATTTTTGTTAAAGATGACAGAGTTTACAGGACTGTGAAAAGTCTCACTTCTGTCTTTGATTTGAAATAAAATTAATTGTTGCCCCAAATTTAGCTTTATTCTCTTTAGAAGTGATGAGTGTGAGATACCTCCTTGAGACACTGATGGATCTGATCTCTCATCCAAGTAGATATTCTCTTGACTGATGCTGATTGCAAAGCCTAAAGGCCTTTTTGTGTGTTGAGACATGAATTTATGAAAACTCTCCATTAGAGGGCAACATAATGTGTTTCCTCTATTCCTCCTTTGCTTCCTTATTGTCAGAAACATCATGCTCACCCTCATCATGAGAGATGAGAGACAGTGTGCTGTAGTGGATAGAAGACTGAACTTAGAATCAAGAAGACTGGATTTCAATGCTTATATCAGGCACATATTAGATGTTTGACTCTACCTGGACTGTCACTTAAACTTTCAATATCCCAGGCAACTAACATTGCAAGACCAAAAAAGGTGCAGATTTGCATTTGTAAAGGGAAGTTCCTCATTGAAAATTCTTTATACCAATGATTGAACAGGGTAAGAAACTCATATCCTTAAAATTATATCAGACTTTTATATCTCACCACCATAAAGTTAGACAAAGAAAGCTACACAAATTGAATGAACAAGTTGGAGAATTTTGAATCATTAAGGGCCTCAAAGACATGGTCTTACAACTGGTATAAAAGTGTGGTTTATAGTTAGGTTTTCTTGACTTTCTCCACAACTCTGTCCCCATACTCCTACAGTGCCTTCAGCTTAGTCATCTGATAAACCACACTATCTCCTCTTCCTTCTCTTCTTCTTCCTCCTTTCCCATCCCTCTCCTTCACTTTAAGAGATTTGCACTAGATTTTTGGTAGTACAATAGTGTTTACATATTGTACTTTGTAGAACTTAGCAGTCTGAAATAACAATGGTAAATGCCCCTGCTTTAGCTGATAAGTAGACTACAAATTGTAGCCTTTGGGGGGTTCCTTCATTTTTTCAACATTTCCCCTGAAAAGAAAACAAAACAAAAAATTATGTCTGTAAAATGTTTAATATTGGAGATGGGGAATGACAGTCAATGTCTCATCTATACTCTATAATCCTCCCAGGATCATGGACAATACCAATGCCAATTCAGTCATTAAATGTTTATTAAATGGTTCATGATTGATGATTTTTGACCCAGGCTTTCACTATGGATTTTTTTCTATGGCATCCTCTATGTTTCCATATTACCTCAAGTATAAAATGCAAATGCCTCTGTCTGGCATTTAAAACTAATTAAATTGGACTCCAGTCTATTTTTCTAAACTGATTGCACATCATTCTCAATCACATGGAATATTATGCAGAATGCCAAAGAATGTTCGGCATCCTGTGCAAACTGGCCTGCCTTCTATTACTACCTAGGAAATGCCATGTCCCACCTAGACAATTTTGTAAAAGTTACTTCTCCAGGACCGGAGTGTTCTTCAATCCTCCCTTCTGCCTCTTACTCATATTTGTATCATCTCCTACCAGAGGCTCAGTTTTTAATTCCTCCTAATATTATATTTTATTTATTATGTGTCTGTCTGTATGTACACATATATGTAATATATGCGTATATACATATGTGTGTATGTATTTAATTCACCCTAATATTATATTTACTATGCAAACACACACACACACACACACACACACACACACACACACACACACACACACACCTCACTAGTGATTGCACCTATGTGAGGAGCTCCCAGTGAGGTTTTTTCTACCAATTAAGTAAAAGCATCTTCTCTGAGTCTTAAATTTCAGAAAGCTGACTCAGGCACTAGTACCAGGTGACTTATGAAATGTCACACAATTGATGTCAGAAATGGGACTTGTGCCCATATCTTCCTGAATTTGAGGCCAAACATATATTATGCAATGTGGACTTTCTCATTTGCTTGTACATACTGTTTGTTTATCTGTGTACATGTTGTTCCCTTCCAAGTGAATGCAAGCTCTGCAAGGGCAGGACTGGCTTAATTTGTGCCATCATTTCATTTTTTAAAAATTATGTTTATTTTTAGTTTACATCATTCATTTCCACAATATTTTGAGTTAAAAATTTTCTCCCCAACTTTTCCCTACCTCCCCCAAAGCAGCAATCCCACTGTATACCCCCTCCCCCAATCTGCTCTCACCTATATCCTCCCTCATTCTCCCTCTAACTTTCCAGTAGGGCAAAATGGATCTCCATACCCCAATGCCTGAATATCTTATTTCCCAGTTGCATGTAATAATAATAATAATAATTAATAATATATTTTTAAACATTTTATTTTAAAACTTTGAATTGCAGATTCTTTGCCTTCCTCCCTCGTGACCCACCCTTACTGGGAAGATAAGCAATGCAATATAGGTTGTGCATGTGTAGTTACACAAAACATTTCCATAGTGGATATATTGTGAAAGACTAACTATATTTCCCTCCATCCTATCCCATGCCCCATTTGTTCTATTCTCTACTTTGACCCTGTCACTTTTCAAAAGTATGTACTTCTAACTATCCTCCCCCCCAAACTTCCCTCCCCTCAACATTTCCCCTCTCATCCCCTTCCCCTCTATTCTCCTATAGGGAGAGATACCCTATTTAGTGTGTATGTCATCCCCTCCCTAAGCCAAATTCAATGAGAGTAAGGTTGACTCATTCCCTTTTGCCTTCCTGTTCTTCCCCTCCATTGTGACAGTTTTCCCTTGACTCCTCTATGTGAGATAGTTTGCCACATTGTGTTTCTCCCCATCTCCTCTCATTATACTTATCTCTCACCTCTCAGTTTCATCTTTTAAATATCATCCCTTGCTATTCAATTTATCCTGTGCCCTCTGTCTATGTACACATTTATACACATACTCACATATGTATTCATAAGCCAATATACCCACCTATATAGACATACATATGTATGTGTACATATATATATGTGTATATATATATATATACATACATATATATATATATGTACACATTTATATTCCCTCCAACTATCCTCATACTGATAAAAGTTTGACAAATAACAACTATCGTCTTTCTGTGTAGGAATGTCAATAGTTCAACTTTGATAAGTTCCTTATGATTTCTTTTCCCTGTTTACCTTCTTGTGCTTCTCTTGCTGCTTGTATCTGAATGTCAAATTGTCTATTCAGCTCTGGTTTTTTCATCAAGAAAGCTTGAAAGTCCTATATTTCATTGAATGACCATATTTTCCCCTGAAACATGATACTCAGTTTTGCTGGGTAGGTGATTCTTGATTTTAATCCCAGTTCTTTTGATCTCCAGAATGTCATATTCCAAGCTCTTCTGTCCCTCAGTGTAGAAGCTGCCAAATCCTGTGTTATCCTAATTGTATTTCCACAATATTCAAATTGTTTCTTCCTGGCTGCTTGTAATATTTGGGATCTGGGAATTCCAGAACCTGGCAATAATATTCCTAGGAGTTTTCTTTTTGGGATCTTTTTAAAGAGGTGATTGGTGAATTCTTTCAGCCTCTGTTTTTCCCTCTGGTTCTAAAACATCAGGGCAATTTTCCTTAAGAATTTCTTGAAGGATGATTTCTAGGTTCTTTTTTTGATCATGGCTTTCAGGTAGTCCAATAATTTTAAAATTAGCTCTCCTGGATCTATTTTCCAGGTCAGTATTTTTTCCAATGAGATATTTCATATTGCTTTCTATTTTTTTTCATTTGTTTGGATCTACTTAATAGTATCTTGATTTCTCATAAAATCATTAGCTTCCATTTGCTCCAATCTAATTCTGAAGGAATTGTTCTATTCAGTAAGTTTTTGAAATTATTTTTCCATCTTGCAAATTTGGCTTTTTAAGGCATTTTTCTACCCATTGCCTTTTTGATCCTCTATTGACTTTTGAGTTAGTTTATTTTTAAGGTGTTATTTTCTTCCATCAGGCTGTTAACTCACTTTTCATGATTTTCTTGCATCATTCTTATTTCTCTTTCCAATTTTTCCTCCACTTCTCTTATTTGGTTTTTAAAATCCTTCTTAAGCTCCTCTATGGCCTATAACCAGCTCATATTTTTCTTGGAAAATACAGGAGTTCTGACTTAGTTGTCTTCCTCCTGTTCCATGCTTTGATCCTTTTTGTCCCCAAAAAAAGGAATCCAAAGTTGGATTGCTGTGCTTTCTTTGCTTCCTTTGCTTGCTTATGTTGCTGCGCAATTACATGACTTTTGACCTTTTTGCTACAGTAGAATTCTGCTTCCAGAGAGGAGAGCTCTGTCCCAAATCACTAGGGTTTTTGCAGCTGCTGGAGCTATTAGGAGGGTGCTCTCCCTGAAGCCTTCACAGGCTCTGGCACCTGGTCACACACCCCAGGACCTCCACCCTAGAAAGTAATCCAGATCCAAGCAGGTTAAAGCAAGATTAATTGCACTCAGAATGGTTCCTTGGCCCCTCCTACAATCTACAGGCCAGGAGCTCTGAAGCAGCCATGTGGTGGTGACTGCATGGTCCCCTGCACCTCAACTGCTTCTTCCTCTGGGGGCAGAGGCCAGACCACACTCCCGGATGCATTGTTCCCAAAATCAACACTGACCTCTTACTTTGTCTTTGGCATTTATGGGTTGGTAATTCTGGAAACTGCCACAGCTGCTGATGATCCATATCCTGAAGTCCCTCCAGCCATGTCTGGTCAGGGCTGCCTTGGGGCTAAAACTATGAGCTTAGCTCCCAGCATTATGTGATGGACCTGATGGACCTGATGGACCTTTCCACCTGTTGGGTTGCCTTCAGTGGGATATTTGTTTCTCTCTGTTGCTATGTATGTTCTGTAACTCTAAAGTTTGTTTAGTCATATTTTATAGGTATTTGAGGTGGTTGTGGGAAGATCTTATGGAATTTTCCTACTTCTATGTCATTATCTTGGCTCTGCCCCCCTGTGCCATCATTTCTACAGCCCCTAGAAAAATTTCTCTGTGGCACTCAATTCCGTGATACTTTCCTAACTTGGTACTCATAATAGAAACTTTGATCCTAGAAATGGAGGGAGGGAAGGATAAGTTGCTATTATCTAAAATTTGAAGGTAACTTATGGAGTCTGAACTTGTAAATGATAAATTGTGAGGCCTACTGGTGTTTTTGCCTTTAATAATCAACCACCAAATACAATTAGCTTAGAATAAAAGTATTTAGTAAGGTTGTATAGTAAGAACAATAATTAGAAAATAATCTAGTGCCTTTTTCATTAACTATACAGGCTACTTCTATCAAGGTTTATTGAATTTAATTGGGATTGGGGGAAAGGGAGAAAATAAAAATTTAGAAATAAAAGAAGATTTCTCAATAGAAGGATCCTATTTTCCTGCTGTGTTCTCCTCTCCTTGTCATACACATTTCCCTAAGCCTGGAGTACAGGGTACCTATAAAGCCTGTGTTAATAGGAAAGAGAATGCAGAATCTGAAAAAAATATATTCAAGCTATAGGATATATGAGGAAGTCAGTTATATAGCAATGGGAGAAGCATAGATTTTGAAGTTTGGTTCAAATCTGGGTTTTTCCACTCACTAACCTGTCTGTTGTTGGTTAATAATTTCAATTCTTTGGTATTTCATTTTTGTACTTTACAAACTGAGTTACTGAATTACATGACCTCTAAAGCATCTTTTAGCTCTCAATTCTATGTATCTCATGTCAAGTCATTGTTAGCAATTGAGTTTTAATAATTATTCTTCTTAATGAATTTTTCTGGTAAATGAAAAGGGAAAAATTAGAAATCTTACTCAAGCACCTTTGAATCCCTTTCATCGTTATTGGACACTCGATTTCAATTTAGTAGAAACTTAGGCAGCCCAAACAAATGATGCAATTAAGATTTCAATCAATAATTAAATTATTCAGTTGAAGCTAAAACCAAAGCACCAAGTACATTTGTTCCCATGCCGCTTTCCATGAAGCTTGCCAAAAGTGGAGCAACTTAGTAAAGAATTATAAAAGTTTAAAATGTAGGTACTCTCCATTTTATTCAACCACAGATGTGAACATAACACTATAAAATACATTTATTAATGATCTATGAATTATGGATAAGATTTTCCCCAAATTACAGGAAGTTTAAGTTGGAAGGGAACTCAGACATGTACTAGCTATGTGACCCTGGGCAAGTTATTTAACCCTATTTGCCTCAGTTTCCTCATCCATAGTATGAGCTGAAGAAGGAAATGGCAAAGTACTCCAATATCTTTTCCAAGAAAACCCCAAATGGGGTCACAACTAAACAATAACACTACTAATCTAGTTCAATTTGCATAACATCAAATTAAGTCATATCTGGGGAAAATTATGTGACCAACATATTGAAAGACTAGATATTTTCACCAGGCTCCACTAACTCTGAAAAAAAATAAAAATAAAGCTCTGATGAAAAATGATACACCAGAGGCAAGCAATTACAGTCCACTACATGGGACAAAAAAATGAACAAACACAAAGAAACAAAAAACCCAAATGCAACAGAGAATGCTAAGCCCTGATGCTGTCACCCAGCACACCTTGCTCACCAACTCTGTGCTCTGGTCAGATGCACACACTGACACATGGGTTTATGATTTGGGGCCCAATCTGGGATGTTCCTCCTGCTGTTAAGATTACCAGTGAACCCCACACCTAAACTTCCATTGCCATCCGTTTTAAACAGGAGAGCAAGAGTACCTAGCTCTTCTCAGAGAAAAAGGCTTTTTGAAAAAAGGAGGGCAAGGGATAGAGGGTAAGGGAAAGATCAGATTTCTTGCTGTCAAGGGTGTCCCTGGTTTCAGGAACCAGAATGTTGGAGGGATTCTTAAAAGAACCGCCACACTATACTCTGTCAACTGTTTTCAAAGCTATAAACACTGATCCAGCACAATCAGAGAACTATTGAATGGAAGATACTAGGACAAGGATTTCACATGTGGATGGCTACAACATGGGAGCCAATGGAATCACGTAACACCTGTACACAAGAAATAATTAGCATAATAGAAAAAAGTTGAATCTATAGGACAAGCATCTCTAAAGAAGCAAAATAGAAAATGACATATTAGAAAGGAACTGTCCTGAAATAATAAATAATCTGGTAAAAAAGAAGAACAAAAATCATCAACATTTAAAAAAACATGATCTCTTAATAAACAAAAGATATTAATCATTAAGATTTTGGTACAGAAAGTATATAAGGATAATAGGCCTCCCCAAAGAGTATGACAAATTAACAAACCCAAAACCCCAATGTAAAATAGAATATATGAGAACTTCCCAGAATTTCCAAATTGGGGATAGGTGTGTGTGTGTGTGTGTGTGTGTGTGTGTGTGTGTAGGGGGGAAAGTTGTTATTATTCAGTCATATAGGTTGTTTCTGACTCTTTTTGACCATTTTGAGGCTTTTATTGGCAAAGATAGTGGAGTGCTTTTCCACTTCCTTCTCCAATTCGTTTTATAGTTGAAGAAACTGAGTCAAACATAGTTAAGTGACTCACCTAGGGTCACACAGTTAATCATTTTCTGGGACTAGATTTGAGCTCAGATCTTTCTTACTCCAGCTCTGGTGCTCTATTCACTGTGCCACCAAGCTGGGTAGGAGCGTAGCATCTATGAAAAAAAAAATCCAGTGAACACGCCTAGATTTTAAAAATAAACAAAATATAACAAATCAAAAACAATAAGAATATTTCATACTCCAAGACACATAATGGATAAATTTTAAAACTAAAGAAAAAAACAATGCAATCAACTAGTAGACAGATCTTCAAATACAAAGGAAAGGAAATTGAATAACACAAGAATAATCTACACATACTAAAATGGGAAGAGGGAGTAGATTAATATATTTTGACAAATAAAGAACCATTTTTTTCATCATAAAATGACATACAGTGTAATGTTAAAATTAAATTTTCTTTATGATACTCCCAGAAAGTGGTCTGTTCTTTTTGTTTGAAGAACTGCTGAAGGGGCAGATAGGTGGCACAGTGAATAGAAAAGAAGCCCTGGAGTCAGGAGAACCTGAGTTCAAATCCAGCCTCAGACATGTAGTATTACCCTTACTAGGTATGTGACCTTAAACCCAATTGCCCTGCCCTACCAAAAAGAAAGAAAGAAAGAAAGAAAGAAAGAAAGAAAGAAAGAAAGAAAGAAAGAAAGAAAGAAAGAAAGAAAGAAAGAACTGCAGTGGAGGGGAAATTACCACTTCACAAGTAATCAAATTCCATTTTTCACCAGCACTATTAGGAAAATTTTTTACATCTCAAATTTATGTTTTCCTTTTTTGCAATTTCCACAGATGATTTCTATATATAATATAATGTAATATAATATTATTTATATTATATCCAAACATATATATATATAGTCACACATGCATACACACATATGCATTGTGTAAGTATGTGTATGTATATATGTGGGTGTACACACACACACACACATACAGACACATATATTCTTTACTATGTTGGTTTCCCTTCTATAAATACTCTTTAGGAGTGTTAGGATTGGCTATCCTAAAATCTGGTATCCCCCTTATGGATGGTTTTAGTTCCTTGAACTGATAATGGATACAATAATAATAATGATAACATAAATATATTTCTTATTTAATGTTTTTAAAGTGCTGTTTACATTATGTTTGGTGAAAATGATCAATATGACAAAATCACAGTTGATAAAGTACAAATATATGATATAAGGGAAATGATTTGATCTCTAAGGAGTTAAAGGCAAAATGGAAAATAGAATCATGGGAATTTTATTATTTTAAAGGGGAAGGGGAAAAGAAATAAACATTTATATAGTGCCTAATATATGCCAGCAATGGTGCTAAGCATTTTACAAATATTTCATTTGATCCTCAAAAAAACCTTCAGAAATAGATGCTCTTATCTTTCCTATTTTACATTTAAGGAAACTGAGACTTTAGAGGTTAAGTGACTTAGGGTCATATAGTGAGTAGATGACTGAGACCAAATTTGAACTCAGGACTTCCTAACTCCAGGCCCAGTGCGCTATTCACTGTGCTACCAGCTGCATCAAAAAGGCAGTTTTGGGGGGCAGCTAGGTGGCACAGTGAGTAGAGCACTGGCCCTGGAGTCAGGAGGATCTGAGTTCAAATACAGCCTCAGACACTTAACATAAAAAAACTAGCCGTATGACCCTGGGCAAGTCACTTAACCCCAATTGCCCTGCCTTCCCCCTCCAAAATGCAGAATAAAACAAAAGGCAATTTTTAAAAAATCCTTTATAAAGAAAGAAGGAACTAGTGAGGAATAATTTAATTGTTTAGGCATGAGTGAAAGCATAAAGACCACAGACATTTGAAACAGAGAATCTGAATTAAAATGCCAGACTGGCTATTTTCAGTCAAGGTGTCTTCAGCTGAGGGATTTCCCATATTTTGGTCTTAGTTCCATCATTTATAAAATAAGAGATTGAATGAGATGATGTACAAGGCTGTTTCTAGTTTAGGACCCTAAGTTTTTGCATTAAATGAAAATAAATTGTATAAATGCCCATCATTAGACAAAATCCTTCTCTCTGATATCTCAACGGGGTAACTTTTTCCCCCTAGGTTAGGAATGTGATGATATAGTTATGGGGGAATGGGGAAAAAGGCATAGGGGGAAATCATGTAATTTAGTCTCACTACAAATTTGACTGGCCCATTATTCACCTGAGTCAGTAACCTTAATTTGATCAAAAGATAACAGTAATGGATTATTTCCCAAGTTGAATTCAATATGCCAAATCTCACAACTATTCCATGTTTCATTTTGTTTCATTTTTTCCAGGTTGAGGAAAGAATGCACTAGTCGTTATTCTATAATCATTTATTAGGTACCTACTCTATTCCAGGAACAGCATTAAGAACCTAAGAGCTTGTTCTAGCTCTCAAGAAGCTCAAAGGTTATGGATGAGACAAAATGCAAACAACCTTGTCCAAACAAGATGTATCCATAATAAACTGGAGGTGATCAACAAAGGAGGAGCAAGTGTGAAGGGGAAATGAGGAAAGTTTCCATCAAAGGAAGGATCTTAGCTGGGACTTCAAAGGAAATGAGGGAGGGAAAGATACATGGATGAGGGGAAAGATAATGCCAGGCATGAGGACAACAAGGACAATGTCTGTGGTTGTGAGATGCAATGTCTTATTTGAGGAACATGAAGGTCAAAAATACTGAATTTCAGGAGGGGAGTAAGGTGGAAAAGATTAGAAAAGTAGTTGGAGGGGCTGGGAAGTGTTTTCTCTAAAGGCTAAATAGGTTTCATATTAGACCTTGGAGGTTATAGGGAACCACTAGAGTTTATCAAATAGGGAGGTGACATGGTCAGACTTATGCTTTAGGAAGATAAATCTGATGACTGAGTGGAAATTGGATCGGAGGTGGGAAAGACTTGAGACAGAAAGGTCAAGCAGAAGGTTATTGCAGCAGGCCATGTGTGAAGTCATGAGGGCCTGGCCCAGGGAAGTGGTGATATTAGAGGATAGAATGGGGAATCTGCAAGATAGTTTACAAAGTTGGAATCATCTGAAATTTGAAAATGATTGGATAGAAGGAATGAGGAGACAAGGATGATGGGTAAGTTGCAAACTTTGGTTTCTGGGAGAAAGTACAATAGACTTGGTATTTAAGAGGCAACTGTAAAATTTAGAACAATTTCAGTTTAAAGATGAGCTGGATTGGAAATTGGAATTAAGACTAAGAGAGTGAGAGGAAAGGCAGTGTAGGCGCAAATTGTAGATAGCCTCATGGAGTTTGAAAAGGAGGACAGTAGGGTTGGCTAGGTGATGCAGTGAATAGAGTATCAGCCCTGGAGTCAGGAGGACCTGAGTTCAAATCCAACCTCAGACACTTAACACCAAAACTAGCCATGTGACCTTGGGCAAGTCTCAACCCCAATTGCCCTCCAAAATAAAGGAAAAAAAGAGGAGAGATATGAAATGATAAATAACAGGATGGGGTTCCTTGAGGGTAGAGGAGAAACAGGTGACTTTGTAGGCTGCAGGAAAGTAACCAGTAAACAGTGAGAGACAGAAGATTATTAGGAGAAAGTAAAAGTAATAGGTCAGTCTGCCGGAGAAAATGCAACAGAATAGAATCACTTTGTGTGTCATTTGTGTGTGTATTAATATATATCTGATGTGTGTTTGCCCTGTAGATGAAAAAATTCACCACATGCTATGACAGGTGTGTTAAATGACATCTGAGTGATGTGAAATGAAGAGTAGATCAGAAAGATAGGAAAGAGAATTTGGTGAATGACCTCAGTGTTTTCAGGGAAAGATGAGACAAAGTTCTCAACTGACCAGATGGAGTATGTGAAGTCATGGGAAATTTGAAGAAGAAAGAAATGGTTTGGCAAAGGAACTGTGGTAAGAAAATGAATTGATTGTAGAAATATAAAATATTTTTTGTGCCAGTAAGGATACAGTTGAAATGGTGACACATAGTTTTATGGTGGTTCCACTAAGCATGATTTCATCATTTTCTCCAGCTTTATTCAGCATCCTGTTCAGTAGTAGTGAAAGTAGCAGAGGTTGACATTATTCTAAGGCTAAGACTTGGCAGGGCAAGATTACTGATAGATTATGGGGCAAGTGACTCAAAAGAATTGGACAGTGTTGAACTGGTTAACTAATGGGGAAGGAGGAGAGGAATGTCGGTACAGTGGTGATATCTTGGGAAAGAACTAATGGAAGACAAGGATTTGAACTCTTGTAGATATGTGAAAAGTAAGAGACAGGATGTATATAAATGCTCAGGGGAAGTGAATGGGAGGACATAACAAGGAAACAACAAGTGAAGAATGATAGCTGATACAGATTTAGGCTAAGCAAGTCTTTGGAAAACGCCAAGACTCTCAATACTGTCCGAGTAAGGAGGTGCCAGAGATTAATTTATTTACTGACTTTAACACACTTTAATCAATAATAGGTAGAGAGTGTAAGAAATTTGAAGTCTCAAGGACCAAACCAATTTCTGAAAGGATATTTCTAAGTGATTTGTGTTACATGTGGCAACCAGGCACATTTTGATATGACCAGGTGATTTCAGTTATACCCTGAAACACCATTAAAGTTGAGTAAATCTAGAAATACTCACCTAGGTTTGACATATTTCAAGAAAGCACATTGTTAGTTTGCACCTAGAAAAAAATATCACAGATCAGTTTGTCAAAGATAGAAAAAAAATTCTCCAATAAGAACAAGAAATTTAGTGTACTTGTCTACTAGTGTGTGTATAAGTGTGTGTGTTTGTAAGTGTGTGTATACATGTTATATTGTGCATATATACATATATATCTCCATCAAGACTTTTGAGAAAGTATTATACTGTCACTGACAGCACACCTACACACACACACACACATACATACATATATGAAATTCCTCGTATCTTGACAGACAGGACATGATTGAATAAATACTGCTGTGGGAATCAGTATCATAGACTTGTCAGAGAAGACAACAAAATCAATACCACATTAGAAAAAAAGGATAAAAAAAAAACATATGTGATTAAAATTCCCGCCTGACCTATGGAAAGAAGCTGTGAATGTCCTCCAACAGAAATGCATAGAATGGACATTAACAATCATTGTCATTTCCTATGAGTTTTTTCTTCTAAATTTAGACTTTGTTAATCATTAACACTAATTATGAACCAAGGAATCTAATAACAACCTCAATCCGCAAACTTTTCATTTGTGCCCTAGGGAGAGAGAGATATAGTAGTCAAAGTAACAGTGATTGAGAGTATAATTCCCGATGTGAAATAGGGAAGAAGATATGGGGAGGCTCTAAGCAGATTTTCCTAGTAAAATAGTGAAAGGTAGTAAAGAAAAAAATGCAGAATGACTGTTGAGAAAGCCATTTAAACAACATAGTTCCTAAAGAATTGTAGAATCGGGGCAGCTAGGTGGCGCAGTGAGTAGAGCGCTGGCCCTGGAGTCAGATCTGGCCTCAGACACTTAACCCACGCACAAACAAAAACCTAGCTGTGTGACCTTGGGCAAGTTACTTAAACCCAATTGCCCTCCAAAATACCAAAAAATAAAAAAAAAATTAAAAAAAATTGTAGAATCAAATGCATAGAGGATTACAAAATATGGAATATTTTTTAAAGACCTGAGATTACTATGAAAGACGTTTCCTCATCAGTTTTGAATAATACCATAGTCGGCAACATGAGGAATTTTTTTAAAACAGATGTTAAATTAACTTCTGGTTTACATCATGCATTTCTGCCAGATTTTGACTTACAGTTTTTTCCCCATTTTTCCCCTACCCACCACCCCAGAATAGCAGTCCCACAAGATATCCCCTCATCCCATCTGCTCTCTCCCATATCTTCTCCCATACCCCCTTCAACTTTACCATTAGGGTGAGGTGAATCTCTGTGCCCCAATGCCTGAACATCTTATCTCCCAATTACATGTAAAATAGTATTAATAATAGTATTTTTATATATTTGAAACATTTAATTTTAAAACCTCGAATTTCAGATCCATTCCCTTCCTCCACTGTCACTCATTCCCTCTGGGAAGATGAATAATTCAGTATGTGTTGTATATGTATAGCCATGCAAATGATTACCATAGTAGATATACTGTAAAAGGCTGGTTATAATTCCCTCCTACCCATCCCACCCCCCACCTGGTCCATTCCCTATTTTGATCCTTTCCCTCTTCTATAGTGGGTACTTCCAACCTCCCCTCCCCCCAAAATGCCCTCCCTTCCATCACTCCCCCTTTCATCCCCCTTCCCCTACTCTGCTGAAGGGTGAGATATCCCATTTAGTATGTATGTCATTCTCTCCCTGAGCCAAATTCAATGAGAATATGGTTTTGCCTTCCTGTTCTTCATCTTCCCTGCAGCCACTTCCCCTTGCTTCTTCTACATGAGATAGGTTACCCTACCCTGTCTCTCCCCATCTCCTCTTGCCTCTTTCCTCTCTCACCTCATAACTTCACCCCTTAAGTATCATCCCTTCCCACCGAATTCAACCTGTGCCCTCTATCCATGTATAACTTTAAACATATGTACACACATTCACATATGTATTCATATGCCCATATACCCTTCTTCCATTATTTTCATACTGAGAAAGGTTTCATCACTCACAGTTATTGTTTTTCCATGTAGGAATGTAAATAGTTCAACTTTGATAAGTTCCTTTTGATTTCTTTTCCCTGATTACCTTCTCAGGCATCTCTTGCTTCTTGTGTCTGGATGTCAAATTTTCTATTCAACTCTGGTTTTTTCCTCAAGAATGCTTGAAAGTCCTCTATTCCACTGAATGACCATATTTTCCCCTGAAACAAAATACTCAGTTTTGCTGGGTAAATGACCCTTGGGTTCATTCCCAGCTCTTTTGCCCTCTGGAATATCATATTCCATGCCCTTCGATCCCTCAGTGTAGAAGCTGCCAGGTCCTGGGCTATTCTGATTGTGTTTCCACAATGTTGAAATTGTTTCTTCCTGGCTGCTTGTAGTATTTTCTCCTTGATCTGGGGATTCTGGAACCTGGCTATAATATTCCTGGGAGTTTTCTTTTTGGGATCTTTTTCAGGAGGTGATCTGTGGATTCTTTCAACCTCTATTTTGCCCTCTGGATCTAAAACATCAGGGCAGTTTTCCTTGAGAATTTCTTGAAGGGTGATTTCTAGGTTCTTTCTTTGATCATGGCTTTCAGGTAGTCCAATAATTTTTAAATTGTCTCTCCTGGATCTATTTTCCAGGTCAGTGGTTTTTCCCATGAGATATTTCACATTGCCTTCTAATCTTTCATTTGTTTGGATCTGCTTAACAGCGTCTTGATTTCTCATAAAGTCATTAGCTTCCATTTGCTCCAGTCTAACTCTGAAGGAATGAATCTCCTCAGTGAGCTTTTGAGATTCCTTTTCCATCTGGCAAATTTGGCTTTTCAAGGCATTCTTCTCCTCATTGCCCTTTTGGGCCTCCTTTGCCATTTAAGTTAGTCTATTTTTTAAGGTGTTATTTTCCTCAGTCAGGCTGTTGACCCTCATTTCATACTTTTCCTGCATCCTTCTCATTTCTCTTCCCAATTTTTCCTCCACTTCCCTTAGTTGATTTTTAAAATCCTTCTTAAGGTCCTCTATGGCCTGTAACCCTCTCATATTTTCCTTTGGGGCTTTTGGAGCAGGATTTCTGACCTCACAGTCCTCTTCCTGTTCCATGCTTTGATCCTCTTTGCCCCCAAAACAGGAGTCCAATGTTGCATCTTTCTGTCTATTTTGCTTCCCTTGCCTAGACATGTTACCACTCAATTACTTGACTTTTGGGCTTATTGACACAGCAGGGCTCCACCACCAGACAGGGGCGCCTCCGTCCCAAATGTTGGGGTCTTCACAACTTCCTGTTTGGGCAAGTTGGATGCCCACCCCAGACCTCCCCCCAGATCACAATCCAGATCCAAGCAGGTTAAAGCAAGAACAATTAACCCACAAGACTGATCTCTGGATCTCCCTACAGTTTGCAGGCCAGGAGCTGAAGCCGCCACTGGGGCTGCAAAATGGCTAGTGTGCCTTGTCTCCTCAGTGGCTTCTAGACCCCTGGGGAGGAAGCTGATGTGTTCCCCAAATACTGGTCCCAAAGTCCATAGGGCACTAACCTCTCACTTTGTCCTAGGCATGTCCATGTTGATAATTCTGGAATTGCCACAGCTGCTGGTGTTCCAGGGTCCCTCTGGCAGGCTGCTGGCCCAGCCGCCCTGTGGCTAGAACCACGGCTCACTTGGACCTGGGCTTGGCTCCCCATGTGCTGTGCTGTCGGCTGTGCTGCTGGAGCTCTGCCCCAGCCCCTCCCCACAGGGCCCCAGGCTGTCTCCAGCGAGAGGTTAGCTTCTCTGTGTCGTTCTGTGGGTGCTGGGGCTCCAGAAGTTGTTCAGAGTCCTGTTTTACATGGTTTGGAGGTAGTCTGGTGGGAGAGCACCTTGGTAGTGCTGTTTCTACTCCACCCCAACATGAGGAATTTTTAATGGCAGTGAATCAATAGGCATTTATTAATGACCTACTATGTGTCAGGCACTAACCTAGCTTCTGGGAAAGAAACCAAGTTTTGAAAACAAAATAAAACAAACAAAAAAAATAAAATAATCACTATTCATAAGGAGATGATAGTCTAACAATGAACTTACTTTCAAAAGAAGAGTGCATTAACCCAGGACCTGTAAGACCACAACTACAAAATACTTCTCACACAAATAAAGTCAGATCTAACTAATTGAAAAAATATCAATTACTAATGTCTGGGTCAAGCTAATATAATAAAAATGACAATTTTACCCAAACTAAATTATATATTTAGTGCCATATCAAACAATTTACCAAAAAACTACTTTATAGAGCTAGCTAAAATAGTAACAAAATTCATTTGGAAGAACAAACAATCTAGAATATCAAGGAAACTAATGAAAAGAAATGCTAGGGAAGGTGGACTAGCTATACCAGATTTTAATTTGTATTATACAGCAGCAGTCATCAAAACTACTTGGTACTGGCTGAGGAATAGAGTAGTGGATCAATGGAATAGATTGGGTGCTTGAGATTCAGCAATCAATGAGTATAGTAATCTATTGTTTGATAAACCCAAAGACCCTAGTTTTTCAGATAAGAAAGCAGTATTTGACAAAAACTGCTGGGAAAACTGGAATAAAGTATGGCAAAAACTGGGCATAGACCATTATCTAACACCATATACCAAAATCAAGTCTAAATGGGTGCATGATCTAGGCATAAAGGATGATACTGTAAGCAATCTGGGAGAAGAAGGAATAGTGTTCCTGTCAGACACACCTGTCAGATTTGTGCAGAGGGAAAGACTTTATGACCAAACAAGACTTAGAGAACATTATAAAATGCAAAATGGATAATTTTGATTACATTAAATTGAAAAGCTTCTGTACAAACAAAACCAATGTAACCAAGATCAAGAGGGAGGTGGGAAATTGGGAAAGAATTTTTACAACCTATGTCTCTGATAAAGGACTCATTTCTAAAATATACAGAGAATTGAGTCAAATCTATAAAAATTCAAGTCACTCTCCAATTCAAAAATGGTCAAAGGATATGAACAGGCAGTTTTCAGAGAAAGAAATTAAAGATATCTATAAACATATGAAGAAATGCTCTAAATCACTATTGATTAGAGAAATGCAAATCAAAACAACTCTGAGGTGCCACATCTCACCAGTCAGATTGGCTAAGATGACAAAACAGGAAAATGACAAATGCTGGAGAGGATGTGGACAAATTGGAGCATTAATGCATTGCTGGTGGAGTTGTGAACTGATCCAACCATTCTGGAGAGCAATCTGGAATTATGCCCAAAGGGCTATAAATAATTTCATACCCTTTGACCCAGCAATACCACATCTAGGGTTATATCCCAAAGAGATTATAGAAGAGGGAGAAAGACCCATATGTACAAAAATATTTATAGCAGCTCTTTTTGTGGTTTCAAAGAATTGGAAATTAAGGGGGTGCCCATCAATTGTGGAATGGCTGAACTAGTTGTGGTATATGCATGTAATGGAATACTATTGTGCTATAAAAAACAAGGAGCAGATGTACTTCATATTTACCTGGAGAGACTTATACAAACTGATGCTGAGTGAGAAGAGTAGAACTAGGAGATATTTATATACAATCACAAACACAACATATGTGTGATGACCAACTATAACAGACTGGACTCTTCTCAGCAATGCAATGATATAAGTCAATTCCGAAAGACTCATGAAGGAGAGAAATACGACATTCAGAGAAATAACTAGAAAGAACTGAGCCTGAATCCTGATGGAAGCAAACTAATTGGTCTTTTTCTTTTCATTGTTTGGTTTTATTTCCTCTTTACTATTTTTCATTCCATCTAGTACAATCGGGCTTTGTAACCTGACTAATGTCTAATGTGAAAGTATTTGCAGATCCTATACTGGACTGTATGCCATCATGAGGGGTGAGGGGAGGGAGTGAAGGGAAATCTGAAACTCAAGGAACTATGAAATTGAATCTTGTAAACTAAAAATAAACAAACAAATTAATAAAGACAAAAAAGAAGAATGCATTGTAGAAAGCAAAAATGAGAAGAAAAACTGGCATTGGTAACATAAAGGGAATAAATCCCAGAGGTGCCACAGTTAGGGTCTCAAATCTCAATATGCATAAAAGAAAGCTTATCAAATGCTATAGGAGCAAGGGGACTTAGTTTTCTTTTCTTTCCTTTTCTTTTCTTTCTTTCTTTCTTTCTTCCTTCCTTGTTTCCTTTCTTTTTCTTTCTTTCCTTCTTTCTTTCTTCCTTTCTTTCTTTCTTTCTTTCTTTCTTTCTTTCTTCCTTCCTTCCTTTCTTTTTTCCTTTCTTTTTCTTTCTTTCCTTCTTTCTTTCTTTCTTTCTTTTTCTTCCTTGTTTCCTTTCTTTTTCTTTCTTTCCTTCTTTCTTTCTTTCTTTCTTTCTTTCTTTCTTCTTTCTTTCTTTCTCTTTCTTTCCTTCCTTCCTTCCTTCCTTCCTTCCTTCCTTCCTTCCTTCCTTTCTTCCTTCCTTCCTTCTTTTCTTTTTTTCTTTTTTACTGATAATGAAAGTTGAGAAAATCCCAGTACCCATTTATGCATATGCTTAACTTTCCATTTCTCCACCATCCTAAAAAAAATTATTTTGTACAATTATCAATGGTATCTTAGATGAACATTTGAGAAAAAAATATTGAAACTGTCACAACCACATTAGATTATATCTTTCTTTTCACACAATTGTCTTAATAAAATGCAGACTTCCACTGTGATTATTTTTGGGCAATAAGAAACATTTGATATTCTCAAGAGAATGTCACCTTTAAGGTTCTCCCCCAACAATTTTTTCCCATGCATATGCCTAAACCATACAAGAGCTCTTCGAAGTTGGAACTTCAGGTAGAGCAAATTGATGGGACTGTGATCATTAATATCAGGTGAGGTATAGGGAGATCCATGCTGGCTCAAAGTATCTGCAATCATCATGGAGAAAATCCAGTAAGGTCCAAGTGGAAGAGGGATTCCATAGAAAAGGTAGGTACTTCATAATTATGGGTTGGAGATAGCATTTTGCTGATTATGTCATGCCCTAAAACATGGCAGCAAATCATCAGCAAGGCCCATAATCACTCAAAATGATTCATACAATAGATTCACATAAATGTGAATTGAAAAGAAGTGAATGAGGAGAAAAATCAAATGGTTAAAGCAAAGAAGGCAATCATGTAGATATCTTATGAGGCTCATCCATTTAGACACACCTCTAGTAAAGACACAAATGCACCCTGAACAGAGTTCAGAATTAAACAGAAAGAGATTGTGTTGGATGGCCTTTAGAAAAATTATTGTTCAATAAATGATGTCAGATTTCCTTCAAACCATGGTGTATCTTTTCAACACTATCATTTTTCTTATATTACAAGGCCACAAATCTTAAAATTTTTCCATTTCTAAAGATTTGAAACAAAGTAAAACAAAATAACAATAAAATGGGTTATATTTCCCCATAAGGCCATAGTGGCTAACCCTTGATTTAGAATAAACTTAGCTTTATTATAATTTCCATGAGTTTTGAAATTATATTGATAGTGAATCCGAATAATGTCACTCCTTATTTCAAAAAGCTTCAATGACTCTGAAGGTCCTCCTAGGCTAGTTTCCTAATTTCAGAAATGATTAGAAGTGTCAAACAGGCAATCCAGAGCCACCAGAATCAGATTAAAATTTAAGTGAGAAACAACTAACAAAATGCAGTAGAACATAGACAGTGCTAATATGTGGTTTTCTAAGTCAATGTGACTCCATCATGGATCATTACATATGGTTTACAGGCTCCATTTCCTTTGGGCTTGGCATCCATGGTCTAGCTGATCTCTAAAGTCTTTAAGTTCTATTATTCTGGCAGTATCAGAAAATCTAAGATTTCATTTAGGTTTGAAACAATAACTTGGTTTTATTTTAGTGGGGCCTATTTATGTGGGATTTTTATCATGACCTACACATCTGTTATAGTGTCAAAATCATCTTTTATGTTTTCCTGTCTTTCCCTTTGCTATATAAAATGTGTCCTTGATTGAAAGAGTATAAGCTGGTTGTTTGAAATTCATTTCACTTAATTATCTGGCTTTAATGACATTTTCTTTCTGAAGACTATTTTCTATTTTTCTGCAAGAAATTTTATTTTTAGTCTTGTACATATTGAGAATTGCTCTTTGAAATACACTACAAAGACATAAATTTAGGGATCCTTTATTAGCACATAGGAAATAACAACTGTCTATTTTTACATAACAAATTTAAATTTTGATTTTTAGTCTTAGATTTTATAATGTTATAAGATGACCCTAAATTTTTCTTTTTGTATAAGTGATAAAGAGAATGCTTCCATGAGAAGCTAAAACTGGGTCTTTCAGTTTCTTAGTGAACTAATTTTGACTACAACTGAAATCAACAGATGTTCCCTCCTAGAATTAATAAACATCTTTGGATATGAAATGGCCTTTTCATCCCTGAGACCTGCTTGAAATGCAAAACTAATACATTTGTACCACAAGATGGTTCTTAAGACCTTCTTGATCAATTGTCTCAATGTCTGTTATATTATATTGTACACTTGCTTCCTTAATAACTAGTATTTCTTACTGTAATATAAAAACAACTGAGAAATTGTTTTCAATCTTGATTTTGTGATGTTAATGTGGTTCGATTCACTTATATTCTCATCTCTGCATCAGGCAGATTGCCTACTAGGTTTGGTTTTTCTTTTTTGTTGGTGCACAATGAAATCAGATGAAAAATGAATGCATAAGTGAATCTTTCATAACTAAGGAGAAAAGAAACTAAATGGGTATAAAAAGAACACTTTTCTCAACAATCTTCTCTACTTTTTAAGTAGAGAAATGTGGATTGGCAGGTCTGATTTTAGGCAAGATTTTTCCTTAATATCTTGTGAAAAGGATCTTCGTACTCTTATGGTTGAAGATTCAACAGTCTGCTTGAAAGAAGCTGGAGGTAGTCTACCAATTTATCTTACCAATTTTTGATAAACAGGTTTTTTTATATGTATAGATATACGCATATACTGTGCATATGTGTACATATGCACAGATATATGTAATTTTTCCCCAAATAATTTCATTATTTTTCTAGGTTTTTAAAAAAATTCTTTAATTAATTTATATTTAATATTCAACATTCTCTCCCACAATATTTAAGTTCTAAAATTTTCCCAAATCTCCTCTCTCCCTACCCCAAAATAGCATGCATTCTGATTGCCCCTTCCCCAATCTGCCCTCCCTTCTATTACCCCCACACACCTTCTCTTATCCCTTTCCCTTCTATTTTCTTATAGGGCAGGATAGATTTCTATACTCCATTGCCTATATATTTTATTTCATAGTTGCATGTAAAAATAATTTTTAGCAATTGTTTTTATTATTTTTATTTTTTCATTTATTTATTTATTTTCAGTTTTCAACATTCATTTTGACAAGATTTTTAGTTACAAATTTTCTCCCCGTTGTTCCTCTATCCCTGACCCCAAGATAGTGAGCCTACTGATTACCCCTTCTCCCAATATGTTCTTTCTTTTATCCTCCCTTGTCCCCCCAACCCAACTTTCTAGTAGGGCATGATGGATTTCTATACCCCAGGGCCTGTATATCTTATTTCCCAGTTTCATGTAAAAGAAACAATTATTTTTAACATTTGTTTATAAAACTTTAATTTCCAGATTCTTACCCTTCTTCCCTCCTCACCCACCCCCACTGGAAAGATAAGTAATTCAATATAGCTTGTACATGTGTACTTATGCAATATGTTTCCAAAGTAGTTATATTGTGAAAACTATATTTCCTTCCATCCTATCCCAACACCCACCTATTCTATTTTCTACCTTGACCCTGTCCCTTTTCAAAAATGTTTGCTTCTAACAACTTCTCCACCAATCTGCCCTCACTTCTATCATCCTCCCTCTTATCCCCTTCCCCACTACTTTCACATAGGGTAAGATATCCAATTGAGTGTGTATGTTATTCCCTCCTTAAGCCAAATTGAATGAGAGTAAGGTTGGCCCATTCCCTTTCACCTTCCTGCTCTTCCTCTCCATTGTAACAGTTTTTTCTTACCTCTTTTGTATGAGATAATTTACCTTATTTGATCTCTCCCTTTCTCCTTCTCTCAATATATTCTTCTCTCACCCCTAAATTTTATTTTTTAGGTATCCCTTCCTATTCAACTTATCCTGTGCCCTCTATGTATACATGTACACACATATGCACACACTCACATATGTATTTATAGATACTTATACCCTCCAATACATACGTACATGTATGGATACGTATATAGATACATATATTTCCTTCAACTATCCTCATACTGAAAAAAGTATTATGAGATACAATTATCATTTTTCCATGTAGGAATGTAAATAATTCAACCTTAATAAGTTCCATATGATTTTTTCCTGTTAATCTTTTCATGCTTCACTTGCTTCTTGTATTTGAAAGTCAAATTTTACATTCAGCTCTGTTTTTTTCATCTAGAATGCTTGAAAATCCTCTATTTTATTGAAGAACCATACTTTCCCCTGAAATATTATATTCAGTTTTTCTGGGTAGGTGACTCTTGGTTTTAATCCTAGCTCTTTTGACCTCTGGAATATCAAATATCAAGGGCTTGGAATATTCCAAGCCCTTCAATCCCTTAATGTAGAAGCTGCTAGGTGTTGTGTTATTCTGATTGTGTTTCCACAATATTCAAATTGTTTCTTCCTGACTGCTTGCAGTATCTTCTCCTTGACCTGGGAACTCTGGAATTTGGATATAATAGTCCTAGGAGTTTTTCTATTTGGGATCTTTTTCAAGAGATGATTGGTGAATTCTTTCAATTTCTATTTTTCCCTCTGGTTCTAGAATATCAGAGCAATTTTTCTCAAGAATTTCTTGAAGGATGACTTCTAGGCTCTTTTTTTAATCATGGATTTCAGATAGTCCAATAATTTTAAAAATACCTCCCCTGGATTTATTTTCCAGGTCAGTGTTTTTTCCAATGAGATATTTCACATTGCCTTCTATATTTTCATTTCTTTGGATCTGTTTAACAGCATCTTGATTTCTCGTAAAGTCATTAGCTTCCATTTGCTCCAATCTAATTTTGAAGGAATTATTCTCTTCCATGAGTTTCTGAAATTCCTTTTCCATCTGGAAAATTCAGCTTTTTGAGGCATTCTTTTCCTCATTGGTTTTTTGGGCATCTTTTGCCATTTGAGTTAGTATATTTTTTAAGGTATTATTTTCTTCAGTCAGGCTCATGCCTTTCATGACTTTCTTGCATCATTCTCATTTGTCTTTCCAATTTTTCCTCTACTTCTCTTACTTGATTTTTAAAATCTTTCTTTAGCTCCTCTGTGGCCTGCAACCAGTTCATATTTTTCTTGGAAGTTTTTGATGCAGGAGTTTTGACTTTGTTTTCTTCTTCTGTTTCCATGTTTTGATCCTTTTTGTCCCCCAAAAAAAGATTCTATGGTCTAATTGTGCTTCCTCTGCTTGTTCATCTTGCCAGCCAATTATTTGATTTTTGAGCCCTTTGCCATGGTAGAACTCTGCTTCCAGAGTGGAGAGAGCTGTGTCCCCAATTGTTGGGGTTTTCACAGTTTTAAGAACTATTAGGAGGGCACCCTCTCTATAACCACCACAAGCTTTGGCACACTAGTGTTCCTCACCCCAGGACCACCACCCAAGACTGTGACCCAGATCCAAGCAGGTCAAAGCAAGAGCCATTGCCCTCTGAGTGGTTGCTTGGTCCCCCTACAATCTTCAGGCCAGGAGCTCTGGAGGCAGCCAAGCAGCAGCAGCTACAGCCATGTATCTGCCACATCTACTGACCCAGGGACAGGGGCCAGACATCACTCTTCTCTCCCCCAGTTCCAACAGAGTTTTCCATACTAACCTTTTACTTTCTCTTTGGTGTTTATGAGTTGAGAAGCTTGGAAACCACCACATCTGCTAGTGATTCACTCTCCTGAAGTCTTGTCTGGCCAGTCTGGGGCACTGGTTGAAGCCACCCCAGGTCTGGGACCCCACAGCTCATGCAGGACTGCTTGGCTCCCAGCTCTGTGTGATAGACCCTTCCTGTTGGCCTGCCAGGCTACCTTCAGCAGAAGTTTTGTTTCTCTTTGTCACTTTCTGAGTTCTGTAGCTCTAAAATATGTTTAGAGTAATTTTTACAGGTATTGGAAGTGGTTGGAGTGGAAGTTCAGCGAGTTCCTGCTTTTATTCCACCATCTTGGCTCCACCCCTAACAATTGTTTTTAAAACTTTGATTTCCACATTCTCTCCTTTCCTCCCTTCCCACCCACCTCCATTGAGAAGGCAAACAATTTACTATAGATTATACATGTGTAGTCATGCAAAACACTTCCATAACAGCCATGTTGTGAAAGACTAATTATATTTACCTCCATCTTATCTGGTCCCCCACTTATTCTATTCTTTCCTTTGACCTTGTCCCTCCTCAAAAGTGTTTACTTCTAATTAGACCATCCTCCCATTTGTCCTCCTTTCTATCATCCCCCCTTTTATCCCCTTCCCTCTACTTTCCTGAGGGTAAGATAGAGTTTCATACCCAATTTAGTGTGTATATTATTCCCTCCTTAAACCAAATCTTATTAGAGTAAGATTCACTCATTCCCTCTCACCTCCCCCCTCTTCCCTTCCACTGGAAAAGTTTTTTCTTGCCTCTTTTATGTGGGATAATTTACACTCTGTGTACTCTCCCCCCCTCTCTTTCTCTCTCTCCCTCCCTCCCTCCCTGTCTGTCTCTCTCTGTCTCTGTTTTTCTCTATAATTTGTATATGTGTGTATCTATATCTTACCTATATACATATACCTATATCTATATAGATGTATACGTGTATGTATTCCTTCCAGCTACCCTAATACTGAGAAAGGTCTCATGGGTTACAAATATCATCTTTCCTTGTAGGAATATAAACAGTTCAACTTTAATAAATCCCTTGTGATTTCTCTTTCCTGTTTACCTTTTCATGCTTCTCTTGAGTCTTATATTTGAAAGTCAAATTTTCTATTCACCTCTGGTCTTTTCATCAAGAAAACTTGAAAGACCTCTATTTCATTTAATGTTCTTTTTTTCCCCTGAAGTATTATACTCAGTTTTGCTGGGTAGGTGATTCTTGGTTTTAATCCTTTGAACTCTGGAATATCATATTCCAAGCCCTCCAATCCCTTAATATAGAAGCTGCTAAATCTTGTGTTATCTTGATTGTGGTTCCACAATACTTGAATTGTCTCTTTCTGACTACTTGCACTATTTTCTCCTTTACCTGGAACTCTGGAATTTGACTACAATATTCCTAGGAATTTTCCTTTTAGAATCTCTTTGGGAGATAATAAGTGTATTCTTCCCATTTCTGTTCCCCACTCTGGTTCTAGAACATTGGATCAGTTTTCCTTGATAATTTCTTGAAAGATGAGATCTAAGCTCTTTTTTGATCATGGCTTTCAGCATCAACAATTTTTAAATTTTCTCTCCTGGACCTATTTTCCAGGTCAGTTGTTTTTACAGTGAGATATTTTGCTTTTGTCTTCCATTTTTTCATTCTTTTGATTTTGTTTTATAATTTCTGGACTTCTCATAAAGTCATTAGCTTCCATTTGCTCCATTTTAATTTTTAAGGAATTATTTTCAATATTGATCTTTTGGACCTCCTTTTCCATTTCACCAAATCTGCTTTTTAAGGCATTCTTTTTTTCATTGCATTTTTATATTTCTTTTGCCATTTGAGTTACTCTGTTTTTTAAGGTAATATTTTCTTAAGCATTTTTTGTGTCTCCTTTAGTAAGCTATTAACTCGTTTTTCATGATTTTCTTACATCACTCTCATTTTCTCTCCCCAATTTTTCCTCTACTTCTCTTATTTGCTTTTCAAAATCCTTTTTGGGTGCTCCCATGGCCTGTGACCAATTCATATATTTCTTGAAGGCTTTTGATGTAGGAGCTTTGACTTTGTTGTCTTCTTCTGGTTGTATGTTTTGATCTCTTTGTTATCAAAGTAAGTTTCTATACTCTGACTTTTTTTCTTCTCTTTGCTCATTTTTCTAATCAATTACTTGACTAATTAGCTCTTTTTTAAGGTAGGTCTGTGGTTCCATTGTGGAGAGTATACTGTCCAAAGATTCAGGGGTTTAGTGCAGCTGTTTTCAGAGATGTTTCTAGAGACCTATAAATTTTCAGGTTTTCAAAGAGGTCATTACTCCTCTCCTGGTCTTTGAGTGACCACAAACACTCTTTTCTGTCTTGGAATTGTGAGTTGGATTCCCTCTCCACTGCTGCCACAAGATCCATGCCAGCACTCCTCCATGGCCTGGTACTGTCACCTAGGACTATGACCCAGATTCAAGCAAGAGCAAAGCAAGAAAATATTTCCTCAGTGCCAGCAAAGTGATCCCTGCAATCCCCCTCTTAGCAGCCACTTGATCCCTCTATCTGTGGGCTAAGAGCTCAGGAAGCAGTCATTTCTGCTACTGCTACCACTGCCACCCCAGGGCTGGGATGAGACCTTGCTCCTCTTTCAAACAGGTCTGACAGATCTTTCCCACTGACCTTTGAAGTTGTCTTTGTTGTTTGTAGGTTAAGAAGTCTGGAGACCTCCATGGCCACCATTAATTTAATGCCCTAAGGCCTCCTCTGGCTTGTCTATGCCAGTGCAGCCCATGCTGAACTATGCTTTTCTCTCTGACTGGTGCAACAGATCTTTCCTGATCTGCCTTCCAAGTTCTGCTAGATTGAAATTTTTCTCACTCTGTAATTTTGTGGGTTCTGCTGCTCTAGAATGTTTAGTCATTTTTTACAGGTATTTGGAGGGGTATGGGGGAAAACTCAAGTAAATCCCTGATTTTACTCCACCACCTTGGCTATGCCCCCCCCTAACAATTATAATGAGTTTTTATAAAAATGAGCATTTCTATGTCCATCTTGATGGATGGCACATAAAAAAAATCTTTGCTGATAGAGATATAGCAAATCCCATTGAACAAGTAATCCTATGTGACTGATGTCACTTGTCCAAGTCATCAAAATTAATCAACAGGGATGTCCATTCTGGTTTTTATGTATATTGATTATCAATGTTCTGTATATTGTTAAATACTCAATAAAATTTGTATATTTTTTTAAAAGTGGGAATATTTTTAAATGGTCTTTTGGGCAGAGGTAAAGCGCTCACCTTTCTAACTCCACTCGGCTGCTAGCCTTTTCTCAAAATATGCATATCTGTACTTTCTATAATGAAAATTCAGTCCTTCATTCTTTTCTTGCTTTCTCCTGCCTCTGTACCTTTACCAAGCTTAGATGGCATCATGTTGAGAACTATTATTGTGACCTGGACAGAAGGGGCCTGGCTTTAAGAGAATGAGCATGTCGTGCTAAGGATTGTCTACTTCTTACCCCCATTTGATCAGTCCAAGCATTATACAGACACATTTAATTAATAAAACTAATTTGAATTAATGCAGTAGGATAGAATTGAAAACACTCCTCTAACTATTACATCTGTCTGAAAATAAAGTCCATCTTTGCCTTTAATCATATATAGATAAGACCTTTTATTAAGCCTACCCTGATTTCTGCCTACATCCCACTTTCTCTCCTAAGGAAGGACCTGTGATTTTTTTTTTAATTTATTGATTGATTTATAGTTTTCAACATTCATTTCCACAAGATTTTGAGTTACAATTTTATCTCCCCCATCTTTCCCCTAGCCAGCACCCTAAAATAGCAAGTCTACTAAATACCCCTTCCCCCAATCTGTTCTCTCTTATATCATACCCCATCACACCCCTAACTTTCTAATAGGGAGAGATGGACATTTCTATCCTGGTGCCTGTATATCTTTTTTCCCAGGTGCATGTAAAAAACAATTTTTTAAACATCTGTTTTTAAAACTTTGATTTCCAGATTTTTTCCCTTCTTCCCTCCCCCACCCACCCCCACCAGGAAGATAAGCAATTTAATATAGGTTGGACATGTGTAGTTACCCAAATCATTTCCATAGTTGTTATATTGTGAAAGACTAACTATATTTTCCTCCATCCTATCCTGCCCTACCACTTATTCTATTTTCTCCTTTAACCCTATCCCTTTTCAAAAATGTTTTATTTTTAACTATTCTTTTCCCCAATCTTCCCTCCCTTATATTATCCCCCCTCTTGTCCCCTACCCCCCTATTTTCCTGTAGGGTAAGATACAGAATTGAGTGTGTATTTTATTCCCTCCTTAAGTCAGATTCAATGAGAATAAGATTGTCCCATTCCCTTTCACCTTCCTGCTCTTCCCCTCCATTGTAACAGTTTTCTCTTGCCTCTTTTATATGAGATAATTTAACCTAATCTATCTCTCCCTTTTTCCTTCTCCCAAAAACTTCCTCTCTCACCTCTTAATTTTATTTTTTAGATATCATCCCTTCACATTCAACTCATCCTATGCCATCTGTCTATGTATACATTAACATACATAGGTCCACACTTACATATATATTTACATACACATACACCCTCCTATACATACACATATATCTGTGTATACATACATACATGTACATGTACATGTACATATACATATACATATACATATACATTGCCTTCAACTATCCTCATACTGAGAAGTCTTATGAGTTACAAGTATCGTTTTTCCATGTAGGAATATAAATATTTCAACTTTAATAAGTTCCTTATGATTTCTTTTTCCTGTTTACCTTCTCATGCTTCTCTTTCTTCTTGTATTTGAAAGCCAAATTTTCTGTTCAGCTCTGATTTTTTCATCAAGAATGCTTGAAAGTCCTCTATTCCATTGAATGACCATATTTCCCCCTTAAAAATGATATTCAGCTTTGCTGGGTAGGTGATTCTTGGTTTTAGTCCTAGCTCCTTTGACCTCCAGAATATCATATTTCAAACTCTGCAATTCTTTAATGTAGAAGCTGCGAGGTCTTTGCCCTCTGGTTCTAGAATATCAGGGCAACTTTGCTTGATAACTTATTGAAATGTGGTCTCTAGGCTCTTTTTTATCATGGCTATCAGGTAATCCAATAATTTTTAAATTATCTCTACTGGATCTATTTTCCAGGTTAGTGGTTTTTCCAGTAAGATATTTCACATTGCCTTCTATTTTTTCATATGTTTGGATCTGTTTTATTATATCTTGATTTCTCACAAAGTCATTAGCTTCCATTTGCTCCATTCTAATTTTGAAGGAGTTCTTCTCTTCAGTGCATTTTAATTCCTTTACCATCTGGCAAAATCATCTTTTTAAGGCATTTTCTCTTCACTCATTTTTTGAGTCTCTTTTGCCATTTCAGTTAGTCTATTGTTTAAGAGTTATTTTCTTCGGTGTATTTTTGGGTCTCCTTTAGCAGGCTGTTGACTAGCTTTTCTAGATTTCCTTACATCATTCTTATTTCTCTTCCCAATTTTTTCCCTCCACTTCTCCTACTTGATTTTCAAAATCTTTCTTAAGCTTCTCCAGGGCCTGTAAGTAGTTCATATTTTTCTTGGATGCTTTTGATGCAGGAGTTCTTACTTTGCTGCCTTCCTCCTGCTCCATGTCTTGATCCTTTTTTGTCCCCAAAAAAGGATTCTATCATCTGTTTATGCTTCCTCTACTTGCTCATATTGCTAGCCAATTACTTGACTTTTGAGCTCTTTACCACAGTAGAACTCTGCTTCCAGAATGGAGAGGGCTTTGTCCCAAATCACTGGGGTTTTTGCAGCTGCTAGAGCTATTAGGAGGGTGCCATCTCTATAGCTCCCACAAGCTCTGGCTCACTGGCCACACACCCAGGACTACCACCCAAGACCATGATTCAGATCCAAGCAGGTTAAAGCAAGAGCAATTACCCTCTGAGTGGTTTTTTGGTCCCCCTACAGTCTGTTGGCCAGGAGCTCCTGAGACAGCTACCACACCTGCACAGCTTCTCACCCTGGGGGCAGAGGCCAGACCATGCTCTTCCATTCCCCCCTCCCCAATTCCAACAGAGTTCCCCATTGACCTTTTTACTTTTTTTTTGGCTTTTATGGGTTGAGAAGTCTGGAAACCACAGCTGCTTGTGGTTCACTCTACTGAAGTGTGCTCTGGCCTCTTCTAGTTGTGGCTGCCCTGGGGCCAAAACTGCACAGCTCATGTGGGGCTGCACTCAGCTCCAAGCTCTGTGTGATAGACCCTTCCTGTTGGCCTGCCAGGTTGCCTTCAACAGGAGATTTGTTTCTCTCTGTTGCTTTGTGGGTTCTGTAGCTCTTAAGTTTGTTTAGAGTCATTTTTTACAGGTATTGGAAGTGGTTGGAGGTGGAGCCCATGCCAAGTTCTTGCTTCTACTCTACCATCTTGGCTCTGCCCCCCCTGTGATTTTGTTACTGTGGAAACTCTTTCCATCAAACCTTTTGAAACTTTTTGTTTTAGCATTATATAAAGATTTCTTCTGTGGCAATGTTTTGAGTAATATTCCCATATTAATATCACTATCATTTCAATTTTCAGTGATATGACACTCCTTCATGAGTTATCTGCCATGTTCCAGGTGGTTCAAAATACCCCCTAGAAAGAAGATCCTACAAAGTATTTCATCATCTACAGAGCATCCTGCATCCAGTAAGTGAGTAATCATAGAACTAATGTTCAAGTCAAATTTTAGCCTAGAACTTCCTTACTCTATTTTATTTACTATCTATTTTGTGTTTTGTCTCACTTTGAAGAATCAGTCTAACCAAATAGATGAAATTAACCTCTTTTTTATTCCTGAAAAATTCTGGAGGTATTAAAGGTGACACAGAGAATAGAGAACTCATCCTGGAGTCAGGAGGACCTAAGTTCAAATCCAGCCTCAGACAATTGATACTTACTAGCTATGCAACCCTGGGCAAGTCCCTTAATTCTAGTTGCCTTGCAAAAACATGGGTAAAAAAATAAATAAACAGACTGAGAATATCCTCAAGGTGATTTAATTCAAAAATTTTACTTTCCAGATGAGGAAGCAAGGCCACCCTATTATGAAGCCTTAGCCAAAATGCAAGCCTATGCTGTCTGAATGCAAATTCAATACCTTTTCCCCACTTAACCATGCTGGACATCAAATCATTCAAATCAATATCCTTGGATTCCTGTCAATAATTTTAACTGAACCCAAAACCCACACAATTTGTTTCTAAACTAGAAGGACCTACCATATACCTTATTTTCAAGTGTACTTTTCTGTTTCATTTTTTCTTATTCCAATGGTGTTAAGCATGATTATGTTTAATATTACTATTTTAAGTTAGGAAGTTCTCTAACTACTGGCCTCTCACCAATTTGGAAAGTGGGTCACATATTACATTAGCTTCCTGAATCTCATATTCCTGGAACATTGATGAAGACATGGATACTCTGACTTCAGGTTAAAGACATCAATTGGGATCACTGATGAGATATTCAGAGAGCTGGAGTGAGCTGAGGGCCTGTTTGAAAAAGATGTCTGTCTGTGAAAGGAGAAATATGGAACTTCTTCTGGGAAAAGAATAAAGTATACACTGAAACATTGGCTCTTCTTTATTGTTTGTTTGTTTATTTGCATCTTAAGTAGAGCCAATGTGATTGGATATCTCTATTAATATACCTAAGCTAAGCCCTATCAATAATGACTAATATGATCTTTCCCCCTTCAAATTATGTGGGCTTTATCATTACTCTTCCTGTGTCCACTGAAACCATGACAATGGTTAGCTGGTGGTTGTCCTTTATTCTCAAAGAAGACCAAAATGACCCCACTATGTTGGGGCTAAGGTACGGTGCATCTAACTGTGGCTGATCAGAAGATGAGTTCAGAAGACTCTACAACAGATCAGACAAAAATAGTCCATATGAGAATTTGTAGTGAAGATGTCACTAAATTCGTGGATCTCATATTTCTTTTTAGCTACTGCAATTCTTCTTTGCTCAAAGAACAAAGCACCTTCTTAGATGCGAGCACAGCATGCTGAGTGGTCCTGTGCCAGTGACGGCACCTACCTGATGAGATTTGGGGGAGAACAAATTTAGATAATATATATAAAGTGCTTTGCCTACTTTGAAGTGATATGAAATTATTATGTTATTATTTGCATTATTAGTTACCTTCTCAAAGTAGGATACTAAAGGAAAAAAATACTCCTGCCTATATGTCTAAGTGTCTTAACTCTTGAACTTGAGGACTATTCTCAAGGCAAACCTTAGCACTGGCCTTGCTTGAGAAATTATTCTTCTCTGATTAGAAGGCCATGTGCTTGGATCGAACATTCTAGGAAACGAAACTTCCCTCACCCCTTCCTCATAGAAGTTTAGGATTAGGAGATACTATTAACCTTAATCTGTACGTGCTATTTGCCCCAATAAAAATGAAAACATAATGACAGGTACTATTTCATTTTAACCTCAGAATCTAGGATTGTTCCTGATAAATAGAAGATGCTTAATGAATTCAAGGAATGGATGATATCCCTAACAATGCTGTTTATTTCTAACTAATTTTTGTCCTTTAGTTTTCATTCTCAGTTTCTTCAGTAAAAGGATCCAAACTCAGGTTGCTTTGAGAATCCTCCAAAAGTCACCATTTCCAGATTGTTGTTGTTGGTTTTTTCCCCCATTTGGAATCACATTTTCCTCACCATTCTCTATCTTGTTTCATTGGCTGCTGATAAGGTAAGGGGAGACATCAGGATGACCATTCAGTGAAATTATAGACCACAGGAAAGGTCAAAGTCATCCAGTTTAGTGTTATCTTCCAGAGAACATATGAGGCTATAAAGTTCTGAAACCTAATTCCTGTGACAAAGCTCGTAACAAGGAGAGAGAAACAGCCCAACATAAATTCAGTTCTGGGCACTGTTCTGCAGCACGAAGAAATGGTACCAACTTAATCCATTTTAGTTACAAGGCTAAGAATTATAATCCTGTGATTAACACCTTTCTATAATCAGGATTTGCTTCCTGCAACTTTCAAATAAAGAGCTTTGCAACAGGACATTTTTTAGTAGTTTAAAGTCAGATAACAAAAGTCCAAAATATTTGAGACCTTCAAAAGATTTTTTTCCTAAAGAGTATTTTTGTGTCTATGTGGTTTAAAAGAACTTACAAACTTTACTTCAAATAGGAAGACAAGAAATACTATGATAATAATGTAATTGAATGTAGGAAGCTAACCTATGGAAGCTGCCATATCAAAGATCATTCAATTCAATGATCCATTGTTTTACGAAAGGAAACTGAATCCCAGTGAGTTTAAGTGACTAATTTCAGTTCACTGAAGGAGTAGAGTTGAAAATCAAAGTCAGAATAAAATTCCAGTTCCACAATGTTTCCACTTAGATGCGGCATATAACTATGGGTAAGCATCTAGAGTATGAAATGCACAGTGCTGGAACAGAGAAAAGATGACAGAGAAAAGAAAGGAATTCATCTGAGTTCTCTCAACTTTCCTTCCATACAACTTCAGATAGCATATAGAAACAAATTCTGAAGTGGTAAATCCCCCAAAATAATGGGGTGAAGCAATTTTCTAGCCCAAGACAACTTAAAAGGCTTGCAGGAAAGGTTTATTGCACTGATGAGAGTCAAGCACAGCCTACCATGGTGCAGACAGAATCCCAGCCAACCAGCAGCAGGGCCAGGGAGGTGTTCAGTCAATAGTGGCAGCAGATACTTCTGGAGCTTTTAGCCTACTGGCAGTAAGGGGAGTCATACAACTGATCAGAAGGAGATTCCTGGGATCCCTTTACTGGGTTGCATTGCCCATACTCAAATCCAGGTTAAAATCCTGTGTGTCAGTCCCAAGGCAAGGAGGAGCACTAGCCCAGCAGAGCTTTCAGACCCAGGGCACTGGGGACCCTGGTAACAATAACAGGATGAAAATTAATATTTATGATCACTCACAGAGCAGAGCATGGGCCAGGAGAGTAGAAACCCACCTTTTCTTAGATCATGACACCATAAAAAAACTGAAAGTTTAAACCAAAAAAAATTAGCTACGAAAATAAACTAAAGTTTAGGACAGAGCCCTTAACCCCACTGGCAGAGCCCAACTTACTTATAAGGTCAAGAAATAGGCTGGAAAATAAGCAAAATACAACAGCAAAAAAAAAAAAGAACCTGACCATAGAAAGTTCCTTTATAGCAGCTCTTTTTTTGTGTGGTGGCAAAGAATTAGAAACTGAGGGGATACCATCAATTAAGGGATAGCTGAACAAATCGTGGTATATGATTGTAAAGCCAAGCACTAGCAGCTTTCCAAATGACTGTTGCTGTGAACAGCTTTAAGGTTCTGATCACATAGTATAGTGAGCTCTCTATTTATTCAGCAGCAAATTAAAGCAAAACATTCACAGAAGCCAAAGTACAGCATTCACAATGCTATAACATAACTAAAGTGGCCACATACTTTTCACCAAAGTGGCCCCATAGTTTTAAACAAAAGATATAAGTCCTTAACTCAATCATCCTGAAGGAGCAAGCCTCCTTAAGGGACATAAAGAACAAAGGTCAAAGTTCTCCACCCCTAGGTCACATTGTCTTAATCTCTCGGCAAAAAGTATTCTTTCTTCTTAATTGGAGATTAGTTTCCAAGCCTGCTTAACTCAATCATCCTTAAGAGCTACAAGGCATAGAGTACAAAGTTCTCCTGCCCCTAGGCCATAGTAAATCACGAGCTTCTCAGTCAGCATTAAATACCCAAGGAGAAATGTTTTCATCTTGGCTCAAGGCTGGCTCCCAGATTCCATGGATCCTCTTCCATGGGTCCAGCTCCTGCCTGAATCTACAATGATCACCTGGATTTGCAAGTAGGTAGCCCTCAGCTCTTCATCCAGCTCCTCATCCAGCTCCTTGTCCAGTTCCATATTGAAGCTCACAGTGTCCAGTCCACCTCAAGTTCTCAAAGTTTCTGTTTCTGGGAAGACAAAGCTTAACAGAACCACAATAATATTCATACACATTGTGAGCACCATCATCAATTCACTATCTGCCTGTAAAATCAATGCAAACCCACATACAAGGTCTGAGAACTCAACATAAACCCACAAATAAGGTCTGAGAACTAAACACAATTTGTCAATATAGTCCCAGGACCTCTGAATCCCTCCTCCAGGACTTCTGTAAACAGACAACAAGAAAATCCTCCTTCGGGGCTAGCAGTAAGATCCCAGGGCTTCTGTACAAAGTATCACAAACAAAATTCAACACAAACAGAACAGACAGACAGAGTAGCTGGCCAACACAAAGTTCCCCTTCTCCAGTTTTGCCACCACAAGTACCCTCTTCTCAGTTCTGCTCTCTCCCAGCTTGAGCTTCTCCTTATATGTAGTTATTAGCTGCTCCCTGTTCCACCCCTTCCTGTTGCATCAGTCATGGGGTTCACAAGTCCTGTTTCTTAACAAAGACTTGATATAATCATGGGCAAGGCTTAAAAGAAACTTGAACTTAAACAATATGCTAAATAATTAAATAGCTAAAAAGAGTCACTAAGTATTTCTTTGCTTGCCATTACAATGATTGTGATAGAATACTATCATGCTGTAAGAAATGATGAGCAGGGCAGTTTCAGGAAAACCTGGAAAGACTTGTATGAATAGGTGCAAAGAAAAATGAGCAAAACCCAGAGAACACTGTACACAATAACAATATTGTGCAATGACTGTGAATAACTTAGCTATTCTCAGCAATGCAATGATCCAAAACAAATCTGAATGGATTATGAAAACGTTACCCATCAGAGGTGGCTAGGTGGCTCAGTGAATAGTACACCAGCCCTGGAGTCAGGGCGACCTGAGTTCAAATCTGGCCTCAGACACTTAACACAAAAAACTAGCCATGTGACCTTGGGCCAGTCACTTAACCCCAATAGTCCTCCAAAAAGCAAAAAGAAAAGAAAAAAAAAAAGAAAGGGAAGGGAAGGGAAGGGAAGGAAAAAGAAAATGCTACCCATCTCCAGAGAAAGAACTGATGGGGTCTGAATGCAGATGGAACCATTTTTTTCTTACTTTGTTTTTGTTCTGTTTTCTTTCACAAAGTGATGAATATGGAAATGTGTTTCAAAAGACTGTACAGGTAGGAAGTGGAAGGGGGAGAGGGAGAGAATTTGGAACTCAAAATTTTTAAAAATGAATTTTTATAATTGTTTTTACAAGTAATTGGGGGAAATGAAATTTAAGAGATACATGGAGTTAAGTACTTGAGATTCAGTGACTTAGACAAAAGATCCACTTCCCTTTAGATACTTATATTCTACTTGAGGTTGAGGTGGATGAAAAGAAGTATTATATTACATGGGCAAATTATCATAGGACTTGGAAAAAATGACCAAGGAGCTCTAGTCAGATGCTTAAAGGAGGTGAATCAATGGATAGATTGCTGGACCTCGAATCAGGAAGATCTGAGTTCAAATCTAGATTCAGATACATACTGTGTTTCCCTGGGAAAACCAATTGACCATTGCCTCCCTTATTTTTCTAATCTGTAAAATAGTTATAATAAAATCACATATCAAAAGTTTTATGAGGATAAATTGAGATATTGTTTATAAAAAAACACTTTGGAAACCAAATATACATGCTAACTAGCTATATCCATATTAGTTAGAATATATCCTGAAATGAATATTTTTCCCAGTCCCAGCAAATGGGGAATGAATAAAGTAAATGCTAAGGAAAGGGAACCAATTATTTTCTGTGTATATATGGTGAGAGAGTTATATCATGGATCAAGTTTAGACAGTGTTATCTAAACTGTACTTTTAAAGAAGTAAGACCTTTTGAGAAGCACAAATAGGGAAGAAATGTATGGAAAAGACCTGGCAGGAAGGGACAAGGACAAATGTAACTTTATATAGTCTTGCCTCATGCCTACAACACTTACCCCATTCCTTTTCTTTTTCTTTGCATCCCGGATTTCCTTTAAGATTCATTTCTGCTTTCTCTAGTTGTTATCACATACCCCCTCCATTCATGAATAACTTCACATTAATTTCTCTGCATTTAGCATGTAGTCATTTGCATACATATGGTGATCCCTTAGTGGAATAGTAGCTTTCTAAGACAGGGACCCTTTCATATTTACCTTCATTTTCCTAGGGCCTCACACAGAGTCAAAAGGTTGAAGATATTTCAGAAATTACTCTTGCACTGAATTAAATTGAGTTATTCTGGGGGAAGACTGTTTTATAAGTTGTGTTGAGGCATAATGGAGAAAGAGTGGAGAATCTGGAAGCAAGGACATAAAGTTGAAGGCTATGTAGGTGGGGAACAATGAGGATGTGTGCTAAAACAGTGGGTCTGTGAATGTAGAGAAGGGGAAGAAATCAGAGATTCTACAAAGAAGAATTCTCCAAGATCACAGATGGAGTGAAGGAGTGAGAAGAAGAGCTAAGGATGTATTTACTTCGTGAACACACTGACTAGAAGTGTACTTCAATATTATAAATAGGGACATATAAAGGAGGGGCAGTTACTGAGAGATAATAATGAATTTCATTTGCAACATGTTGGGTTTGAGATGCCTCCAGCACATTTAAATACCCATTTCCAGCAAGCAGTTCATGAGGAGATACTGGATTTCAGTGCAGAAATCAAGACTGGTTATCTAAGGTGGGAAATCACTAGCATAGAAATGTTATCTTCTTCCAGGAATCAAATTTTCACAGGATGGAGGATAGCAAAGAAAGGAAAAAGAACAGAACTCTTGTGGAACCAGTGCTTAACACTTTGGAGCTCAGTATTCCTACCTCGAAGAATACTGAAAATGATGGTTCATATAATAGCAGGTGAAAGAGGAAAGATGGGTGTCTAGGAACGTAAGGAAAAAGAGAACTTCCAAGTGGAAGAATGATATTGAAAGTATGGAAAGTCATGAAGAGATCAATTAGTGCTGTGATTGATTTTTATGATAATTTTGCCTCTTCTGCCTTTTCTTTTCATTAAAAATATTTGTTCTATGGGAGGACTTTCTGAGAAGGAAAGAAATATGGTGGCAACACTAGGCAAGGTGAATACAAAAGATAGCAACAATCTATTTTTAGAATAATATGAGTTAATTGAGAGCAGACTCTGAGTTTTTGCCTTCCTTTGAATGCTCAGTGCCTGGCATAAGGCAATAGCTTCATAAATGATTATTGATCATCTGAGGATCCATTTTGTGACACTGTTGCTTTGATGTGCTTGCTCCCAAAAGGTAAGACTAGGAAAAACTTACAAAGGCGGGGGGAAATCTTTCTAATAAGGGGAACTTTGTACAAGCACAATAGACCTGATAGGATACTTGCACAATGCTAGTACCTTTGCATCATTCTGAGATGCAAGGGAATCTCAAACAGTGATATGCTCTCGTCTATCTCCCTATTCTATCAGTTTCTAGTTGGTCTGGTCTCTGAGGTGCTATCTTAGACCACAACCTATTGCCTGATCCTGTGAGCCCTAGCTACTGGGTGTTCAATGGTCATGCAGGGCTGGGTCATGGTTAATTTCTCATTCAGATCAGTGATATAGATCAGGGTGGGCATGCTCAACATGTGGCAGCAAGTGCCAGGGCCCTAGATTTCAGGATGAGGAGGACTATAAAAGCAATCCCTGAGAGAGGCTGGGGCTGGGGCATTCATCCTAATTGGAAGAGAGGGAAAGCTGTCTTCCTCCTACATTAGCTTCAGGAGAGCAAGTCAGGAGAACCTGTGCATTTCCTGCAGCTTAGTTTGTACAGGAGTCACAACACAAAGGTACTTCACTCATCATTCTATATTTCATTTTATTTCACAGTGAAATGTCACAGGAAGTTGAAAAGCAAGTTGAAAAGCATAGTAACATAGAAACATTTGTCTCTTAGAGAAAAAGCCTCTAATTCCATCCAATAACTAAGAATGGACTTTGAATAAACAGAGATACTTCCCAACTGGCAACATACTTATTTTAGGTGACCTTGAATGTCACTCTGCCTTAATTTTCCTGGAGATGAGTGGTGGGTGGTTGATGGTGATTGAAAGGGTTTAGTTGAGTCTTACATAATCTTGGTCTATTTCTCTTTGATTTTCCCATCTTGTCATGTTACAAGGTCATTCCAGAAAAAATAACAGTGTTTTCAGGAACTAAAGCAAAATGTCTTGTGATGCTTTTTTTTCCAAGTATACCTTTGAGCCCGCTTACTCTAAAGTCTCTCATCTTATTGAAGAATGTGTTTTATACCTGCTACTGATGCTGAAAATGAAAAGGGATTTCTTGAAACAAGTGAAAAATTCAAGATTGCATAATGAGTGGCATTTCACTCATAAAGATAAACTCTGTTACATTAAAAATCTTGATTTGCATTGTGAATCAGTTTTCAGAAAACCAATTCAACTTTATATGTTATACCACCATGTCCTTAATTTAAGGATTTGTTTGCCATGATGGAATTATAAGGAAGTTTAATGTCATAAATAAAAGGAATATGCCATCTGCTAGCGTCACATAATTACAGACACATTGGCCTGTACTTCATTCAATAGTCATCAAGTGCTTGTTAACCTTTCAAATTAGGTCTGTGCTGTCAATTACCCTGAACAAGAAACTATTTTTACCTCTCCTTTCATATCCCTCTAATTAAATCTATTGCACATTTTTAGTGTCACTATTTGTAGTCAGTCTTTGACAGGAAGTTTGGGAGAAATCAAGAAATCTGATTTGAGCATAAATGTGAGCTGTCTCCTTTAACTTTGGACCACTGTAGTATGATGCTACCCAAGGGAGGAACCATGAAAGTAAGAGCCTCAAAAGTCAGGTGCAGGGCAGCTAGGTGGTGCAGTGAGTAGAGCGCTGGCCCTGGAGTCAGAAGGACCTGAGTTCGGTTCCGGCCTCAGACACTTAACGCACACACAAACAGAAACCTAGCCGTGTGACCTTGGGCAAGTTACTTACCCCCAATTGCCCTCCAAAAAGCAAAAAAAAAGGCAGGTGCAAACAAAGGAGCCAATTTCTCTCTCAGCCGAGAGATAATTTCCTTGCAGAAACAGGACTGTCGCTAGAGGTCAATCAAAGTATAATTAGCCATAATTAGATTTTCCATAAATAAAGCAAAATGAAAAGAAACCTAAGCAAAAAATATCATGTGTGACCTTCTGCTGTGTTTTGTACAGAAAGGTAGTTTTTTCCCGTTTTCTCTAAAATAATTATATTACATAATGTTAGCTAAACTCTGTGGTCATTTTCATTAAGTCCCTCACTATTCAGATACTAATTCTGAGAATTCCATTGCAATTGTCTTCTCCATCATGGCACATCATCATGGCACAGGGGATATGATTTTTTTTTCAGAATAGCAAGGGGAAGGAATTATTTTTTAATAAAAAATGGCTCCCATCTTATTAAGGTTTTTAAAGTGCTTTACAATTTTATCTCATCTTCTTTTCTCTCACAAATGCCCTGGCAGGAAGGTGGATTATTCCCATTTTACATTTGAAGAAACTGAGGCAGACCTGGTCATAGAAACATACCCAGAGATGTAAAGGTAGACAATGTCTGGATCTGGGTTGGTTTTCCTGATTCCATAAACTGCTTTATCCATAACAAGTCTTAACTTATAAAATAAACTGCTTAGGTAGTTTATTTATTTATGTATATAATTTATATATTTATAATTTATGTATATAATTTATGTATATAAACAAAAATGATGAGAATTGCAAATATATTAGCTAATTAATTTCAACTACAAAATATTTTTTTAAAACCTTGCCACCTAAAACAAATAAGGAATTATTAAAAATTCAGAATGGGTAAGTCCTAGTCCACAATGGATAAGTGTTATGGGATAAAAAAAACTTTTTTTAAAAAGGAGGAATAAATTCTTAATCATTTGATAAAATGCTCAACCTCATTAATGATCAAAGAGAAGCAAAATAAAATAAGTCTGAGCTCGCCCTCATAACTATCAATTGGGCAAAACATGATGAAAAGCACTTAAACAAAAGAGATGAGTCTATGAAGGAAAAAGAGTACGTGTATGGACCAATGGTATAAATGCCAACTTACAGAATATTTCTAGAAAAAAATCTAGCAATATTAGAAATAAGTCTAAAAGATAACTTCTGACCACAAAAATCCATTGGTTAAAAGCATATCAAAAACAGTCATCAAAAACAAACAAAAAATAAACCCTGCTTATTTTTTCACAGTTTATAAGATTGCAAAAGCAAAACAAAGAAATTTTAAAAGCCTAAAACAAATTAATTATTCTGCTAGGGAGATGGCTAAATAAATCAGGGTTCATTAAGACAAATGAATGCTATTAAGAATGATATCAACAATTCTCAAAAGAACTTTTTTGAAATAATATAAAACAAAATCGGCAAGTAAATATGGTAGGAAAAGTCAGTACAAATTTGCTACAAATTTATGAGGGTAGGAAGATAGAATGACTGGACAGAATATACTGATGAAGCTATTAAGGCAGTGACTGAAAATGTTTTCTTAACATGATAAGCATTTACATTTAATAATTTGAATGCAAATAGGTGCCTAGAAAAGTTGTTTCTATTCATGGTCAATGCTATTTTTTTTAATGAAAAACATTTTTTTAAAAGTAGCTAACGTCTACACGATAGTAAAATACAAACAAACAAACAAACAAAAAAAAAACTGGTGTGGTACAGAGGAGCAAGAATTCTAGCCAGGGAATGTATGTTAGACTCTTACCTGTGATTGTCACTATTTATGAGGTAGCAAAAATCACGAGGAATTCTACAAAGAACCTCCTAGTCAAAAGATCCAAGAAGATTTTCACTTTCACTGTGTAAAGAGAGGTAAGAGAATTTTGCACTTACCATCGGAAAGTGTCCCATATTTGCATTTCTCCAGCATAGGTTCCCAAAGTGGGCTATACCACCCCTGGGGAGTGCTGGAAACATCCAGGGCGGTAGTAGTCTCCTGTGAAAAACTTTTAAAGGGAGATTTAGAAGTTTTAAAGAATTAAAAATTCAATAGAGATTTAAAGAAAGGAGATTTCCTGGCAGGGGGTGACACAAGTTTTTGTTTGTTTCTTTGTTTGCTTGCTTGTTTGTTTTTATTTTTTGAAAAGGGGGCAATAGGCCAAATAAGTTTGGGAACCTTTGTAGGCTACTGCTAACTCTTGTCAAAGTATGAGTTGATCTCCTGCCTAGGAGAAAATGCAGACACTCAGTGAACGAATGCCTTCTTGTCTACTTATGGGTACAATTTTAATTGTACTATGTTGTATTGAATTGCAAAAACTGATTAGTCTTTGAAACAATGGAAGAATAATTTTATGTGGAAACAAAGAAAATGGATTTCAAAAGCTGAGGAATCTCAAAGTGTTTCAGGAGGTTTCTGGGTGGAGGATTGTTACAGAGGGAGGAAAGAGGAGGGAAGGCTAACTAACTCTATACTTGGAGTTAAGAAACACATAAAGTGCTCTATCTAAAATGGTAAAGCTGAACTCTCCCAAGATGAAACAGTTGTCTGTCTTCCAATAAAGTATTATATGAATCCATAGGGAATGAGGGCAGTGCAATATCCATCAAGATCAAGAGGAAAAAGGGAAGAACAGTGGCAATTTTTGACTCTATACTCAGAGATGGGAAGCAGCTATTTATTGACCTGAAAACAATAGCAAGCTCTGCTGTCTTTCTGGAATGGGACTTAAAGGTGCTACAAAGAATCTTCCAAGATTTATCAAAGATGACGGATTCACAGTTCTAGTGATTCATAAGGGTAAAATTGACAAACCAAAAGGAAATTGGAAAGCACTGCTAAAGATTATGATTTATTGGACTGGAGACTGAAATTCTCAGGGGCACAGCAGGTGTTTTCCTTTCAGTTGATTATGAAAAAGAAGCATTTCCAAAGAGAAAGACAGATTTGGGAAATAAACAGCTAGTTAAGGAGATTTTGTCTTCTTCGAGTGGGATTTGGAAATATATTGCATTTCTGCTGAATACAATGTTTTCAGAGTGGAGGCAAAGTGGTTCCTGATTTGAAGAGACAGAGGAGAGAAAATTAGAACAATAAATTGTTCAGTCTGATAAGCATGGAAAGATAAGAAAAAAATAAATGTTTAGTATTGGGGTTATATATGGTTCAGAAATAAAAGAAAAATCCAGAAAAAATATATGCAGGTTGTAAATGAAAGAACATTGCCCTTCTCCCTGTATGTCTTGTACAAAGATGTGTTTGATATTGGTGGATGTTAGTGTCAACTTGACTTTAGAACATTGCATTAGATTTGCAATTGAATTTCTTAATATAATTGTATATTTTCAGTATAGGCCTATAATAGTCCATCAAAACTTTAAATTAATATTAGTTACTGACCTTCACATAGGGTCTTAAAGTATAAGATGCATTTTACACTAGTTATCTCACTTGTCCTTCACAACAAGCCTTTGAGGTGAGTACCATAGGCAATATTATCTCAATTTATAGATGAGGAAATTGAGCCTCAGGCAAGTGATATAACTTGCTAATTATGTAAGGTCAGAGACAGAGACAGAAATCTCCTGAATTCAATGATGGTGGATTTTTCTCTCCATTATATTGTTGTTTTAAATAGATGCATAGCTTATATCCACATACTAATTTAGAGGTTACAGAATGCTATATACTGATAAGCTTGACTAAGACAGAAATAGGTGTCAAAAGATAAAGCAATAAGGAAGGACTGAAGATCCCATTGCCTTCCCCGGCTATAATACTGATGGTCTAAGCAGCCAGTACCAAGGCACCAACCAATAGGGATGTACTGATGTTCAAGGAGGACTAATACCTCTCCTGTGAGGACTTTCTTTGCCCTTTTCAGGGCCACTCATCCACCTTTGGTGTCCATATGGCCTTCAGCTATCATCTGTGGCTCACAGAAGCTGTAGCAAAAGCAGTGGCCACACCTCCAGCAAACTATCTTGGCAGATGAACTAAACCAGGGTCTACCTTAAGCATGTGAAGACTTTCACCAGTGGAATGGGTAGATGACAGCAATTTGTTCCAATGGTCACAAAGGCAGATGAAGCAGGTGCTTGGTTAGACTTCAAAGATACAAAGGTCATTCACTGCATCCTGGACCTGAAATCACAGGTCATCTTGAGTTTTGTCCTGTCACTGGACTTCAATGACTCAAGAAGACAGACTGAGGATGATGACTTTGTGCAGCTCTGCTTAATTTAAATCCAGTTTCATGCACAAGTTGTAACATCACCCATGATGCATTGGTCCTCTCTGAAAATGAAGGAAAAACAATTACAACGAATCCTGTGCTATTCAACTTGATATAGGTCTTTACCTGAGAGATTTGGGGTTTTTTCAACGTTCTCTGATATTGTCCTCGCAACAGATACTTTACAAACCTTTGCTATATAGTTTGCCTTCAAATATGCGATTCTATAATTTGACCAAAAAGTGTAAAGCAAATCTAAAGTACATGACATTTTCCTAAGTATTCCATGCTAAAGATGATGAATGACATTTCTTGCCCTCAGAAATGAAAGATTATATTCTTCTTGGGGGAAGAAGTGAGCCACGGATGCACAATATATGTGATAAATTAAAAGATGCCAGGCTTGGGTCACAATCACATCTATTAGTAAAATTCAGAGAGGCAGCATCACAGTGTCCAGATGGTGAGGTTAGAAGCAGAATGCCAAAGGCTTAGGTTTAGTCACTGATGCATATTAGAAATGTGATCACAGATAAGTCATTTAACCTTCTAGGCACCAAGGAAATTTCTAAGACTATAAGTTGCAGCATTGGTAGATTGAGTCAGGGGATGATAAGGACCCAACAAGTGGTCTTCTAGACCTTTGTGATTACACAGGTCACTTGATCTCTCAAAGACTCACTTTCCACATTTGAAAAATGGGGGTGACACTATTTTAATAGCTCAGGTTTGTTGAGATAATAAATGAGTTCATATTGTGAATTGTTTCACTATCCTTAAATCACTATATTGTTGGACATCATTAAGGTGATCACTGAACAACTAGATGACACAGAGTGAACAAAATGTTGGACCTGGAGTCAGGAAGACTTGAGTTCCAATCCAGCTACAGATATTTCCTGGTTTAATGACTCTAGGTAAGTCACTTGCTATCTTTTTCCCCCTTCATTTACCCTCAATTCTGAAATAAAAATAACAGCACATACCTAACATGGTTGTTGTGAGGATGAAATGAGATATTTGCAAAAATTCTTAGCCCAGTGCACATAGAAGATGATACACAAATGTTTCTTTCCTCCAAACATTCCTCTAGTCATTGAACAAAGCTTTCTTGGCTAAATCAATAAAATTAGGGTTTTAGACCAGAGATGACTTCAAAATTCCTAATCTATAAAAACCTGATTCTCATGTAATAATTGAAAGTCAGTGAAGAAGTTTGAGCTCTCCCATCTCTCTTTTTGTGGAATTTTGGACTATAAAAGTTAGGGGAGATCATAGGGTATATCTATTCCCTTTCCTGCCCCCTTTGGGGCAAATGGAGAAACTGTGACTTAGCCAAGGGAAGACATTGGCCAGAACTGGAAGAGCTGATCAGTTGCAGAGCCAGCATGAGAAGTCAGGTCTTCTGATTGCCATGCAATCCCCACACTTCTCCACTGTGTGCTGGAAATTAAGTGAGAGAGTCATAAACAGTAGTGTTTCAGCTGGACTCCAGACAGTGTATCTTACCAAAAACAATAAGAAATTAAAAGTGTTCATTTCCTGTAAGTGGATCTGAGTATGCAGGGCTGCCAGTTCTATCTATGGAAGGTAACTCATTCACCTAGGTGGTGCCAACTGATGTCAGGCCCTTTCACTACTTGCCAGATTTGAGACAATCCCCAGTTCCAGTGAATTGGTAACTCTGGTGACAGTGAATTTTATTATTTAGGAGTACTTTCTTCCAGAAATTCAGTTCCTTATTAAATATCTGATTTACATTTGCTGGCAATCTCCACAATGTTAAAAAGAAAATGATCTAATAAGCGTCCTGAAAACATTCTTTTCCTTCATTCTCTACAGCATCCCAGAAAAACATGAATATTTCCCGGATCTATCACTCATAAAAGGTACCTTGAAGGTACCTTGAAGGTAATGGGTCAGACACCTGCTACTTAATTACTCTGTGAAGACCCTGGTTAGTGGATAGACCACTTCACATTTCTGTAACACACTTTAAAAGTGACTTCATTATACTTGTAATCCATTAAAGCTAACTTATATAAAGGGTGATATGTATTAAAGATAAGCTTAGACAAAATCGCTGATCTCTGGGAGAGTTAATGATTAGCCTCTCAAAGCAGCTTTCCTTAGGAACTATTCCCTTACTGACTAAAATGTGTATACACCAAACTAACAAGTAAGATGAAGGTTACTATACTGTGAATTAGTACCCCAAATGATCCCTTTATATACTGAGATACTCCCAAGTCCCCAAATGAACCTTGAATCTCATAAATATGTTCAATTCTTCCTATCATAAATGCAGCAATCCATCCATGCTTGTCCAGTGTTTGTGAATTTTATGCCTGTCATCCTGAGGCATCTAAGATTAAATTAGGAGATAGAGATCTAATCCAGCTGAAATCTAAATAAAATAACAAAAAGACTGATGGCCTGCATGGAACTTTTCAAGAATGCATTTATTACATAATGTGAGGTTACCCACCTTTCTTAAGGGGGTCAGTAGGAAACCAAGTCACCATTTCACAAAATATATGACTTGAAAGAAACCACTTCCATGTCTATCAAGTTTACCTGAGTCTAAATAAAAATGCTTGCTACAAAATATGCAAGCAACGACGATCAGGTATTTTCTTGAAGACCCCCAATGGGAGGGGGTGGGAACTTTTCACCTCTCTAGCTAGCTCACACCACTTAAGGAGGTTTTAATCTTTTGGAAGCTTTCCTGACGTTAAGTCTTTATTTGGGTTCATAGTCATCTCCTTTGTTACTATTAGCAGAATGAGTTTTATCAACTCCCATGGATTTAGTTACCATCTTTATACTAATGACTCTTAAGTCCACCTATGCTACCCCAAATTCTCTGGTAAATTCCAATCTCACATCTTTAATTGCCTTTCAGTCATCTCAAAATGGATGTCCAGCTGACATTTAAAACTCAATATGTGCAAACCAAACTCACTAACTTTTCCCCCTAAAGTCTGCTATTTATTATTGTAGAGGTCAAAACCATCACCCACCCTAGTCCTTCAAGTCTGTAAACTAGGAGTCAGCCTGGATCCTTCATCATCACTCACTTACCCCATATCCAAGTTGTTGTCAAGGACTGTTGAGTTTAACTTTGTAACATCACTTACACATGGCCCTTCTCTCCTTGAACAATCCCACCACTGTAGTGCAGGCCTTCATCACCTCACATCTGGATTACTGAATAATCTGCTGGTGGGTCTATCCATTTCAAATCTCTCTCCATTTTAACCTAATCTCCATCCACTCACTAATGTGATTTTCCTAAAGCACAAGTCCAAACATGTATGTATGTGTATGTGTACACATATACACATATATACACCCTCAAATATACACATATATGTTTGTATATGTATTGTGTGCATTAAGAGAGAATATTTCAAATCTTTTTCCTAGTTCTAGCTCACCATCATAAGAAATCTCTCCACACTAAATGTATTGAATTTGAGGTTACCCAAAGCTGAGACAAAGTTGACTAGGAAACAGGTACTTCCCAAGTGCATAATGTAAGACATAGAAGTTTCTGTAGTCATGATGAAGACAGAGGGCAGCCTTCTGGGAAACATGTGGCAGTAAAATCTTTACTATGAATCTAAAATCAGAGGACATAGGCTGGATTATTAACTCTTCTGCCTTCTACTTGCATCATCCTGAACAAATCACTTTACCTTTCTGGGTTTCAGTTTCATCATCTATTAAAAAAAAGAAGTGGAATAGGGTGGAGTGATTACCTTGAAGGTTCTTTCAGTTTTAAATCTATGAACACAGTCCTTATTCTTTGCCTTCCCAGACTTTATACCATTTGTGCAGATTAAATAAATCTTGAAGAAAAGGTGTAAAGATGGAGATGCTGCTCTCCATAGAATAATAAGTTGTATTATTATAGCAGTGGCATCTGAAGATGCAGCCATTAAGATTGGTTGCAATAATTACTGCTGAAGAAAAGAACATTGCTTATAATGGAACACAAGGATTTTTAAACGGGGACATAAAGGGAAATGAGCATGTCAATGGCTTTCGTGATCATAAAGCATTCTGGACAGGCCTCTTTTTCGCGAATATTTCAAATCAAAGGCACTAGTCATTGGGATTCTCTATAAAACACGTGTTTTTAGTATAATTCCAAAGTCGGAACAGCATTATTTCAGGGTAAATAACAAAGTTCACTGTGAAAAGTAGAACTTACATTTTATTCATAATTGATAATAAGCAAACCAAGCAAAAAGGGACTGCCCCAACATACTAAGAAAACTTGGAACTAATGATGTCCTTTACCATGGATTGCTATGGGGGATTCAATAAAAGTATGAAGAAATAAAAATTGGGGATTTTTCAGTTTTTATTCATTTTCTTTCAAAATAAGTTTTGAGTATATTTTATCTTCATAATTATTAAGTAGGTATGACTACCTGTCCTGTACATTCAGGACCAGCAGCATCTGGGAAAGGTTAACAGGGAGAATAGGACTGAAGACCACTGCTGTGATGGAGACGGATTCAGGTACAATCACGCTGTGTATCTCTGCCCCTGTGCATACACATACACAAATCACTCCTTCCTGAAGATTGCTTTGCTGAGATCATCCCCTCTGTGAGATATCCACTCCTTTCTCATGTATACTTCTAATCTTTAGCATCTGTTGAGGTTCAGGTCCTGGAAAGTCCTTCCAGACCCTACTTCTCCTTCCTCAAATTCACTCACACTGACTTTATAGGATTACATGTTTAGTTTCCCAATAAGCTATCAGTCCTTAAAGGAATAAGACTATTTTTGCTTTTGTCTTTATAGTTCCATTGGCTTTAGTAATATATTGTGTATCAGAAGATCTAAATAAATAGAAGTTAATTGAACAAAGTAATTAAGATGTAAGTGGAATTCAGCCTTCATAGATAAGAGAGATCACAGAAAAGTAGCAAAATAGTGTTGCTGGGTTGTTTTTTGTTTTTTGGGTTTCTTTTTTTTTGGAGGAAGAATAGAAAGCATCTTAGGGAAACAGAGAGCAGGCATTATGATGCTGTGTGAGCCATAAGTAAGGTTTATAATGCCATCCTTACAAATAACAAATGGTCAGAAGCAATGCTCTAACAAAGTCAAGAGAATCAAGCATTTGTTCAGAGAACAAAAATTTAGAGAATGCTGGGGAAATCTTCTTTCTCCCCAATATGGTAGCCACCTTTCCAGGCATCGAACAAAATGGAGAAAACTGGGGAAAGATAAAGTCAATTCCACAAGCATTTTCTGAGTAGTAAGTGAGTGAAAGACTGTATTGGAGAACAGTGGAAAAAGGAATGTCTTTTCAGGCTCACTATTTTTTCTGCAAACATAGGAGAAAATTATGCATATAGGGAATATACAATTAGGACTGGAAGAGATCTCGGAGATCTTTTAGTCCAACTATCTCTCTAGAAATTTAACTCTCTTCACTTCAACTCAGCATGTGTTGATTATGTACTTTCTATGCGTCTGGGAGACACTTTGTTAGATGCTACAGATAATTAGTAGTACTCACCCTCAGGGACTTATATTCTACTAAAGTAATTTATTCTCTAGATAAGGAAACTGAATCAAAAAAGAAAAGAAGTAAGCAATTTTTCTTAAATCATTTACTATGTGCCAAGCACTGTACTAAGCATTTCCAAATAAAACCTCATTTGATCCTCAAAACAAACCTCTGAGATGAGTGCTATTATTATCCCCAATTTACAGATGAGGAAACTGAGGCAAACAGACGTTAAATGACTTTTTCATGGTTATACATCTCACCTGAAACCAGATTTCAATTTAGGTTTACTTGACTCCCGGTCCAACCCTCTATTCACAGAGACTCCTAGCTTTCTCCAATTAGTTAACTTCCTTAAAGTCATATAATTCACATGTGGCAAGAGTTAGATTCAAAGTGATCTCTGCCTACTAGTAGTGACATATTTCAGACCATGTTACAAAGCAGTAATCATCAAAACAATCTGGCACTGGCCAAGGAATAGAGTGATAAATTATAATACACAGTAGTAAATGACCATAGTAATCTAGAATTTGATAAACCCAAAGATCCAAGTTTTGGGGGTAAGAACTCAAATTTAACCCAAAAAAATTGATGGGAAAATTGAAAAGCAGTTTGGCACAAACTAAGCATAAAATAACATTTTACACAACATACCAAGATAATGTTAATAAAGATTGATATCATAAGTAAATGAGGGAGACATAGAAACACATAACATACCTCTCAGATCTATGGATAAGGGAGGAGTTTATGACCAAACAAGAGATAGAGGGAATTATAGGAATTAAAATAGATAATTTTATTACATTAAATCTAAAAGCTTTTACATGAACAAAATTAATGTAGTCAAAATTAGAAAGAAAACAGGAAAGTGGAAGGGGGGGATTTTGCAGCAACTGCCTTTGAATATGAGCCATTTCCCATTTGAAAAACATTCAAAGATATGAACAGGCAGTTTTCAGAAAAAATCAAAGCTATAAATGGACACATTAAAGTGCTCTTAATTGTTACCAATTAAAGAAATACCGATGAATATCATTCTGAAATACTACCTCACACCCATTAGATTGGTCAATATGGCAAAAAAGGAAAATGATGAATGCTATAAGGAATTTGGAAGAAGTAGGACATTGACACACTGTTGGTGAAATTGTGAACTAGTCTTAACTATTCTGGAGAACAATTTGGAAATACTACCATATGGATTTAAAATTGTGCATATCCTTTGACCCAGCAATACCACAACTAAATTTGCACCCCATATTTACAGCAACATTTTTTGAGGTGGCAAAGATTTGGAAATTGACAGGATGTCCATCAATTTGGGAATGACTGAGCAAGTTGTGGTATATAGTTGCAATGGAATAATATTGTGCTATAAGAAATGATGAGCAAGATGGCTTCAGAAAATGCTGGGAAGATTCATGTGAACTGATGCAAAGTGAAGTGAACAGAACCAGGGGAACACTATATACAGTAATAACAATAGTGTAAGAATGATCAATTGTGAAACACTTTACTACTCTGACTAAGAAAATGATGCAAGACAATTCCAAAGGATCCATGATAAAAAAAAAAACAATGCTGCTTGCCTCCAGTGAGAGGACTCATGAACTCTGAATACAGATTAAAGCATTTTAAAAAGCATTTTCTTTATTGTTTTATTTTATTTGTGTCTTCTTTTGCAACATGGCTAATATGTAAATAAATTTTGTGTGATCTAACAGACATAATTGAAATCAAATATCTTGGATTCTCAAGGAGGGATAAAGGGGCAGAAGAGAAGGAGAGAAGTTGAAATTCAAAATTTCAAAAAAATGATTGTTAATTTTTTACATATAATTGAGAAATATTTTTAAATAAATTATATTATTGTATCAACAATGCAGTATTCATAGTGCCTATGGTAACTATAAATTTCTGATATGGTTATTAATCACAAAATGTAACAGGATCTCTACATGTGGGACATAGCTAGAACATTTATTCAAATACCAGAAAACTGAGTTCCAAAACCAGAAAGTCAAAGCTATCACAGTAGCCACAGAGTTGGCACACATAGTTAATGCAGTAAACACCCACATTCTCAAGCCTTCAAAACAAAACAGGCTACCTCAGGCAAAGATCCTCCTCTCCTCACTCACAGTAACTACTCAGCCTCCACACAGCTGGCTTCCAGCAGCTCTTAACCACCCTACAGTTCTTGTCCATGGCAGTCCTCAGAAGGAGTCCTTAGACAAAATTCTGGCTGGCTCAAAAAAAAGGAGTCTGTGCCACTGCCACTGATGTCATTACCTGGCTCTAGCCCAGCTCCTACTCAGCTCTGGCTCCAACCTACCCCACCCCTTCCTGCTACATCAGCAAGTTCAAAGGGCATGGAAGATCTTCAAATCCCATTACCATTACAACTATATATTTTAAAAGTGAGCTCTGCTGACTCAGAATAAGGGCGCCTTAATTTCTTTGTGTTTTTATCTCTTTGGAAGTCTACTAAAACCAAGAAAGTACATATAAACCTTTTCTTAGAATAATGTTTTTAAATGCATAGAATACACTATGTAGGATAACATCATAGGTAATAAATTATATAGTTAGTAAATGTTAAAAAAAATAAAGTTCAAGTTCATAGATCCCTGATCTGAAATCAATCACCTTTCTTCTACAGCACCCTGATGCACTTATCATATAGCCTGACACATAGTAGGCACTAAAATATTTGTTGATTTATTTATTGTTCCTAAAGAGTGGAATAGGAGAGTTATTCCTTCAGCTTCCTGGAATTCAATGGTCTCTCCCTCTACTTTCAGTCACTTTTCTCACTAATACAACAATACCTCCTTTCTACTATATATGCTTAAGTAAATCCAAGGGCATCATGCTGTTCTTTGGGATTTATAATGACATCCCTTGGAAACAAATGGTCAGGAAAAAGAGCTATGACTAAAACAGGGAGACCAGAAATTTGTCTCAGGGTGCCAATATTCTAAGAGCACAGTCTTGAGGAATACTTCTTCCCCAGTCCCACCCAGTGACCACAAACCCAGCACTTTCCTAAGTTCTAAGTGCTGGAAATGCACAGCAGCTTAGAAGTTTTATCCTGACTTTATCAGCCTCACAAAGCCTGGACCACAAGTGGGCATTTTTTTCTTCCCCCCCTATTTCCTAAACCAACTTTTCAGCTTTCCCTGGTTTTTGCCCACTCAACTTTTTCCCTTAAGGACAAAAAAATCTTAATTTTCTCTAGTAAAAGAAATATAAAGAAAACCCCAGAAGAGCAGATCAGTAAGCGCAGGACTTTCACTGGTGACAGACAGGGACTCTAAGTGTATAAAGGCTTCCTCTGATATCATTAGGGATGCCTGCTGTGGACATTTAACATTGCACACAGGCCACTCTTACTTTTCAGAAGCTTTTCTCTTCTACTTCTCCCTTCACAGTCTGAGCCTCACCCAACTATTTTTAATATTAGAAATAAAATCTTGATTTTGATTTTTAAAGTAGGCTCACATGTCTCATTTTATCCTCATAGCAACCCAAAAAGAGTTACCACTTATGCCTAAAGATGTGAAGAAGAAGAAGAAGAAATAGTATAACAAGAAGTAGTAGTAGTAGTAGTAGTAGTAGAAGTAGTAGTAGTAGTAGTAGTAGTAGTAGAAGAAGAAGAAGAAGAAGAAGAAGAAGAAGAAGAAGGAGAAGGAGAAGAAGAAGAAGAAGAAGAAGAAGAAGAAGAAGAAGAAGAAGAAGAAGAAGCAAAGAAAAGAAAGAAGGGAGGGAGGGAATGAGGAAGGAAGGGAGGAAGGAAGGAAGGAAGGAAGGAAGGAAGGAAGGAAGGAAGGAAAGAAGAAAGATGGTTGAGGGCCCTCCTTATCTTTGTAGCCACATTATCTAGCACAGAATAAAGATTTCCATTCAGAAGAGTCATAGGGTTATAGCTATGTTGCTGGCAAGCATCACAAAGAACAACCAGTACAATGTCTGTTCATTTCATAGAAGAGGAAATGAGTTACAAGGAAATCACTTCCCAATCCATGTAAATCCAACACTAGGTTTAATTCAGTTCAATAAACATTTAATAAGTGTCTGCTATGTGCCAGGTGTGTGCTAAGCACCAGATTACAAAGAAGGAGGCAAAAGACAGTTCCTGCCCTAAAGGAGCTTGCAATCTCATTGGAAGACATGCAAACAAATACATACAAAGCAAGCACATGCAGGACAAATAGAAAGTGATTTACAGAGAGAAGTCACTAGCAGAAGAGGAGTCAGCGAAGGCTGCTTTAGAAGGTAGGGTTTTCGTTGTGGCTTAAAGGAAACCATGGAGAGGAGTAGTTGGGGCAGAGGAGGTGGAGTATTCCAGACATGAGTGACAAGCAAAGCAAGTTCCCAGATAGAATGTCTTTTTCCTGGAACAGCCAGGAGAACAGTGTCACTGGATCAAAGAGTCTATTTTGAGTAGTAAGGTGTAAGAAGACTGAAAAGGTAGGAGGGGGTAGGACACGAAGGACTTCCTGCCTCCCCAATTTAGCTCTGACACATTTAACAAGTAAGAACACATTTTCATTCTTCATTAGGTAGGAACAAGGCCTGGATATTTCCCAAGGTGCACTAAGAAATATGCTTGCATTGCCTAAGGGATTTACTCTTGCCCTCTGGGAAGTGTATATAACCGTTAAGTTAGCAAGAACAGTGAACAGGAGAGGAGATAATATTCCAGATAAATGCTTGGTAAGAAATCTGCACATATAGAATAGAAGCAGCATCCAGGGCCTCCATTTCAGTCTCTGCTGCTCACTCTTGCCTAGGAGAGGACTGTGTTGATCCCCTAGGTCCGGAGTACTTCCCATCTTCTCGTCTCTATCCTAGTAGTATTTTGGATGAGCTGACAGTATTTTCTGAAGCAAGTGAAGAGGACAGACTGTAAGCAAATTCAAGTCTTTCCAAAAGCACAGTAGAGAAATTACACCATACCAAAGGAAATATAATATCTTGATGTCTCTTAACAAAGGAGCTCAATTTTTATTCCCCATTGCCACAGTTTCCCTAAGTCTGACCCCAGTGGTTGCTGCATTTTGTACATATTTGACAGGAGATATTTTATACCACATGGCATTAATATGTTGTCTTAGCAAATACACTTTTTAAAGAACCCATTGGGTCTGGAGGACTAGAAGATATCAACCAATGATCATGGTGAGAATCAGACCAGGGGAAGTGCTTGAGCTCTAGAACTAGAAAACCATGTCCAACCCTTCAGGGCTGTCCCTAGATGAGAACTTGTAGAAAAATTTTAGAGTACCATAAGACCACATATACAGAGCTGGAAGCAATTCTGAAAGACATCTAGGCCAAGATCTTTATTTTATTGATTAGAAAACTGAGATTCGGGCAGCTAGGTGGCGCAGTGAGTAGAGCATCGGCCCTGGAGTCAAAAGGACCTGAGTTCGGATCCGACCTCAGACCCTGAATGCATACACAAATAAAAATCTAGTCATGTGACCTTGGGCAAGTTACTTAACCCCAATTGCCCTCCAAAAAGCAAAAAAAAGAAAAAAGAAAACTGAGATTCAGGGAGGAGAACTGAATTACCCAGATTATATAGGCAAATAAGCATCAGAGACAGCTTTTGAGCCTGGGTATTCTGACCGCACATTCGCATCCTACTCTTTGCGTTCAGCACAATGCTACTTTGTGGCTCTTGGTTTCTAGTAAATAAACTTGACAAAATAAATTAAACATACTCTCTATTGATTATACCACCCTGTTCTAGAAGGCCACCTGGCAATCACTGCCACCCCTGCATATCTGAATAATGTGGCCTTAAAGATCTATTTCCCAGTCAATCACCTGGCTAATACTTCCCCTACTGCTACAGGCTTGTCTCAACTTCACTAGCTGGGTGATAAAAGGTCCCAGAGGGTCCTTCTGAGCTAAGCAAAAGCCTCAGAAGTAGGATTCAGCCTGTGAATTTGTTTGATGCCAATTGAATTGGGCAGACTGTGCTCAGTCAGGCTCACTACATTTCTCATTCTCCCCCCTTGGCAGATTCCAAATGGCAAAGCTTCCCCAAAAAGAATATCAGAGGAAATGAATGCCAGATTTCAATTATATACTGCTCCAAGTGGTATTTTCTGCATAACTAGACTGGGCAGTGCATTTTGGACCCAAGAATCTTATAATCTTTCAATGTGCTGTCACTCTGTCTTGAGGCTTTCCTTTCCCAGAAATGTCCTTCTCATGTTTTTGTATGGAATTGGAAACCCCATTCCATTTCCATACTTTGGTCCATCAGTCAAATGTATGAGTTTCTTGATATGACTTTTCCCTCTAGAGGAACAATTTCCCTTTACATTTTTTGGATGATACATAAATTAAATTCTATAATTGCTTTATGTATTTACTTTATCTGCTCCAGAACCACAGTTGATGCAAAGTTGACTAAACCTCTTACATTTTGTGGTAAAGAACCAACTCTATAAATTCAGTTACTTAGGTGACTCCCATATAATGAAACTACATCTACTAATACAGGTTTGTATTGTTTCTACAGTTTAGAGACAGATAATTGTCTAGAAAACTAAGAAGTTAAGTAATTTGCCTAGAATCACATAGTTATTACATGGCAAAGGCAGGATTTGAATCCAAATCTTATTAGCTCTGGGAACAGCTCTCTATCCACTATATCACACTGAATCTCCTTAATATTGGGAGCCATAATAAAACTTTAATTTCCTTAAAGAATAAAAAATGGCCTTCAACAAAAATCTTCATTTAACTGGTGGGTATATTCCATTATATTTTATATCAACATTCTCTCTGTCAAGATAAATTTGCCCAGAATCTTGTTCAGTGGGATGAATGTTGCCAGCATGTGAAAGAATCCCAGAATCTCAGAGTTGTCTTGAACCTCAGAGACTAACTACATCATGTTGAAAGGCCTGAATTGGAATCCCCTCTACAAATCAACAGGCAGTGACCGGAACTCTGCTTGAAAGTATCCAATGATAGAGGCCTTCACCAGTTCCCACGTTCAATTCCACTTTTTGACACCTTATGAAGGATTGTGTTTTTTTTTTCATTTATCCTAATCCTGCTTTCCTCTTCTAGGTCTTTCATCCAGTGCCAAGTAGAAGAGATTTTGTTTCCTCATCCATGTTATAACCCTTCAGATACTTGCAGGCTTCTTCTGAGCCACCAAGAATTCTTTGCTCCAGGCCAAACATTTTCAGTTTTTTCACCAATCTTTGTGTTCTTGGGGGTACTCAGCATCCTCTTTGTCCTTTTCTGGTTGCACTGAGTTTGTCAGGAGTATCACTTAAATCCTTCACCCTAAACCAAATAGAGGTATTCATATATAGAATAAATAAATTGGAATCATCACTTCAAGTTTTGAAATAATTTAAAAGTCAATCGACAACCATTTATTAAAGAGACTATATAGCAGGCACTCTGCCAAGTGCTAAAGATAAAAAGAAATACATGGTTCTTGCCTCAAAGATGAAATATTCTAACTGGGGAGGCAACATGCAAATAACTATACACATTGAAGAGAAATGCACTGGAAATGGAAGAAGAAAATTTCAAAGAAGGTAGTTAGACACTAGCAAAAGTAGGGGAGAAAGGGATTGGAAAAGGATTTATTTATTATTTAAATACTGTAAATTACTATAAGCCAATCACTGGCAGTTACTGGAGTACAGAAGAAAAAAGTGTGACAGTCTGCGCTCAAGGAGCCCTTACTCTGCTGAAGGGAGATAAGACATACAATAAAGTCAAGTTGTAGGGCAGATGGCAAGGCAAGGGGCTCCTAAGGATGCAGCGGTGGGATATATCGACACTGCATCACTCAGAGTAGCCAAAGGGAGCATTTTTTTTGCTTCAATGACCAGCTGTTGACTCACATTGGGAGTCCACTAAAATCCACATGTAAGTTTCCACAAGATTGAGTCCTACTGGGACAACTATGTGACACAGTGAATAGAGCACCTGCTCTGGAGTCAGGAGGACGTGAGTTCAAATCAGACACTTGACACTTAACTAGCTGTGTGACCTTGGGCAAGTCACTTAACCCTAATTGCCTTGCATTAGCCCCTCCAAAAAGAATGAGTCATCTATCCCGGTCATTAATCTAACAGTTATTAAAAAAAAAAAACACTAGAGAGCAACTAGGTGGCACAATGAACAGAGAACTGGCCCTGGAGTCAGGAGGACCTGAGTTCAAATCCAGCCTCAGACACTTAACACAAAACTAGCCATGTGACCTTGGGCAAGTCACCTAACCCCAATTGCCCCCAAAAAAGCAACAACAACAAAAAAACCCACTAGGATGGAGCCATATAAAGAGGCTGATATTTCTGGCCTACTTATCTCACATATCCAGGTCTATTACTTCCACATATCTTTACGTCTATCCTAAAATGAAGGAAAATAAAATGTTGTGTATGAGGAGGCAGAGGAAAATGAAGAGGAGGAAGACAAAGAGGAACAACAAAAGGGAGGTGGCAATAATGGTGGCACCCTAAATGTCAAATGGTTTCAAACTACCCTTTTAAAAATGCTTCCCCATGCGTGATTTCATTTGATTTCAGACAAAAACAGTAGAATTTTAGTGATAAGGAAGATAATTTCTAGAGAGGGTGAGTGACTCTCCCAGAGATTCACAATGACTTAGAGATCACGAAGTCAGAGGACCATAGATTCAAAGTTGGAAGGGATTGATCATTTAATCTAGATCTTAAAGAGGAAGAAACTGACATTTGCAGAGGATGACGTTGAAGTGTGTTTAAGTGCAGTACTGATTCCATCACTTCATGCTGATCTTTTGATTCTTCATTTTTTGCTTTCCTTAGAATCCTAAAGATCAAATATATTTGGGAAACATCTCCATATTTGCTAACTTAATATGGAACAAAGTACAAACCAGAAATTTCAAACATATCTGATGAAAGATATACTGATGGTGTTTCTTTAGTGTTATACTTTTTGAAATGTATTGGAGTGAATGGGTTTAGTATTATAGGACTTCTGAATTTCCTAAATGATTTTTCCAGTTGTGTGATTTTATTCACTTCACTCTAATCTTAGTTCTATTCTTTTTATAACCAAGGAGAAATTACAATTGTACTTCAATAAAGCTAACATAGCATCATGGAGAGAAACGCATTTTTGCAAGGTTTATCATAGAGAATATTAACTAAAAAAACCTCCCAAACACACTACCTAGCAAATATTTTTATAAAAAGCACAGAATAAGCACATTAAATTATATTACACCTCTTCATTAAACTGAAGGTGTTTTGTTTCCTACAAAATTTGGGTGTTTGACCAAACTGGTCTAATGACACCTTTGAAATTGATCGTGTACTATGACCAGCTCTTACTTGGATTGTTTTTCCCTTAAGTGCTGAAATATCTACCTTTCCCCAGGAGCTCAGTTCTTATTTATTGTTTTTCATTTCAAATCTTAGTCATCCATGGAAAAGGAATTAGTGTGAAATCACATTCCTTGCTGTGTAGTGGGAGCTTTGGGAATTATAACTAGATCATCTCTTTTTGTCAACAGACCAAATCACATGTTGAAATCATTTTGACCCCCATTTTATTCTATTTTGTATTCTCAGTTTTCTTCAAAGATTGGATCTTTGAACAATGTTGAAGTATATTTCTGCTTTTGAATCTTCTTTTCAGCTGTGTAAAATCCTTTTGAGGTCTGAACTTGAGACCAGTTAGACATCCCACCTTCATGTCCATTTATTTCACTCATCTCTCTCAAATTGTATGAAGGCTCTGCAACTAAACTTTTTCCTTAACTGTTTTGAAAAGTTTAATGAGGTTTAGCCAAGACTTAAGCAGGGAAACTATTTCAGATCCTTTTGATTTCTATGGCTCCAAAGGAAACAGAAGGCTAAATTCCATCTTCAAACGCAAAATGCAATTGAATAGAAAATTGGTTTTCTCTGTCTCTATTTCTCTTCCTTTGTCTCTGTCATTCTGTCTCTGTCTCTGTGTCTATTTCTGTCTGTCTCCGTCTCTGTTTTTCTGTCTCTGTCTCTCAGAAAGGACTTTAATTCAACATAGAGGATGTTAAAAATAGTACTACATGAGTATCTACCTAAAATCATCGGCAAGTATCATATGTAATGGGGATAAGCTAGAAGTATTTCCAATAAGATCAGGGGTGAAACAAAGATGTCCATTATCACCCCTCTTATTTAATATGGTACTAACAATGTTAGCTTTAGCCAGAAGAGAAGAAAAGGAAATTGAAGGAATTAGAATAAGTAAAGAAGAAATTAGTTTCACCCTTTGCAGACGATATGATGATATACTTAAGAGAATTCTAAGGAATCAAGTAAAAGACTATTTGAAATAATAAACAACTTTAGCAAAATTGCAGGATATAAAATAAACCCACATAAATCATTTGCATTTTTATACATTACTAACAAAACCCAATAGCAAAAGATAGAGAAATCCCATTTAAAGTTGCTGCAGACATTATAAAATATTTGGGAGTCTACGTGCCAAAACAAACCCAGAGACTATATGAACACAATTACAAGACACTTTTCACACAAATAAAGTCAGATCAAAATAATTGGAAAAACATCAGTTGCTTGTGGGTATGCTGAGCTAACATAATAAAAATGACAATTCTACCTAAATTAATTGACTTATTCATTGCCATACCAATCAAACTACCAACAAATTATTTTTAGAGCTAGAAAAAATAATATCAAAATTCGTCTGGAAGAAGAAAAGGTCCAGAATATCAAAAGAATTAATGAAAAGAAATGCTAGGGAAGGTGGCCTAGCCATACCATATCTTAAATTGTATTATAAGTCAGCAATCATCAAAACCACTTGGTACTAGCTAAGAAATAGAAGGGTAGATCAGTGAAATAGGTTAGGCACACAAGATACAGTAGTCGATACTTATAGCAGTCTACTATTTGATAAACCCAAAGACCCCAGCTTCTGGGATAAGACAAAAACTGCTGGGAAAACTGGAAAATAGTATGGCAGAAACTGGGCACAGACCAAATCTGACACAGTATGCTAGAATAAAGTCTAAATGGGTACGCAATCTAGCTATAAAGGCTAATACCACAAACAAATTGGATGAGCAAGGAATAGTTTACCTGTCAGATTTATGGAGAATAGAGGAATGTATGACCAAATAAGAGATAGAGAATATTATGAAAATCAAATGAATAATTTTGATTACATTAAATTGAAAAGGTTTTGCAACCAAGATTAGGAGGGAAGCAGAAACCTGGGAAAGAATTTTCACAACCAATGTCTCTGATAAAGTCCTCATTTATAAAATATATAGAGAATTGAGTCAAATTTATAAGAATATATCATTTCCCAATTGATAAATGGTCAAAGGATATGAACAGGTAATTTTCAGAGGAAGAAATTAAATCTATCTATAGTCATATGAAAGGATGCTTTAGGGGAGGCTAGGTGGCATGGTGAATAGAGCACTGGCCCTGAAGTCAGGGAGACCTGAATTCAAATCCGGCCTCAGACACTTAACACTTACTAGCCATGTGACCTTGGGCAAGACACTTAACTCCAATTGCCCCCCAAAAAAGAAAAAAAATGCTCTAAATTACTATTGATTAGAGAGATGCAAATCAAAACAACTCTGAGGTACCACATCACACGTATCAGATTGGCTAACATGGAAAAACAGGAAAATGATAAATGCTGGAGAAGATGTGGAGAAAGTCGGAACACTAATTCATTGTTGGTGGAGCTGTGAGCTGATCCAGCCATTAAGGAGAGCAATTTGGAACTATGTCCAAAGGGCTATAAAATGTCCATACCCTTTCATCCAGCAATACCACTTCTAGGCCTGTATCCCAAAGAGATCATAAAAATGGGGAAAAGGATCCACATGTACAAAAATATTTGTAGCAGTTCTTTTTGTGGTGGCTAAGAACTGGAAATGGAGGGTATGCCCATCGATTGGGGAATGGCTGAACTAGTTGTGGTATGTGAATGTAATGGAATCCTGTTGTGCTCTAAGAAATGATGAGCAGGTGGACTTCAGAGAAACCTGGAAAGACTTCTATGAACTGATGCTGAGTGAGGAGAGCAGAACCAGGAGAACATTGTACACAGTAACAGCCACACTGGATGAGGACTGATTTTGATAGACTTAGCTCTTCTCAATGCAATGACCTAAAACAATTCCAAAGGATACATGATGGAAAATGTCAATCCCATACAGAGAGAGAACTATGGAGTCTGAATGCTGAATGGAGTAAATTATTTTCTTTTTTGTTTTGTTTTATTTTCTTCTTTCTCATGGTTTTTCCCATTTGTTGTAATTCTTCTATACAACATGACTAATGTGAAAATGTTTTTAATAGGAATGTATGTATAGAACCCATATAAGATTGCAAGGCATCTTGAGGAGGGTTATTAAAGTAATTGATGAAAACTAAAAATAATTTAACAAAAAATAGCACTGCTTGAAAGGGTCTTGAGTGACCACATAATCTTTTCTTTTGGGAAGATCACATTTAAAACTTCATATAAACCATATAGCTTTTAAAATCCATGGCTGTAGAACTGAGTCAAATCTATAAGAATACAAGTCATTCCCCAATTGACAAAAGGTCAAAGGATATGAACAGGCAGTTTTCAGAGAAAGAAATTAAAGATATCTATAAGCATATGAAGAAATTCTCTAAATCACTATTGATTAGAGAAATGCAAATCAAAACAACTTTGAGGTACCCCATCTCTCCAGTCAGACTGGCTAAGATGACAAAACAGGAAAATGACAAATGCTGGAGAGGATGTGGGCAAATTGGAACACTAATGCATTGCTGGTGGAGTTGTGAACTGATCCAACCATTCTGGAGAGCAATCTGGAATTATGCCCAAAGGGCTATAAATAATTTCATACCCTTTGACCCAGCATACCACTTCTAGGGTTATATCCCAAAGAGATCTTAGAAGTGGGAGGAAGACCCATATGTACAAAAATATTTATAGCAGCTCTTTTTGTGGTTGCAAAGAATTGGAAACTGAAGGGGTGCCCATCAATTGGGGAATAGCTAACCATGTTATGGTATATGCATGTAATGGAATATTATTGTGCTTTAAGAAATGAGGAAGAAACGGTTTTCATATTTACCTGGAGAGACTTATACAAACTGATGCTGGGTGAGAAGAGTAGAACCAGGAGAAATTTGTATACAATCACAGACACAACATATGTGTGATGACCATCTATGACAGACTGGACTTTTCTCAGCAATGCAGTGATATAAGTCAATCCCAAAAGACTCATGAAGGAGAGAGATGTCTACATCCAGAGAAATAACTAGAAAGAATTGTGCTTGAATCCTGATGGAAGAAAGCTAATTGATCTTTTTCTTTTCATTGTTTGGTTTTATTTCTTCTTTACCATTTTTCATCCTATCTAGTACAATACGCCTTTGTAACTTGACTAATGTCTATTGTGAAAGTATTTGCAGATCCTATACTGGACTATATGCTGTCGTGGGATGTGGGGGGAGGGAGGGAAGGGAAATTTGAAACTTAAGGAACTATGGAATTGAATCCTGTAAACTAAAAATAAACAAACAAATTAAATATTAAAAAACATCCATGGCTGGGGTGGCTAGGTGTTGCAGTAAATAGAGCACCCACCCTGAAGTCAGGAGGACCTGAGTTCAAATCCGGTCACAAACATTTGACATTTAACTGACTGTGTAACCTTGGGCAAGTCACTTAACCCCAATTGCCTTGCCTTTCCCCATCAAAAAAAAAAAAAAAAAAGAAATCCACAGCTCATGAGTACAATTCTTTAAATAGACACAAGAAAATGGAATGGAAGAAGTGCCCATCTCAATACTTCTACAAAAAAATAGTGAAAAAAAACATCTATTTATTAAAGGAAGAGGATAGGTGAAGGGGAAGAATTAGTTTGAAAAGGGAGCATTCTCTTATAAAATTAAAACGAAGAACCAAAAAAAATAATGAAGAGAGATGCATCTTTCTGAATTCAAATCCAGCCTGAGACCCTTACTATCTGTCATGCTAGGCAAGTTGCTTAACCCTGCTTGCCTCAGTTTCCTCATCTGTAAAATGAGCTAGAGAAGGAAATCGAAAAACCTAAAAGTATCACTGCCAAGAAAATCCCAAATGAGGTCACAAAGAATTCAATACAACTGAACAGCAAGAATCTTTTATTTATAGGCTAAAAACTGGGAAATGTTTGAAAATGCATACATATGTGTGTGCAAACTTCTTTTTTTTAGTTTTTTTGTTCATTTTCCCATTATTTTCCAAAATTTTGATTTATGTTTCTTAATCCATATATTCATGCAATGCATCATAATTTTAAGGGCTTATGTTTCTGCACCTACAATTCCATTAAAGTAAAGGGTTTTTGGTTGAGAAACTTTATCAGTGAATACATAAAATTATCCAATGGCTTAGCCTTAGAGAGTTTCCTGGACACTGAGAAGCCGCTTGGTTTTCCTCTAACCTCATAGATGGTTTGTGTCAGAATCAAGATTTAAGCTTAAACTGTCAAGATACTTATATTGGTCTCTATCCCCTCTACTGTATTAGAAGGGATACTGGGCACAGCTGCGGGGCAGAGATAGAATGGATAGAGCTTTTTGAAAGAGGGATAAATTTTTATTATATTTTTCATGATACACAAGATCATCATGTCATGGGATAATAGATTTAGATCTAGTAAATTCAGAATGCATCTAGTTCAACTATATCTTCTTTGCAGATAAGAAAATAGAAGTGCAGAAAAATAAGGTGATTTGCCAAAGGTGACACAAGTTTTCCTATTGTGTAGTAAATAGATAAAAAGGTTGTCTTTGGATTTAGGAAAACCTGAGTTCAAAACCTGTCTTTGACCTGGATTTGCTATATGACCATGGACAAGTCACTCATCCTCTCAATAACAAAAATATCTCTCTAAGACACTAAGTTGTAGATGAGTTTCTCATTTGTATTAGGCAGTTTCTCATCCAGAAGCTCTATTGACAAAATCAGAGGACAGCACCAAAAATATGAATAAAGAAGTAGATAAATGAATAATTAAATCCATCTTTCCAATAGATTATAAACACCCTTATGACAGAAACCTTGTATTTTAGTTATTGTATACTCATTATCTATCAGTGCTTTGTACAGAGTAGGCACTTAATAAATGCTATTTGAAATGAATTAATTATGTGCACATGACTTAAAATAAATATTTTAAGATAATCTCTAGTAATAAGGAGTAAAAATCAACCTTATAGTCTCCTATTAGCAATTGTTAGAGAGTATATTAATAGGTAATTAGCAGAAACAATTTCTTCCTTTATTATAATTTCTTCTTTTGGACATTTAAAAATTTCTTTAAATAAAAATCATATAAAACTCCAAAGTACAATTTTTAAAATTGAAAGTTAAGCATCTCAATGAGTGGCACAAATTATAATTACTAAATCTTAAATGAATTGATTTTTAAAAGGTATCACATTCATTTTACCTTAGTTCATTTTCATATCAATTTGTCTCCTGTTTTTGGTACTGTGCTAAGAAAGAAAGGCAGATTGTTCCTGTGTGCTTGTCTAATATGCAGGCAATTTTTGAAGCAAATTGATAGTGAGCTTGGAGCATCAGTTCTCAGACCGTAACTAATTTTATCCTCTGCTAAGCTGAAGGATCTGTGACCATATTGATCCCTCCATCAATGAGCTTTCTAACTTCATATCCTTACATTCTGTGCCCATGAGCCAAAGAAGCCATTCCATCTCATCCCTTTAATGATCATCTCCATTTCTCAAGGATTCACCATATTTGGATAAATAGAATTTTTGCTATTTAGGTCCATGGTTATTGAGTCTTTCTTGCTTCAAATGTTTCTTTATTTTGTTTGTGTTGTAGTATGTCTTTCACCTATCCAACCTTCAGGCACTTCTGTCTCTTAGTAGACACATGCATGCCTGAGTTCCTGTGGTCAAATACAATCATCCTGTAAATGTCACCCTTCTGTCAATAACTATTCTTTTTTTCCAAAATTGGGGATTAGGGGTTGGTCCTTAGGTGGGTGACATCTTAAAAAGCCACATAGCTGATGCCATTTCTATTAGGTTGGACCTTTCAAGGATGATTTTAAATCATCATATCCATTCACAAACTAAACTTGTTTCCATTTGATAGTGAGTTATCATGGCCAGTACTTTGAATTGCATGCTACTAATCTTATTGGACCATCATCTAAGCAGCAGCAAACTGACAATAGTTACTACAGGCCTCAAACTGCAATGCCTTTATGACTTAAGAATTAGTAATGTGACAGGTGACAGGACCTGGTGACAAGACCCATGAATGGAAAAAATCAAATCTTTGGGTTGCTGATTTTGGCACTGCTTGCAGATTTGGTACTTGGGGACTTTTGAAAAATATTCAATTTCTTTTTCTTCAACTCAGTTGTATGTATAATGGAGGTAGTAAAATGTATATGCACATGTATAGGTATATGTATGTGTATGTGTGTATATATAAACACATATTATAAAAATTTAAGGACATTTGGAAATTGAAAGCATTAGGGTCCCCTATATATGGATAAATATACATGATACAGACATAAAAATAAACAAATACAGATATTTATTTAAATAATAAATGTATAGAAATCCCTGGTACCTATTTTCAAACACATATATGTGTATATACACATATGCACATGTCTTTCCATATAGCAAGTGTGTGTGCATATTTACAGTACACCATACATTATATATGTACACATGTGTATATAAAGGCACCAACATACATCTAATGTGTGTATTGAGAGATGAAGTAATTAAATTTAAATGGTATAAACATATGTGTTCAGGCATACAATGTATTATTCAAGCATCAAGCAATATTATATAAATAAAATATTAACAATATATACAATATAAGTATATGTACATATATTATATGTACACATACATATATAAATACACACATATATGTTTATGTGTATGTGTATATATAATCTTTGAACCTGGATACTTGAGAAATCTACTAGTGGATGATTTAAAATCTTACTGAGGGATGAACTGAGACAAGCACTGGATTTGAAGTCCAATAAGTTGGGCTCAAACTCTGGATCTCCCACTTACTCCCATTACACCTTTGTCTGGGTAATTGCCCCTTCTTAAGGTTCAGTGTTCTGCCCTTTAGTACAAAAGGGTTTGTATAAAAAATTATTAAGATTCCTTGATTACTTTGAACTTTCTAATATCAACATTTTAAAGTCATATTAGTATTTTCATTTATCACTGAATTTTTTGGGGGGTGGCGGTGAGGGGGTAGTGTTACTAATGCATTTAACATACATTTTCATTTGGAAACCAGTTTTTTCAAACCCATTGGAAGCTGTCACATTCCTCTTTCACCTACAGGTAAAAACAGAAAACAAAAGTGCCTGAGCTCCCCCTGCTGTTGTGTTAGAGAAACCAGCCTTAATGTGCTTCCAGAACGAAGTACCATCTTGCAGCATCAAATGGTACTGGCTAATAGGGTACAGAAATTAATGTTTCAAAACAAAAGAATTACAACTTTTAACAACCCAGAGAATTAGAATATTTCCAAACAGACTATTACACAATTAAGCAATTTTAAATTTTCTGGTGTCCATTTAGACCAATCCATATAGAACAAAAAAATCACTTCTCTAACATACCAAAAAGTAGTCCTCCAGTCTCTGGTTTAAGACCTCCAATGAGTGTCAACCTACTTCCCCACCATCTCTCTGTATCTCCGTCTCTGTCTGTCTCTCTGTGTCTGTCTGTCTCTGTCTTTCTCTCTCCGTCTCTGTCTTTCTTCTTCTTCTTCTTCTTCTTCTTCTTCTTCTTCTTCTTCTTCTTCTTCTTCTTCTTCTTCTTCTTCTTCTTCTTCTTCTTCTTCTCCTTCTTCTTCTCTCTCCCTCCCTCCCTCTCTCTCTCTCTCTCTCTCTCTCTCTCTCTCTCTCTCTCTCTCACACACACACAGAGTACATGTTTGGAGGGCTATATAACTGCTTAGGAAGTTGGTTTTGTTCTATCAAAATTACCTCCAAGAAAGTTCCACCTATTATTGTTCCTAGTGTTGCTCTGAAGTCAAATAAAATGATTCTCTATGTACTTGAATATAGCAAGCATGTCTTCCTCTTCGGGCTAATTATGATAAGTCCCTTCAACCAATGACATAAACTTAAGTGCCTTTGTCTCTTTGTTGCCTTCTAGACATTATCCAAATTAAAAATATACTTTCTGAACTATGACACTCAAGATTGACATCAACACACCAGATGTTCTCCAAGCAAGATAGTTGTTGTTGCTGTTGTAGTTGGGTTTGCTTGTTTGCTTGTTTTTTGATAATTCAAGTCATACTAGAAAGAGTCTTGAATTTTGAATTAATTAGATAACTGTAAACATACAGCTTTAGTCAATAAGATCCATGAGCATTCAAAATTTAGTAGAAGAATAGAGTCAACATGACTTTTCCAAGTATAGAAGCAGAAGATTTTTTTCTCATTAAGAGTGATTCAAAGTGTTTTACATTTTGACTGGCTTCTATTTTTCTTTGTACTGTCTTTTTTTCAGTCATGTCTGACTCTCTGTGACTCCATTAGGGGTTTTCTTGATAGAGGTACTACAGTGGTTTGCTATTTCCTTCTCCAGCTCATTGTAAAGATGAGGAAACTGAGGTAAACAGAGTTAAGTGACTTGTCCAGGGTCACACAGTTAGTAAGTATCTGAAGTTGTATCTGAGTTCATGAAAATAAGTCTTCCTATCTCTAGAACTGGCACTCTATTCACTCTGTCACCTAGCTTTCCCTACTATACTATACTATATTATACCAAGTACATAAATATAAACTCTAATTAAATGGGTTGTCATTTATCTTTGTATCTTTACATTACCTTGAACCTGATATATATAGAGAGTCCCCTTCATTGCCGTTTGCTTTTTGTGCCCTGGTTTAAGACCTAACCTACTCAAGTTAATGTTCCTGCTCCCCTTTCCCCGCCCTCTCTAAATCTTATTCCTGAAACATCTCTTCCCTTTGATTTATATTAACAATACAGTATATACTGAAGTAGAAATAAAAAGGTTCTAAAAAGATACTGTCTTATTCACTCTCCCAGGGCATGGCCAACATCATCTTCCTTCTCATAGTTCGAGAGTACCTCTGCAGGATTGGAAGGGGCTGTTTGTCTAATGTTGTGGGTTTGACTCTATTCTGGTACATTTTCCCAACTCTTGCCCATGGGTAATTAGGGTCTGACATATATTTAACCAATTAACATCAATTATCTAAAAAACTGTATTTAGAGGATTCAGTAAAGGCAGACATACAAGCATTTCTGCTTTCCCTCCCCAAACCTGGGTAATGCTCTCATCTATACGATTTTGCTCCTGGAAAGAGTGGGCTCATTTCATATAGTTTCTGTATATTATTATCCCCATCAGATTCATTAACAAATGCTGCATAGCAGCTCAGGTACCTACTCTGGGACCCTCGAGTCATCATACCGATGATTATTTTTTAAAAATATATATTATTTATTTGCTTTTAGCATGATTTTAAAAAATGATTTCCAAATTCTGTCTCCTTTTTGCACATCTCCCACCCACTGTGAAGCAAACAATGTGATATCAATTATATATGTGAAATAATGCCAAACATATTTCCAGATTAGACGAATTGGGGAAAAAAGCAAAAAAAAAATTATGCCTTAATCATCACTCAGAGTTTATCAATTGTCTCTCTGGATGTGGATAGCATTTTCCATCATGAATTCTTTGGAATTGTCTTGGGTCATTGTGTTGATCAAAGTAGTTAATCTTTCACAATTTGATCATTGTTATACTATTATTGTTACTATGTATAATGTTCTCCTGGTTCTGTTCACTTAACATTACATCAATGCATACATATATATATATATATATATATATATATATATATCTTCCCAGAATGCCCTGTTCATAATTTCTTATACCACAATCATTACAATACGATAATATACCACAACTAGTTCAGTCATCTTCTAATTGATAGGTATCCCTTCAATTTCTAATTCTTTGCCACCATAAAAAAGCTGCTACAAATATTTTTATACATACCTTTTCCCTTTTCTTCAACTTCTTTTGGATACAGGCAGTAATAGCATTGCTGAGTCAAAGGGTTTGCACAGTTTTATTAGCCTTTTAGACATAGTTCCAATTTGTTCTTCAGAATAGTTGTACCAGTAACCCAATTTTTCCCATTCCCTCCAGCATTTGGCATTTTTTTTGTTCTATCATGTTAGCTAATCTGATAGGTATAAGGTGGTCCCTGAGAGCTGTTTGGATGAGCATTCCTCTTATCAGTAGTGATTTAGAGTATTTCCCCCCATATGACTATAGATACCTTTGATTTCTTCTTCTAAAACCTGTTTATATTCTTTGACAATTTATCAATTGGGGAATTGCTAGATGCTGGACTGACTGAAAAACCTAAAATAGAAGCTTGCTCTCAGGCTTCTGGTTATTTAATGTTCTGACTTTTCTGAGGTAATAAGGTCAAAGACATTGCTAATATTCCACCTAAAAAGAGATAGCAAAAACAAAAGCAAAAAACAGATGCCAATATTTTGGTTACATGTCAGCCTTCAATGGGAAGACCCTAGAGAATCTCTCCTTACAACATTCACTCTCATTTCAGCTAGTCAGGGAAGCCAGACCAAGACAATTGCCCTGACTAGTTTCTTTTAAATTCCCCCATTTCTCACTAAGTAGCTAATAAACAAAGTTCTTATTTACCATTGGTTATCATCCCAGAAATAATTGTAGAATGTGTGCATTCTACAAATTAGAGTGCTAATTTATCAAGATTTTAATAGAGAAGTTTGAGTCATAAATTTGACATTGCATCTCCCCTGCTTTATCACAAGATAAATGTTCAATGCTCATGAGAGATGACAAATGCAAATGGGGATCCAAGTATTAATCTGACACAATGAGGTCATAAAAACTATGCTATGTGGCCTTGATGAGCATGAGGAAATACTCTAACCACAAGTCTTCCAAAGTCAATTCTATTCCAATCATTGGAGCACAAGGTTGTGTTTCCAGATACAACTCTGCCTTCTTTCTGTTGCTATCAGCTGAGTACTTAAGAGAAAGAAACAAGTAACATTGAGTCACTATGGAATCTTCCATCCCTCAGCAGTTCATTCACTAATGGTACTTTCCATAGGAATGCTGGGTCTTTGAGATGGGCACATTCTTCAAAGATTAATAGGTATGACAACATCCAGCTACAAGTCAGCAATTTGGGATATAAGAAAACTCCCTGTGGTGCAATAATACCTGTAATCAACATACAAAGTCCCATTTCAGCCAGAAAAGAGGGGCAACATCAATGTCTAACTGCCCCCACCATGTCATTGTACATCCCAGAAAAAAATCCCTAATTTTAGGAGCCATTGTCATTCCTTTCCTTCTTCTTCTTCTTCCTGATTTTCACAGTTTTCTTTTCAAAACCTCCTACCTCAGAGATATCCCCAAGCAACGTCCTTATACATGACCCCCTGGGACAATCAGTAATTTACTGACTATGTGTGATCTTGGAAATGTCAGAGTGAAAGAGATAGATACCAAAAAAATTGTTGCATGAGTGTATTTATTAATTATTTAACGTATGTCAGGCCAGTAGAATGTCAGTAGATATGCTCATTGTGTAGAAGCAGCACTGCCTGTCATATAAAAGGTATGCTACATACAGTTTCTTCCAGCAGTAAATGCCCGGGCATCTTCCCAGCACTCTTTGGAAGATCTAATTTGGTTTAGTTAAATTAAATAGCATTGCTGGACATAGACAATCGAATGGGTGTTGATGACATTTTTTCCTGGTCACAGTTTCCCAGCCAGCAACACTAGAGTTTCATGTCCAACATAATGAGGACAATATATAATGTCCAGAACTGTATAAACCTCTTTTTTTTAATGTATCTCTGATATTCAGTGACAGCCTAGTGTTCAAAGGTGATATCATTTTCATTTAATTTAAGAAACAACTATGAAAGAGAGGGAAAATCTCCATTCATGGAAGCATGAGATGGGTTCTAATATTATATCTGTCCCTTACTCCTTGTATGACCCTGGGTAAGTCCTTGACCCTTACTAGTGCTCAGAATCCTGATCTGTGCATAAGCAGATTGAATGAGATCATCTCTAAGATAACTTCCAGGTGTAGACTTTATGAACAATTTCTAAGGATGGAATTTTCTTTTAGCCTGTGTATAACAGTACTCCACTCTAATCCACCATGTTTTCTACCATCATCAAGTAGAGGAGCTTGGTTCAATGACTCCCCCTGCTGTTTTGGTACCACTACTCCTACTGACCTAGGTTCCTTGCTATGAAGGTCTTTATCCTCTCATTAATTCTACTTCCTGAAATCAACAAGTGAACTGTGTGTATATGTATTTGTGTGTGTGTATGTGCATGTGTTTAATGAACTTTATGAGTAAAAATTAGAGGGAAAACACCAAAGGATAAAATAATAAAACAAAAGGGAAATTTATTAGTCTATGAAATTCTTGAAAGTAAATTTGTTACATATGCAATTATTATTGTAGGAAAATAAGTTTAAGAACTTCCTATCCTTCCCAGGGGTTATAGCTTTATTTTATTTTTATTTTTAAATTTTATATACTGGTTTATTGTAAGATTTATTTTCCCCTCTACCCCATCCCTCTACCCTCAGGCTTATGGATCAAAATCCAAAGTCCCCTCTTTAGAAACATAGAGCTAGATAAGACCTTGGAGATCCTTTTACTGGATTATAGGAGTCAGAGCTTCAAGAAACCTTAGAACTCTAATCCAACCTCTTCATATCATAAGATAAGGAAATTGAGGCCCAGAGAGCTGAATTAACTGGCCTTATGTCAAAATGAGACTTAAAACTGGATTTTCTGAAGCCAAAATCCATGAAACTTCTACTTTATCAACTTACCTCAGTCCATCATTTTCTATTTGAAAAGACTGAGCCCCACAAGGTGATTTAACTTAGGAAAGTTTGCATAGTAGTACATAGCTGAAACAGAATCATTCTCCTTATACATTTTAGAAGTATTGGGAGGACCCCGGGTCCCAAGGCAATATTGTAGGTATAAATTGGACTCATAAAGGCTCAGACAGTATATATTTCCTTCTCAGAGGGGCTTCAAAATTGAAAGCACACATTCAGCATCCCCCTGCTTGAGGTAGGAGAGTTGTCTCAGGCCATTTCTCTAAGACAATTCTTATATTAAGAGTATAACTGTAATCCTGAGAGAGAAACCCAAAGGGAGCACATGACAGTTGTGAGCCCCCAGTCATGAAGTTCAACTGCCTGGCACAGTCCATCAGCAAGAAGAGAGAGCCAGGAGCAATGGAAAAGAGATGATATATAGTGATCTGTCAGAATGGAAAATGCGAGTTAGGAAAATAAAGTGATCATATTTTTAGGACAAGGTTAAATAATGGAAGGAAAACTTCAGAAGCATGCCTGCAGTCTTTTTTTTCCAAAAGCATCAACTCCACTAAAGACTTCTTAATAAATGAGGGGAATTTGGGAGGCCATTGCTATTTTCTCAGAACAGCAGGGAGCTCTTAAAAGGTTTCAACGAATAAGCCTAGCCAAGCCTGCCTGTTGTTAATGTAGAGGCTGGACTTGAGGAGAATGGGAGCCTGAATTCTGATGGACCAGTAAAATGGTTAAAATAGAAATTGGCTTAGAATCATGGAAGAATCCCAGGATTTAATACTAGGAGAGACCATAGTTCTGATCTAGTCTAATCTTTTTGCATACTGTTTCAATGAGGTGAAGTGAATTTCCCAAAGCTACACTTGTAGCAAAAATAGAAGTCAAAATCACATCCTCACTCCAAATTCAGCATCTTATTTACTATATTGTTAAGAGTGAAGTAAGATTACTGAAATGCTTAGAGGTAGCTAGGTGGCTAAGTGGGTAGAGAGCCAGGCCTGAAGTTACAAAGACCTAAGTTCAAATCCAGCATCAGAAAATTCCTAACATTATGACCCCAGGGACAGGCAAGAACTTTGTTTGCCTCCATTTCCCTTACCTCTAAAATGGGGATAATAATACTACCTAGCCAGAAGGGTTTTATGAGGGTCACATGAGATATTTGTTTTTTTAAAAAATGACAGCACAGAACATATAAGGAATTATATAAATGCGCATTCCCTTTTCTTCCCTTTCCCTAAATGTGTCTCTACAACAATAAACCATCTATAAATCAATCTTGAAGAATTGTATCAAGTTCAGAAATATTAAGTGATTTTCCCTTGACTACGAAAAATCTGAGGTCAGATTTCATTCTCAGTTTTCCTGATTCCAAGTCAAGTACACTGTCTGTTAAACCCATCCTTTGTATGAGTCCAAACAGAAGCCATATATCTATTTTCCTTGAGTTGTCAAAGGAAATATAGTCCATTTTCCTCCTGGTAATTGCTGCCCCACCTTTTTGTCCTTTTGTTATATCTTCCCCAAAAACAATAAATTCAGATAATCAAATTCTATACATTGTCCATCCAACTGCATGAATAGACGTTCATTTTCCACTTAGGTTTTTCTCTCGGAAATTCCATTAATATCCTCTTTCCTTGCTATTGTTATGAGTCCATGAATGAGTAAGTCAATGATTAAGCAAAAATATTAAGTATTTTCTATCCTAGAAGAATAATTCTGAATGTAAGATAGATATAAAATCAACGTTGCCCAGATTAAAAGAGCTTAAATTACCTCACTGGAAAACAGAAGAAAATGATGACCCTGGAAAGGGAATTTGTTCCTGGAGAGTCTCAGAATTGGTGAGTTGATCAGCAGGGAAAACAGGAAGCTGACAACCATATTTAAGGATCTACTATCTTCTGGCCACTGCAGTAGATGCTGAGGATAGAAATAAAGGTAAAAACAGGCCTTTACCTTAAGGGCTTTCTCTTTCTGATGTGAGAAACAATATGCAAGCAACTATGTATGTACAGGATATATGAAATATAAATGGGAGTCAATAGACACATCTTTTTCTGATAGCATTGCTGGGTTTTTTTTAATCACTGGGAGTTACATGCAGGAGAAGGTCATGGCTTAATGTTAGATGAGAGGTTAATTATTTTCCAGTCTGTAACACACTAGATATAATGGGCTTGCATTCACTCACTATTTGGAATCCTAAAAATCAAGTAGATAACTTCCCCTGGAGGACTGGGAGCATGGTTACTGGAAATCTGACCTACAAGGTTCTATTCCAACTGTGGAGAAGTGGACCCTAGATGGGACTCATGGTGAGGGTCCCAAGAGTGGATGAAGAGTCTTCTCTAGTTAAACTTTTAACTTTTGTGTTCATTCGTAATAGTAATAATAAAAATAGTTTCTTAAAATTTATCATTTGTCACCATTACTTTTACTTGTTAAACCCAAGATAGTTGCATAAGAGATACCAGGGAAGGACGTTAGCTCTCTACTGGGCTAAATAATCCATTTCATAAGTAATTCTCAATAATCTAGTTTAGATCTTCTTCTGATATTAAAGTAAAATGAAATTAGATAATATGTTAGGTACTTACTCAGAGGTACTGTTTCCAGTGGTTAGAAAAAAAGGAAGGAAATTGACTTTGATTGCTTTGGACTCTAAGTTATGGAAGGGTATCTGTTTCCCGGAGGAATGAGGAAACAAATGAAAGTGATAAGTAAATAATATGCTACAGATTCTATTTCTTCAAAATTGGGCATTCTCCTCTCTTCACTGGGTGATTGATCACTTCTGAATGTGTAATGTGATTTGTCTGCACCATATTTCCATTTGTTAGAGCCCTGTGTATATGATGTGTATTACTATCCTTTGTCATCACAAAAGCCATGACAGACAGGAACAGCATATGAGGATAAAGATGAAAAAAGATGACTGCATGACCCAGAGCATATTCAGAGCTAGGAATAAATGAACAGGGAGGACTGGCTGCTGACTTGGATATTTGAAAATTCAGGTCATATCAATGGCAGTTTCTGAAAACCCAAGTAAACCTGGAGCCTTGGATCAAAAAGAGCCCTGCCTTCCATTCCAGATCTCTTCACATTCCAAACTGCTAGTAGCATTCTCCTATACAGACCCTAAGATCCAGACAAATGTTCTCCACACTGTTCTCTCCCCTCCCCCAAACCAACATGAAAACTTTCCCGTTTTTCCCACATTTCTCATAGCATGCTATTCTACCTATGGTTTTATGCTCACCCCATCCCCATATCTGACATAGATCTTTTCCCTACCTATCCTCTTAGAATGCCTCTTAGAACTCGTAGCTTGATTTATGAATGTAAAGGAATGCTAAGAAATGTTAAGCAGATGGATTTCAGAAAAATCTGGAAAGACTTACATGAACTGATATTGAATGAAGTGAGCAGAACCGGGAAAAAACTGTACACAGTAACATCAACATTGTGAGATTAATCAACTGTAATAGACTTAACTTTTCTCAGTAATACAATGATCCAAAACAATTCCAAAGGACCCATGATAGAAAATGCTATCCACATGCAGAGTTTCTTCTTTCACAACATGACTAAAATGGAAATACATTTAACATTATTGCACATGTACCAACTAAAACAGCTTACTTGCTGAGGGGGTTTCCCTATACTGATCTACACTTCTTTGATGGACCTCTCCTAAATTCATGCTCACATAGACAAATTTTATTCATATCTTGCTTATTTGGGGACAAATTTGTATTAGATTCTATTTAGTTATAGACAAGGATAGAGAAGGGGAAATTAGTTCATCTCAAAACCAGGAGGATTTGGGTTTAAGTTTTAATTCTGATGAATGAAGGCTGTGTGAACCTGAACAAATGCCTAGTCTGACAGTAATCAAAGCAACTGTAAGACAGTAAGTTTCAGAGGAGGTGCCAACATGCATTGGTAGTGGGAATTTTCTCACCAGTTAATTTATTTTTTCCATAGAAATCAGAGGTTCAGTTCTACCATTTTCCTTCTTGATTTTTTAAAACCTGTATAAATAGACAGATGCAGTGTGAAGCAAGGGAAAATCCCTGGATTTAGAGGCAAACAATGGATATCCATAGGCAAGCTCTGAACCTTGCTAACAGTGTGACCTTGAACAAGTCACCTTTTCTGTCTGGTTCTTAGTTTCCACATCTATAAAATTATTCAGGTGAGTATCTGTTATTCAGTGGATCCATATTTATATAAGAAGTGGAATGTGAACCCATTTCTTAAGTCTGAGACTGCCTCCCATCCCCCCATGGCATACTGACTCTCATTTTGTACATAATAAGTGTTTTTTAAATGTTGGCTGAATTATATGGTGTTTTATCTCCCTTCCATAAAAATTCTTCTATTTTGTTCATCCATTAAGGGCCAGCTCAGGTAGCACCAACTTTTGGCAGACTTCCATGACTACCCTCCCTTCCCTACCCACTCCAGACAAAATCCATCCCTCTCTGAGGAACCCTTGTAACGTCTATTTCATGAGCCATTCATGGTGCCATTATTTAATGACTTAGGAACCTGGGCTCTCCCTGGCAGCCACATAGTACATGTGATTTAAGCTCCCCAGCTGAACAAGGAGTTCCTTGAAGACTGTACCTTCCTACAACATCACACCTAGTGATGTGGATCAACTTCATGCTCTGACTGTTTCTTGAGACACTGATGCCTCTTACCTGGCAAGCAAGGGCTCTCAAATGCAGGAATTTACTCATTTGAAAAGTCCCCACTTTGAAATTAGATTTCATGTTAGTAAACAGACACACTTAAACTAAATTCTTCAAGGCATGGGGTTCCTGGGCACAGGAAAAATCTATAATGAAAATTCTTGTCTGTTTATAATTAAACATTTGTCACTAAAAAGTGTTCCATTGATCATTTTGTCAGTCCATCAAACAGGCAGACAAGAAGCATTTATTAAGTGTTTTAATTTATGTCAGGTGTTGTGCTAAGTACAGGGAATAGTAACAAAGTCAAGAACAATCCCTGCCCTCAAGAAGTGTACTTTCTAAAGAAATTGATACCATGAAGATTATCGATCTATCTATTCATTGATAGAAAGAGAAGTAACCTCCATATTACCAAAGTTCTTCTAAATATATGCATCTAAGGGTGGCAGTGGATAGAGGACTAGTCCTGGAGTCAGGAGGACCTGAATTCAAATCCAGTCTCAGATACTTACTAGCTGTGTAAGTCACTTAACTCTGAATGACTCAAAAAACAAAAAAGCAAAAAATGTGTCATCTAATTTGCAAAACACAAAAATGAAAACTGCATAAGATTTTTTTAAGGTAGTTGAGTTACAACATGCCTCATTGTAGGGAGCGCCTACATAAAGGAGAACTACTGAAATATAGACTATATAAGAATCACACAGAATTCCATAATTGCTGATTGTGAAGATTTCAGGGACAATGAACAAGAACCCCCCCCCCCCCATTAATACCTCAAATGAAGTCATGTAACTCTTGAAGTAAAATTTAATATCTATCCAGTCAATCAGTCTACAACATTTTATTAAGCCCTTACTATGTTCCAGGCATGGTTGCAAGCACTGAGGATACAAATGAAGACAAAAGATAGTCCCTGTACTCAAGGGGCTCACAACATAGTCAGTCCATTCCACTTTGGGCTGGTTCTGAGTGTATGTGTAGTTGCATATATATATTTTTACATATATATATATATGGGCAAATATATATGTTTCTATATATGTACACATCATTATAAAGCCAGGCACAAGCAGCTTTCCAAAAGAATGCTGCTGTGAACAGCTTTCAAGGTTCTGATTACATAGTATAGGAAACTCTCTATTTATTCGGTAACAAATCAGAGCAAAACATTCACAGAAAATCAAAGTACAGCATTCACCATGTCACAATTCAACAATTTATCATTAAAATGGCCACATAGTTTTCACCAAAGTGGCCACATAGTTTTCAACAAAGTACATTCATTTAGTCAATCACAAAATCCTTAATTCAGTCACAAAGTACAAGAGTCAAAGTTATCCACCCCTAGGTCACAGTAAATCATAATTTTCTCAATCAGTACACAGTATCCAAGTAAAGTCTTCTTTCAGCTTGACTCGAGACTGGCTCTCAGCTTCCATGATTCCTCTTCCATGGTCCCAGCTCCAACTGTCACCTGGGTTCAAAGGCAGGTGGCTCCCAGTTCCTTGTCCAGCTCCTTGTCCAGTTCTTCATCCAGTTCCCATTCCATACTGAAGTTCACAGTGTCCAGTCCACCTCAAGTCCTTCACAGTTCCAGTTTCTAGGAAGACAAAGCTTTACAGAGCCACAATAATATTCATGCACATTGCTGGCACCATCATCAATACACTCTCTGCCTGTGAAATCAACTCAGACCCAACAACAAGATCCAAGAGGTCAGCACAAATCATCAGTAAAGTCCTAGGACCTCCAAAACCCTCCTCCAGGACTTCTTTAAACATACAACCAGAAAATCCTCTTTCAGGGCTTCCAGTAAGGTCCCAGGGCTTCTGTACAAAGTATCACAAACAAACATCAGCACAGACAGAACAGACAAACGGAGTGCTGGGATTCCACAAGTTTTCTCCTTCATGATTCTGACACCACAAGAGTCCTCTTCTCATTTCTGCTGTCTCTAGTCTGGAAATTCTCCTTATATGTGGTCATTAGTTCCTCCCCTTTCTGTTGCAGGAATTCATGAGTTCTAGGGTTCACAAGTTGTGGGGTTCACATGTTCTGTTTCTTAACAGATTTGACACAAGACTCAAAAGCAACTTGAACTGAAACAAGGTGTTAATTCAATAGCTGAAACAAGTTGTGAACTACTTCTGTGTTTGCCATTACACACATGTATATATAGATACACATGTGCAGTATGTATATGAATATATTTGGGCATACATAATGTGTATATACATATTGTTAGCGGATAAGTATGCTTGTTCATATCCAATATGTATGAGTGCATGTATATAAACAGCTATATAGTCATTTGTGTGCATATACACATAAATGTTTAGATTATCCATGTTTGTCCATGCACACATCTGTACATATACTAACATAAGTGTGCATGTGCATAGAATGCAATCTATGAATATGGATGTGAACATACATATTACCAATGCCTGACATTGTCAGTTTGCACCTTCCACTCATTGCTCCTACTTCTGCCCTATGGGGCAAGGTTCATTTACAAGTCATGATATCACCTTCCTGATGTCATGGTCTTTTTCCAGAATGAAGGGGAAAGAATAAACTAGAAGATATTGGGTCCCCCCCCCCCCTACATGACAGCCCTTTTAATGCCTAAAAGGAGCTCTTATCTGCAAAGCAAACTCATCTTCTCTCTCTCTGACCAGCTCACAAGGCCTACATGGTTTTGGTGAAATTTCCCATGTCATTCTCATCCACAGGTAGTCAGTAGTAGTATATTCTAGCCTACTTACACTCATCATACATCTTTGATAGCCCATGGGAGAATTTATAATTTTAATTATTCTTGAAATTGGATTTTCTATGATTCGTAGATACATAGCATTGATAGCACAATATTGGTGTTTAATTAACGGGTATATTAACATCTATACATATACATATGTCTACATCAAAAGAAAGAAATAAGGAAGGAAGGAAGGAAGGGAGGGAGCTAGGGAGGGAGAGAGAGCAGAGACAGAGACAGAGAAAGAGAAAGAGAGAGAGAGAGAGAGAGAGAGAGAGAGAGAGAGAGAGAGAGAGAAAGAAAGAAAGAGAAAGAAAGAAAGAAAGAAAGAAAGAAAGAAAGAAAGAAAGAAAGAAAGAAAGAAAGAAAGAAAGAAAGAAAGAAAGAAAGAAAGGAAAAAGGAAGAAAAAAGAAGAGGAAGGAAGGAAGGAAGGAAGGAAGGAAGGAAGGAAGGAAGGAACAAAGGAAGGAAAAATATAAAGAAGGAAGGAGAGGGAGATCAGCCACATAACCACAGTGGAGGAAAGCATTGAAACAGTTTATTTATTGATTGAAGAACCTGGGGATGTTTATTCTCAGGATTAAAAATAAATGAATGTATGCTTAGGGATGGGGTTTAGGAAGGAGGGGGCGGGGTGTAGTGGTAATAGTTGCCTCTGGGGATTTGGAGCGGTATTACATGTTAGTCACCTTAGACTTGTTCAATTCCCAGCCAAAAGGCAAAGGATAGAATCCCTGGGCTGAAGATACAAAGGGAGGATTTAGGGTTGCTGTAAGGAGGGCATCTGTAAAATTTTGAGCTGTCCAAATATGCATTTCCCTGGCTCAGGAGTTGGGGGAGTGTGCTCACAGGAACTCAGCCATCAAACAGTAGATGCCAACTTGTTATTTGTTCTTCAGTGGAGATGCTTTTCCTGGGTACTAGAGGTTGCTGATGTGTCCAGCACCTCAAATCCTGTGGCAGGCACTATTAATCACAAAGAGAGTTCTGGAGTCTTTCATCAAAGAGATAAGAGTTCCACTTATATCTTGGTCACTTGCTGGTTGTAAGGACCAGGGCAAATCATTCCCCCACTCTCAACTTCAATTCATCAGTTTTAAAATGGTGTTATTATCATCAATTCAGCACAGACCTGTTAGGTACAACAAAAGAGATAAGTAAAATCCTTTTGAAAACTTAAAATATTTTTAAATATCTGTTGTTTTTACTACTACAGTCTTCCTTCTTTCACTTCTTAACAATGTGATGTTGGTCAAACAACATGCCTGTCATGTCAAACAAGCCTGTGGATAATTTGTGCCTGACTTGTGGTAGAACCTGAGCTTATATTGGTCTGATCAGCACCAGCTGGATACAACATACCTTGACCTGACATAATGATGTCATCTTGGGCCTCTCTGAGAACAAAACAAACAACAGCCACCAACCACTACAATATGAAAAATAAAAGATATTGATCATATGAGCCTGACAGTGTCTTTTTTCAAATAAAAATCATTGGTATTAATAAGCAAATATTTATATTAAATATGAAGTAATATTATAATGAAGGATTTAGAATAGATTTTGTCTAAAGTCACATTTACTATGTGGACAAATGCCATTTCATGACTATGACACAAAGAACATAATAGTGTCTAAAGAATTGGAAATGAATATCACAGAGGTCCATGAAGAGGTACATTGTGGGTGTAAGCAGGCTACAACAGCTAAAAGTGATAGAAAAAAGGAGATTTCGGAGCACTCTGCTAGCAGAAAACCCAAGTGTTCCTCCTCTTGATGTGAGGAGAAAGAGACGAAGGTCTCCAACTTAATAAATGGATATCCTGGGCTGACTATGTAGGAGGAAAAGAATTAAGTAGTGTTCACACTCAGGAATGGGTTTGGACCTGTATTGTTAGAAAGGCTATCTAGATGAATGAGATCACAGAATGCGATATTTTGGTAGTGTGTGTGTGTGTGTGTGTGCGTGTGTGTGATTTTACATTAAATAATCACCTGTATTCACACCTTTTTATTTTAAAATCATGATGTTGGTTTTTTCATGGAGTTGGTATTGAAATGATTGAACACTAGACTGCTGTTGTTTTAGAGCATGGTTGTATGTTTGATGGGGCATAAAGTCAGATGGTGCTTGCCAGTGTGACTATAAAATATATATCAACCTGGTCATGGTTTTTCTACAGTTTATGTATCCTTCCAATTCATAAAACAGCAGTGCATTGTACACCTTTCCATTAATAACTATTATAAATTTGTAAATAAATTTTAGCAGACATCCCAATCTAGTGAATATAGAAACTATATTTTGGCTACAGCATAAGATAATACTATATAATAAATGTTATGCCCACCATAATATAATACTATATAATGAATGTTATGCCCATTATCTTAATAGAACAAAAGAGTATTTGATTTTGTAAATTACAAAAATGACAAATTCATGAGAAACTGTTCATCTTCGTGTTTTGATTCCCATGCTTTCATTTCAAATAAGAGATGGGAATGTAAATGAATTTAGGAAAGAAAGAAATGCTCAACTTTGATAAATTGAAGCTTGAAGCCAGGATCATTTTCTGCAGGAATAGTAACCAATTTACTCTGCTTTTTATAATCACACATTTATTCTTCACTTCTGAGTAATAGTTTTCACTTTTTCAAGACAGAATTGCCTTTTGACCTAAGAGCATTCAAATGTAATAAACTGACCTATTTCTAGTCCTTGCACCTTTTGTTATATGCTAAATCTTGCCCAATCTGAGAAATTTCTAAAAAAAAATTTAAATGTATGCTTTTCTTTCATCAGACTACAATTTTTCTTTACATTCTAAATCCTTATGGGTCTCTTAGCAAAAATTGGTAAACTCAAACACTGTTAATAAAAAGCTCAAAACTTTCCAATGTATTTGGAATTCACTTTAACATCAAAATCCACTCAATCTCAGAAATTGAAGAATCCTGGCTAGCAAAAAAAAAAAAATTGATGCAGGTAATTTTTTTGAAGCAAATCTCTTGGGCTAAAAATGATAGTTTCTCTTGAAATATAATTTAATCTTTCTCGTGTTTTTTTTTTCTCTATCTCCCATCTATCTGTTTATCTGTCTCTCTCTTTGCTGTGTAATTGGGAAATGAGCCATGCTTTTTTCTTCTCATGAGGAGAAAGAGAGATGATCCAGTTCTAAATTCACTAGTGTTTTTATTAGTTCAGGGACTCTCTCTTCCAGCGTAAAAATAGAAATTGTTTTGCCCTGATTATGTTCAAGATTTGTGTGAAGGAATATTTCTGCGTATATTTCAAACTTTGGATTCATTATCTACATAATCGAGCTTAAACATTTATTAGGTATGTACTATGTGTCATGCACTGTAAAAATCACTAGAGATACACAGAGGTAAAATAAAATAATTGCTCTCCAGAAACTCACAATCTAATAGGAGATACAATAAGCAAAAAGAACGGTGCAAACAATATATGTACAAGAAAAATGAGAAGGGATTAAAAGAGAGAAGGTACTAGAATTAAGAGGAGTTGGGAAAAGGTTCCTTTATAGAGGATAGGACTTTATCAGTTCTTGAAAGGGAGGAAGTGAATATGCAAAGATGAGGAAGTAGAACATTCTCCATGTGAAAGACATCCAGAGAAAAGGTCATAAGATGGAGTGTCTTGTTTGTGGAGCAGCAAAGAGAACAGTGCCACTGGATCAGAGATGTACATGGTGGGGAAGAAGGTGTAAGCAGACTGGAAAGGTAGGAGAGGTCTAGCTTATGAAGTGCTTTGAATGCCGAACAGATTTTGTATTTTATACTAGGTGTGATAAGGAGTCTCTGGAGATTTTTGATAGGGGGTGATATGGTTGGATCTGCACTTGAGGAAAATCACTTTGGTACCTGAATGTAAGATGGATTTGAGTGGGGAAGAGACCTGAGGTAGGCAGACCCAACATCAAGCTATTGTGATAGTGGAAGCATAAGGTGAGAAGAGCCTACGCAAGGGTGGTAGAAATGTGAGAGGAGAGAATAGGACCTATACAAGATTTATTATTAAATTGAAATTGATGGGCCTTGGCAACGTCTTGGTCAAGGGTGTGAGAGATAGTGAGGTACTGTGCTGGCACCTAGATTGCCAGCCTGGGTAAGTGAGATGATGGTGTTTTCCTGGATAGTAATAGAGAAATTGTAGGCAAGGAAGATTAGAGGGAAAGATAATGAGTTTTTCTTTGGATATGGTGAGTTTAAGATGTGCAGTTTGAGATGTTTGAAAGGCAGCTGGATATGTGAGATAAGAGGTGAGCAGATGGGTTAGGGCAGGATAGGAAGATTTGAGAATCATCAGCATAGAAATGGTCATTAAATCCTTGGTTGTGGATAAGATCACTAAAGGAGGTTCAAAGAAGATGGTTGTCCTTACTGCCACCTGCTGGCCAACTCCTCCCCCTCTACACATCCCCCTAGACAGGAAGGTTAAGAGACCCAAGTAACACATCTCACCCCAACTCAGACTACAACCTCTGATCCTCATCAGCCTTCACCCTGGAGAATATCTCTTGTCGAGATGAGGTCTGTCCTCTCCATCACCCTCAACACTGACTTCTAACCAACAGGCAACAATGAGTCAGGTATGCTAGCCTAGCTGAAACAGTAAGGCAGTGTGTGTGTGTGTGTGTGTGTGTGTGTGTGTGTGAGAGAGAGAGAGAGAGAGAGAGAGAGAGAGACAGGGACAGAGATAGAGACAGAGACAGAGATAGAGACAGAGACAGAGACAGAGAGACAGAGAAACAGACAGAAAAAGACAGAGAGACAGAGTGAGAGGGAGAGACAGAGAGAGGGAGAGAGAAGAGAGAAGGGGTGGCATGTGCTGGATGAGCCAAATCACCTCTCAGACTCTAAATGGAGCCTATTTAGGACACTGAGTTCAAGAGTCCAGGGAATTGGTCATTCTTCTAGTTGGGAAGTTATAGCAATCTTCAAAGGGATATTTATTTTCACTTATTTATTAAATTAATATAGCCAGTATTGCTAGAGAAGAAGGGGAAAGAAAGGAAATAAGCATTTACATAGCACCTACTATGTGCCAGGCACTGTACTATGCGCTTGTAAAGACACTCAAGAACAGCTTTCCAGAGGACTGCTACTATGAACAGTTTTCACGGTTCTGATTACACAGTATAGCAAACTCTCTATTTATTCAATAACAAATCAGAGCAAAACATTCACAGAAAATCAAAGTACAGTATTCATAATGTTACAACTTATCACAGAAAATCAAAATACAGCATTCACCATGTCACAACTCAACAATTTATCATTAAAATGGCCACATAGTTTTCACCAAAGTGGTCACATAGTTTTCAACAAAGTACATTCATTTAGTCAATTACAAAATCTTTAATTCAGTCACAAAGTACAAAAGTCAAAGTTATCCACCCCTAGGTCACAGTAAATCATAATCTTTTCAGTCAATACACAGTATCTAATTAAAGTCTTCTTTCAACTTGACTCGAGCTTCCATGATTCCTCTTCCATGGTCCCAGCTCCAACTGTTACCTGGGTTCAAAGGCAGGTGGCTCCCAGTTCCTTGTCCAGCTCCTTGTCCAGTTCTTCCTCCAGTTCCCATTCCATACTGAAGTAAACAGTGTCCAGTCCACCTCGAGTCCTTCACAGTTCCTGTTTCTGGGAAGACAAAGCTTGACAGAGCCACAATAATATTCATGCACATTGCTGGCACCATCACCAATACACTCTCTGCCTGTGAAATCAACTCAGACCCACCAACAAGGTCTGAGAACTCAGCACAAATCATCAACATAGAAATCAACACAGACCCACAAACAAGGTCCAAGAGGTCAGCACATATCATCAGTAAAGTCCCAGGACCTCCAAAACCCTCCTCCAGGACTTCCGTGAACAGACAACCAGAAGATTCTCTTTTAGGGCTTCCAGTAAGGTCCCAGGGCTTCTGTACAAAGTATCACAAACAAACATCAGCACAGACAGAGCAGACAAACAGAGTAGTGGGTCTGTAAATTAATATAGTCATTCTGATAGGGTACAGGCTCTGGGAAACTCCTGGAACTCTGAAATTAATCTTACCACTTAATGAAGCATTTGCCTGAGGCCATAAACCTTTTATTATTGCTAGGCCCAAATCTCTTAATCTAGCCTTGGCCTCCATTGTCCAACTACTTCCCACCCTGGATCCTTT
>WOXC01006604.1:0-367463 GCA_011680675.1 Gymnobelideus leadbeateri | reverse complement strand
CTTCTGGGCTTTCCCTCTGTGGCTGAACTTGCTTTTATGTGTTTTCTCTCCCAATCAGAGTCCCAGATTCCTTAGGAAAAAAGACTGTCTAGCTTTTTCTCTTTGTATCCCTAGAACTTAGCACAGTGCCTAATACACAGGAAATGCTTTTAAAAATACTTTTCTTCCTTTCATTCATGCATTCTATGACTCTGACATCTATTTCAGTAAGCTTTGTAGTGGTATAATATAACCAAAAATCAAATGATTAGAATATAGTATGTGTGTTAATACATGTAATATTATGTTTTCTATTTGAAAGTGGGCATAGTGCTTGCTACCAATCAGAAATCTATCTCCTAATTACGAAATTTCTATCAGAAACTTAAGATTCAGTCTACATCTTTTTAAGGAAAAAAATGTCGACATTGGTTCAATGGCTAGCTGTATTCAAATTCTTATTACAATGTTTCAAAATGGATTTTAAAATTTCAAAGCTGTGAATTCAATTTAATATTATTTTAAACAATTCTATCCTAACAATGACAAAGTAAAATCAATGGTACAGAAAACATGAAACAGTTTATATCTAGGTTAGTTTCTTCTATCTATTTACATTTCCTTTCAAATAGCCAGCAATGATAAGGATTTTTGCAAAACTAGTTTTAACAATTCTTTTATGTTATGTTATCTGTGGCCTTTTTACTTACAAAAACAGTGGAAAATTTTGTAATTAAGCCTTACCCTTACAATGAAGGAAACATGGAAAATATTTTCCACAGTTCGGGCAAAAGAATCTGGATCAATCACAAAGTCAAAGAAGGATATAGGAGTCTCAGCTACAAACATGGGAAAACAGAAAAGAGAAAATTACTCTTCACCAAAGTCCACACAACAGCATTCCCTTAAAAGGTGGAAATGGTATTAACTAAAAGATGGCAACTACTTTTTTTTGTAAAAATACTTTTAAAAAATCAAGTTTTAAAAACACTTTAAAAAGATAAAAATAAAACACCTTTTTGCAAGAAAACAGTACTTTAAAATTTATAACACTTTCTAAATGCATATTGTTCAAGTTACGAGCCAAAGTCACACTCACGATCTTCTCTAAAATATGTCTGCAGTAATCCCAGGATCCTTTCCACCTCTTTTTCTGTAGCCTCTTGTTGGGACTCCTCCATTTTTTTCAACTGGAAAGTACAAGCAAGTGAACAAACATGAATGCTCATCATCACCATTATGCAAAAATGTTTTTATCAGAAACTAGGTGAGCCCCTCACGTGCCTCTTCATACTTATCAAGCTTCTATGGAAGACTTGGGGTTTTGGAGGGCAACCAGCTCAAAATGAGGCTGTATTAGGACATGGATGCCAAAAACACTAATGGGATCTTAAGTTTCATGAACAAGAGCATTATGTATAAAAGGAGAGAGATGCTAATTTTATCATACACTGCCTGGATAAGACCACATCTCAATTATCATTTCTAGATTTCAGTACCACATCTGAAGAGGACTGACAAAATGAAACACTCTAAAGGGACAACCAAATGGGTGAGTGCACAGGAAACTAGCGAAAACATAAGGATAACCTGAAAGTCCTGAAGCTATTTAGCCAATAGTGGCACATAATATAACCGTCTTCAAATGTCAGAAAGAGTGGGGCAGCTAGGTGGCGCAGTGAATAGAGCACCAGTGCTGGGTCAGAAGGACCCGATTTCAAATCCACCCTCAGACACTTAACACTTATTAGCTGTGTGACCTTGGACAAGTCACTTAATCCTAACTGTCCTGCCTTCCCCTCTCCAAAAAGACAAAAAAAAAAAACCAAAACCTGTTGGAAACAAGTGCCAAATATGATTAGACTTGTTATGTTTAGTTCCAAAGGGTATACCTAGGAGCCATCTATAAAAAGTGCAGACAAATTTTAACTTAATATAAAAACAAAACTCCCTAACAGAGTTGTCCCAAAGTGTGATGGGTTGCCTTAGAAAGCAATACTCTTATCACTGAAAGTTTTCAAATGACTATATATGATCGAATCTAAGGAATATTAGAGGAGATTCCTATCCAAGTGCAGGTTGGTCTATGTTATCTCTGAGGTTCTTTGAAAATGTGAGATACTATGATTATCTACTCTCTCTAGCTGCAAACTACATGTTTGCTAGGTGGCAGCAAGGATGACATTCAAGCATAAATTTGTCAAATACCATAAATATTACATCTAAAAGGATAAATGTAAACTTTCCATTTCTAGTAACAGGATTTGAAAAACTTATCCCTATTACTACTAATAGAAGAAAACAATAAAATTAACAAAAACATTTCTTAGAATGGTTATAGAAGAGAAACTGATAACTGAATTCCAAAATGAACCAAAACAAAGTCCCATAAAAAATAAGAATCAAAATATAAAAATGACAGAAAATCACAAGAAAAACATAGTTCTAAGAATGTATCCCATTTCCTATCTCATGACCTCCCTCTCATATGATATTGTCTTTGAAACTTATAAAGATGGCTGACTTTTATGTCAAAATATAAAAAGAATAAAGACTGCAAGAAGCAAACCTCGGCAGGCATGGCCCTTTCTTCTTCTTTCTTATCTTTTCTTTTCTGACGTTCATTCCGTTGCTTTGGCATAGGAGGATCAGTCTTGAATGAACCAAACCTAATTAGTGAGAAAAAAAAAACCTATCTGTTCAAGAAAGCTATGATTTACCAAAGTCAAGTAACTCCTGCTAACACAGTATGCTGGAAAGAGCACTTCCCTTGGAGGTCTTCTTATATCTAAGATACATAAGGAATAAACTCAAATTTGTAAGAACAAAAGCCATTCCTCAACTGATAAATGGTCAAAGGATAGAACAGGTAGTTTTCAAAGGAAGAAATCCAAGCAATCATACAAATTAATGCTCCAAATCACTATTAATTAAAGAAACGCAATTATAGCAGCTCCAATGTTCTACATCATACTCATCAGACTGGCAAAGCTAACAAAAAAAGAAAATAATAATTGTTCAAGGGGCTGCAGGAAAATGATATGTCAATGCACTATTGTTACAACTGTGAATTGGTCTAAAAAGTCATTAAATTACACCTGTCCTCTGACCTAGAAAAACCACTTAGTTCTACACTCCAAAAATATGAAGGAAAATTTAAAAAGACACACACATATAAAAGTATTTATAATAGCTCTTTTTTGTAGTAGCAAAAAGGAAGAAGCTAAAAGGATATCCATCTATTGGATACTGCTAAATTATGGTATACACATTCTTATTGTCATAAGAAACGACAAAATGGATGGTTTCCAAGAAAACTGGGAGAAACTATATAAAATATACATAATAAAATGAGAACTAGAAGAATGATTTATAGTAACCTTATTTAAAAAAAGTAAAGTTAAAAGACAAGATCTCTGACCCACATAATGACAAATCACAATTCCAGAGGACTGAAGAAGCATGCTATCCTATCCACCTCTTGACAGAGAGATGACAATCAGGATATAGAATAAGATACACATTTTTGGACATGTTCAATGCAGGAATTTGCTTTTCCTAACTATGCATACTTGTTGTAAGGGTTTTCCTTTTTTTTCTTGTTCATTTGGGAGGGAAAGAAAATACATCCTTGTTAATAAAAAAAAATTTTAAGTGTTTTATGAAGTCCATCTATACTCATGCTAAATATAACGTCATCTCTAAAAGAGAGAACTACTTGTCAGAAATCAACTCCTCTGCCAGGCCCCAAATAAACTTACAAAAAGTGGAATGTTGGAGCAAACTTTAAGTATTTTACTGATATTATTCCCACTCTGAGCCAGGAATCTTCAGGTAAGAATCCAATATGAAGAGGTTCTTCTTCACTATCACTTTCTTGTACTTCAAGACGATTTAGGCCCATATACTTAAGCTGAAATGACAGGGGAAAAAGTCTTTATTTAGGCACATGCCATAATTTACTAGATGAAAAACATTCCTAGTTTTTCTGACCAGTTAAATGGTCAGAAACCATATCATATCTCAAGGGTACACAGCTACAACACAGCAGTTATATAAGTTTATAAGCAGCCACGAACTAAATTGTTTGTACCCAAGATGTAAAGGAAAGCTTACATCTTGAACCAAAAGAAAAATTACCCAGCTAAGTTAAAAAAACTCTTGGTAAGAAAGTATGATGGTCTAACTCTTTAGCATCTTAAGTGCCATCTTCCAGCAGCACAATGGGTACTAGATGTTCCTGTACATGTCTACAAACAGTTCACTTTTGGAAATTGCCACAAAATTTTGCAAGCTCAAATTCAAATCAATTTCTAAATATGTGATACATGCAAAACACTTTTCTGTCCTCAGAACAGAGATTATGGTATTGTTGGAAGAGCCACAGATGCAAGTGGCTATTTTTAGTAAGGTCAGTGATACAATAATGAAATTCAAAGATTACGTAAATTAGAAAAAAAATTTACTAAAAAAAGGAATACTTAAAATATGCTATTCACCACCCAAATTTTATTAAAACAGAACTTTTGAAATACATGGAACATTAATAAGCAATTATTAACTGAACAGTATGCATCATGTTACTAAGCACTGAAGAGGAGAGTTTTAAAGTATGGCTGAAACCTTAAATGAAAAAGAAGTTAAAATGGTATCAAAATCAAAGCACGGGGTGAGTAGGTGGCGCAGTGAATAGAGTACCGGCCCTGGAGTCAGGAGGACCTGAGTTCAAATACTACCTCAGAGTTACTAGCTGTGTAACCTCGGGCAAGTCACTTAACCCCAATTGCCCTGCCTTCCGCCCTCCAAAAAGAAAAAAAAATCAAAGCACAATTGTATGGTCAGTTTTTGCCCTAGATGTAAAGTCAGTCATAACGTCTATACTAATACAAGAAAACTAGACATCCCATTACATTTAAATTAGGATAATGAAAAGGCATTTAATTTTCTAGATGTTGTTAAGAAAAGGTTTAGGGGCAGCTAGGTGGCTCAGTGAATAGAGCTCCACCGGCCCTGGAGTCAGGAAGATCTGAGTTCAAATTTGGCCTCACTTAACACTTACTAGTTATGTGACCTTGGGCAAGTCACTTAACCCCAATTGCCCTGCCTTCCCTCCTCCAAAAAGAAAAAAAAAAGGTTTAAAGTCTCTGGGAGATAGGACCAGAACCCTGAGTTCACATTAATCTATAAACTTCTCCCTACTTGGAACTTTACTTGCCTTATGGCTGGCTGTAAGGGTTATGGGATTTAAAGATCTTCCATGCCCCATTGGACTTGCTGACATAGCAGGAAGGGGAGGGGCAAGAAGTCGAGGCCCAAATCTCTTTTTAAGCCAGCCAGAATTTCTGCTAAGGACTCTTGTTGGGGGCTGCCAGGAACTGGAACTGCGGGGGGCCAGAGCTGTTGTGAGCACGCTTCCTGGACGCTGAGCAGTTGCTGAGAGTCGGGAGAGAAGGACCTTTGCCTGAAGTAGCCTGTTCTGTTTTGAAGGCTTAAGAATGTGGTTGTTTACTATGTTAACTACTGGTGCCAATTTCATAACTACCCTGATGGCTTTGACTTTCTGGTTTTGGGACTCGGTTATTTGGTATTTTAATAAATTCTCTGGCTTTATCCCCCATATAGAGAGACTGATATATTTTGTGATTAATAACCACATAAACCTATTTATAATTGCCATAGGCATAGTGAATATTGCATTGTTAATACACTGGCTAATTCCTTCCTGCTACTCCTCAAATCCCTGAGACTCAGAATCACCATCTGCCAAGGCAAAAATTCCCAATCACAATACAGCTTAGTACTCTTTTTTTAAAGTTCCTTCACCACTTGGTCCACCATTTCCACTGTATCATCTAGAACCCTTACTCTTAAGAAATGCCTTTTCATCCCTCACCTCTACCACCATCTTTTGGCAATAACTAAACAGGTTTCTCTCATGCCTTGGATACAGGCCAGCAACAGAAGTTGATTATTCTCATTGCTCCGCACTGCCTACCCCCAATAAGCAACTTAAGGTTCTACAAAGTCCATACCTTCCAATTATATCACCACGTCCATAGCCTCATCTACCAATCTCCAGGTCAAACTCAATGAAACAAGATTAACAAGGTGTAAATTATCTCTAATTGGTCCTCACTTGCAAGATCTCTATTCTAATACTCCATCCTCAACACCTCCCCTCCTCTAGTCTCCATGCCAAAACCACCCTTCTATTTTATCACATTCTTCTATTTCTTTGGGACCTTGGCCTTTGATCTCTTCTATACTTGGGAAATAAGAAGATAAAGCCTACTACTAACACTAGCTATATGATTATAGCAAGTCATTTAAGCTTGCTGATCCTCAATTTTACTATCTGTAAAATGAGAATACTAATCCCTGTGGTACCTATCTCACAAGGCTGTTGTGAGGCTCAAATATAGGGTGTCCCAAAAATCTTTAGAGAAGTAACAAACTTTGATAACTTCAGAAGTAAAAATGCTACAAACTTAGGAAAAAACAGCATTTGAAAGGTTAATGATTTCTTTAAAAAAAGTTGATATTGGGGCGGCTAGGTGGCGCAGTGAATAGAGTGCCGGCCCTGGAATCAGAAGGACCTGAGTTCGGAGCCGGCCTCCGACACTTAATCCATACAAACAAAAACCTAGCCGTGTAACCTTGGGCAAGTTACTTAACCCCAATTGCCCTAAAGGGGCGGCTAGGTGGCGCAGTGAGTAAGAGCGCCGGCCTCGGAGTTGGGATGACCCGAGATCATATCCAGCCTCAGAAAATGAGCACCCACGCATAAATAATGACTAGCCATGTAACCTTGAGCAAGTTACTTAACCCCAATTGCTTTAAAAAAAAAAAAAGTTGATATTAAATTTCAACATAACTACCATCTTGCACTCTCAATGATTTTCAAACTTTGTAAAAAAATAAAAACCTTTCATCTTTGCTGCTCAGTGAAAGGACAGTATTTGCAATTCTAGTCTTAAGATTCTATCAAGAATGAGGTTTTGATGTATATATGAGAGTTCTGACATGACCCTCAAGAAAAAAGTGACCAAAGTAGCCAGGTAAGAGGACTTCCTCTACCTATCACTGAGATGAGGAAGTCATCCCAAAACTGTCCTAAACACAATATTTGAAAGCATGCCCCACCTTGTTAAAACTTTTAAAAATTGTAATGATTTTTTTTCCCTAAGTTTGTAGCATTTATATTTTTTGAAGTTTAAAACTGCACAAAGGGGAGGCTAGGTGGCACAGTGAGTAGAGCACTGGCCCTGGAGTCAAGAGGACCTGAGTTCAAATCCAGCCTCAGACACTTAACACTTTTTAGCCATGTGACCTTGGGCAAGTCACTTAACCCCAACTGCCCTGCCTTCACCCCCCCCAGAAAAGGAAAAAAAACCCCATAAAGTCTATACAGGATATCTTGTTATAAAGTGTTTGCAAGTTTTAAAACATTACATACATGATGGCTATTAATACCATCTTCAAACTCTCCCTACTTAGTAGCCTTTTCTCCTATTGTCTAGCCCAGGACTTCTTAAACTTCTACTCATACCCCCTTTTCCCATTTCAATAGCATTAGCTAGTGATTCCTGGCCTGAGGACGTGTGCAGTACAAAGCACACATGCCTTGTGTCTAAAACCAAGGCTACAGTGAAGCTGCAGGATGCAACATGGGCAAGCACAGCCAGACAGAAACACCTTGGATTCATTACGAGTTTGATTTTTAATTAATTTTTGGTTGTTGCATATTCAGAAACCTTTTACTGTTGCCAAATTTTTTGCAACTTTATACAGTCACAACCCACTTTAAGAAGTGTTGGTCTAACCAAGCTAGTTTGCTTACTGTTCCTTGTAAACAAACACTCCAGCTCCCACTAACATACATCTGCACTATCTGCAGACAGATAGTACATAACTAGAATTAACTGCTTCTGCCTCTGTAAACTTCTCAGCTTCCTTTAAACCTTCGCTCAAGTGTCACCTCCTTCAGGAAGTCTGCTGTGAAAAGTCTCTCCCTCTGGAAACCTGTGTCTCTTTTGCATTTAATATTCTGTGTACACATTATATTCCATACCCACTCACCTACAAATGTATTTTCCTTGAGGACAGGGGCTTGCTTTATTTTAGTCCTTGAACAATGCCTATTAACAGCATGGATGCTAATGAATGCTTATTAAAGGACCATTAGCATGCTTCATTAGTAACCAGGAAAAGCCTAAATTAATTAGAGGAAGGCACCCAAGCATGTTAAAGTATATATAAGAATTACTGGCAACATAGAGAAGAGCCATACAGAAGATGGCAGAGATGAACTTTGATTTGCATCCATGAAGAGTTATCCTAATAATGAGATCACAGAAGCAGCTGGCATTTCTAGCACTCTGTCAAATAAAATACAGGGAAGGGAAAAAGAGGGGAAGGGAATAAGCATTTTTATGGCACCTATTCTGTACCACATGCATATTACAAATATCTCATTTGATCCTCACAACTCAGAGGGAGGTGCTATTATCCCCATTTTACAGTTGAGGAAACTAAGGCAAGCATAAGTAAAACAATGTAATGGTCATACCGCTAGTAAATGTCTGAGGCCAGATTTATCAGTGGACATCCTTGTTCCCACCATCCGTTGTTTTGCCATAATAATAATGAATATTTTAGCTGATATTTATATAGCAATTTTAAAGTTTGCAAAATGATTCATATAGACTATCTTGATGCCCACAATTCTATGAATCCCTTACATGTTATATAGTATAGCCTGCTCACACGCATCATTTACTTCCCTAGTGTCCTCTAGCTGATATCTACCTTCAACTTTTTGGCTTTATTAAAAAAACACTTGTGGAATATTGGTATAAAAAAGATGGACCTTTGTTTCAAGGAGAATCTTCAGGAAATGACAAGATCTGGTCAGTTCCCAAAGGTAATTCACACTGCTTTCATCCAGTTCAGTTCTGGGTCCAAGAGAACAATGACTGTGCACTTTTCTGTCTGGAATACACATATTTGACAAACTCTGTGGGCTATTCATTTCACTACAATCATAAGCCTAGTCAAGGGGCAGTCTTCATTCACTTTCTTTTTCCCACACAGAGGATCAGATTAAACTTCTGAGTGTATGTCCTCCAGGAGGCCCTGCAAACATTTTGTTCTTGTGCTCCACATAATGAGGATACTAATAACAATATCTTCAGACAGGAGGATCTGGAAGCCCACTTTGACAAAGACTCCATATCCCCCCCACAGCAGTAAACACATTTCTGTATCCTACTCCTTTTTGAATGAGGGCCAAAGTTCTATTATCTCCCTCAGGAAATAATGTATAATTTTGACATAAGCAATAAAGACACCTTGCTGGAAGAAAGCCTTTAACATGGCACTGTGCTCTATTGAGCCAATTAAAAAAAATAACAATCAACAATAAGCAGAGCTTATATTCGTGTGTGTGTGTGTGTGTGTGTGTGTGTGTGTGTGTGTGTGTATTTTGGTCAGTTGTGTGATATTAAAGATGTAGTCTACAGCTTGTAACAGCCTCACCAAGGAGGTTCTCAGGACATGTAATTATTCTCATAGAAACTTTATATAGATAAAAGGTAGTCAATATTAGGTTCTAGGATCCTAGATTTAGCAAGGGAAGAGATCTTAAAGATCATTAAGTTCAACCTCCTCATTTACTGAAGAAATTGAGGCCTAGAAAAGGTGAGCTGCCCAAGCCCACACAGACAGATGTGGTAGAGTTAGGATTTGAGCTCAGGTCACTGACTGCATAGCCAGCTCTCACTCTGGCACGCAGCACTGTCTTGACTGCCTTTTCCTACACCTCTGGCATTTCCCGTTTTTCAGGAGAATGAATCCCTCCCTGGCATCACGGTCACACCCCCTCCAGCACAGATTCTGTCTCTGTGTACACCCGGCCTAGTCCAGCTGCTTTAGCCTCTGTATGTTCTTCAGATCCCTCTCTCCATTCCTGTCTCTGAGGATACTGGAGACGTTACAGCTCAGTGTGGTGGCCCTTCTCTTCTTGGTGATTGCAAGGGCTTGGTATGACAACTTCCTGCTGCCTTCAGGATGTCTCTGCTTAGTTTGGTCACATGATTTAAACTATATAGTACTCGTTTCAAGAAGGCATCTGTCATATTCCAAAATCCTTCTCTTTAAGATTTAACAAAGAAATTCATATCATAATCCAGGGTTTTCCTTAGCTTCTATATACTTCCACTTGACAAGTTAAGACAAGTATTTGTTGACTAAGGTATTTTCTAGGTTCTTTTGATATCCTTGTTTTTGTAACTGATTTGTTAGTTAAATTTTGGTATGAAATTGTAAGTCCTTCTTTCTGTGTCCTGTTTTTGCCAACTTGTTAAGGTAGGAGCTATTAAGCTGCATTCCAATTTCTTCTTCTTTCTTCTTCTAGTTTAGTATTGATTTTAATATCTGCTCTAACAAGCTGGTGGTATGACTGTTCCAAAACAGCTAATTTTAAATAACTCCCACATCAATAATATATTCTTTCCTGACTATTAAAACATCATTAACTTCATTATATGATGATATTCACTGCTGTTTACCATGTCCACATCTAAAATAGTAAACACAGTGTAAAGGTTTGAGACTTTTAAGTAGCCCAAGTCTTCTGCTTCTTTCATTTCTTACCAGGCTGCAATTCAAACTCCTCCATCACATCCCAGAAATCTCTTCTTCCTTAAAGATCACTGTAGCCCTAGAATTCATACCTTAAAAATACCCTCAGCTCCTCTCTCTGAACCTCTCCTAGCACCTCCATTTCAGGAGGAGGTTCAGAGCAGCTGTCATTTCATTTCTCACCAGCCTACAAACGTGGACTCCTCTATCATGCTCCCCATGAAGGCACCTTCCTCTCCCTCTGCCCCCATCCTTACTCCCTTTTCAGTTCCCTTGTCTTCACTCTTTAGAATGTTAGCTCCTGGGGTGGCTAGATGGCACAGTGAATAGAGCACGGGCCCTGGAGTCAGGAGGATCTGAGTTCAAATCCAGCCTCAGACACGTAACACAAAAACTAGCCATGTGACCTTGGTTAAGTCACTTAACCCCAAATGCCCTCCAAAAACCAAAAAAATTAAAAATAAAAAATGTAGGATATTAGCTCCTTGAAGGCCGGGACTATCTTTCTTTTTGCTTGTATTTGTGGTCCTAGTGTTTAACACAGTGCCTGACTGACTGGCTTATTTCTGATCCATATTTTCCAACATTTTCCATCATCCTGACCTATTCCTACTATGACATTTGTGTTTTACCAAGTACCCAAATACATGTTTAGACCCTCAAGTCCTTTGGACAATTTCTTACCTCTTTATCCTGTGCAGCAAATATTTGCACATGATATGCAATTATTTTCATAGTATTTTTTTGTAAATTATAACATGCAATAACCAGTGAATAGCCTAATGACAATTGTCTTTGGATGCACAATAAAACTGAGTCCTCTAACTATTTACCTCATCCCAAGGGGAAGTTGTGAGACATCCTTCCTTTTAGTTATAATTTCATTTTGCCTTCTATTTTCATTTATAGCAAGGATATCAAGATTTATATTATTCAGTTCCTCTAGTAGTATGTCCAGTTATTGGTCACCAGACAAGGAATTCATCTTTAGCGTGCCAGTAATATATCTAATCAATTATTCATTATGTATGATCAGACAATTCCTCAAAGATGCACTCCTGCCTCACTGTAGTTTGGAGGCACCCCCAGGCTCTCAAAGGCTATGCCAATAGAGTGTAGGCTCTGGTTGGTTTAGATGTGGGAAAAGGCTTTAGGCTCAGTCCTGCCAACAGAAGGAACAAGCAGGTACTTTCTGAGGCCCAGCCTACCTAAATATAGAAAGGCTCATCACTGATAGGCTGGCCCCTTAGTAATGACTTCTTTAGTTATGGAAATTCATGAAACAAAGAAAAAAACATAAGACAGTCTTGGGTACCAAGCAGCCCCCTTCAGGTTCTACAACAACAGTACCAGAGGTGTAAAAAGGGAGCAGGATGTATTAAGAATCCATATTTAAACTGTCTATAAACTTTAAATTAGCTGTCTGATCAGTAGTAGGCACTCTTAGAAACAAGCCAATCTTACTAACAACTAATTTAAAATAAGATCAGAGTGAGACACTACCTAGACTTTATTTCAATTTCACCCTACTATAAAGAAAAGAAATATTCCAAATAACCTTTTGAATTCAGTCAGTCCCAATTTCACAAAGAAGACAAAAAAAAAATCTTATAATTTTGAAAGAAAGAAACCATCAAAACCTAGCCATGTGACCTTGGGCAAGTTACTTAACCCCAATTGCCCTCCAAAAAGCAAAAAAAAAAAAAAAAAAAAAGAGACCATCAGACACTATGGTAATGTGATATATACACACCTCTATGATTACAATAAATGTCTAAAACCCAAGTCATTATTTCATACCTATCTACTAACTCCATGCTCAATTCCAACAAAAGGGAAATGGAGTATAAGTTTGGGGCAGAAAACCATTTAAAAACCTTTTCAAAATCTGGTAAAGCGAAACAGGGGTTCTTAAAATTCAGTGGCTTTGAACTTACTAAATCTTCACTATATGATGTTGGATCAAATAAGGTCATATCAGAATGCAACTGATTTGCTTTTTCTTTACCCAAGTCTGAAGCCAAAACAAGAAACTGGGCATCTAGCGCTGCTTCTCTGGCTTGAGACACTGTTCAAAAAAGAAAAAATAGTATCAAGATATGATCGAACAGTCAAAGTGACTAAATTCAACATATATTAGTCATGAGAATATACCTGCAATTAATGACCTGCTGTCCCCACAAAATGAACACTGCCCTTCCCCTAACTGGGCATTCCATCCCCCCTCTAAACAAGACAATATCTCTCTCTAGAACATGCTCCCTCCTCATTTCTATCTTTTAGACCCTTCCTCTAAGGTTCAACCAAGGAGCCATTTGTTTCATGAAGACTTACTTGATTCCCTCAGTCTTCAGGGTTTTCTTCCTGAAGATCAAAGATCTATACCTGGAAAAAATTCTAGAGACCATTCAGTCTAGATAGCCCCTCCTTTTACACCTGAGGAAACTGAGGCCTCGAAGCCCAAAGGTGGGATTCGAACCCAGATTCTTTGTGTCCTTTTCACTGTACTCTGCTGCCTTTTAAATGACTTTCTATTTACTTGTGTACATGGTGTTTAAACTCCTTGAAGGGACTCTTTCCATTTTTATTTCTACATGACTTTCATTTCACACACTATCCTACAAAGAACAGATGTTTTGCCTTTTTTCAAACTGAATTTACTAAGACAGAACTCTTATCTCTTTACCAAAACAAAAATCTTTTCCTCTTTTCCCTATTTCTGTTAATGTTATTATTTTCCCAGCCATTAAGGCCTAATTAAATCTTAGTCATCTCTGATTAGGGCAACCTAGTAGTGCAGTAGATAGTGAGCCAGGCTTAGAGTCAGGAAGACGCATCTTCCAGAATTCAAATCTGGCCCCAGACACTTATTAGCAGTGTGACCCTGGGCAAGTCACTTAACCTTGTTTGCCTCAGTTTCCTCATCTGTAAAATGAACTGGAAAAGAGAATGACAAACCACTCTAGTATTTTTGTCAAGAAAACCCCAAAAGGGGTCACGGAAAGTCAGACACACTGAAAGGAAAGAATAATAACATCTCTGATTATCTCCTCCTCCCTCCATACAATCATGTTTATTACCATTAATAAACATGCTGTAGAGTAATAATGCTAGGTGATATGAACACAAAAAGGTAGAAGCCTCCATCAATGTCAGGTAAATGGCTGAAGAGACCACAGTACAGGAAAGTACTGGGATGTTATCACTGTCAGAAATGATGACTATGAAGATCCATAAAACCTTATAAAGAGATGTATTAAATGATGAAGAGCCAAGTAAGCAGAACCAGGAGAATGCAGAAAAGGACAAAGGAAAATAATGCTGATCTCTCCATGTCACAAATCTGATATCAGAGAGGCTGGCATATTTAAATCTAGCTATAAGCCCATCAATTTAAGTCATCCTAATATTCCTGATTACATTATTAAATATTATCACTTACCTCTGTTAAACAGCTGGTTGGCTTGCTCAAGTGCATCTGTTAATTTGTTGCTTTTTGAACTCAACATATCTTCTCGTTGTTCTATTTTAAAAATACATACTTTAGAAAATCGAAACTTTAACTAGTACATTAACAAAATGCAACATCAACAGCAAGTATTTCCAAAGGTCCTGCTCCCGATCTTTTCGGGAATCATCATGAGAAAATTACACATGAGGATAAAGGTGGTTTATTGATTTAAAAGAGCCTGGAATCCTACCCCTTTATCTTCCCAACCCCTGTTTTTTTTTTCCATACCTCATGAGCTCCCCTTTATACAACTAACTTACAGAAAGAGGGTTGTGTATAGTGTTAAGTGGACTGGATCTAGAGCCAGAAGAACTGAGTTCTAATCCAAGTCTTGCATTTACTAGCCCTGTGATCTTGGTCAAATTACTCACACTCTGCCTCAGTTTCTAGAAATGTAAAATAAGAACAAACTTGCTCTGAGAACACTTTTAAAAAAATCCATTTAAGGCATGATTTGCATATGGTCTAGACCTGTGATTCCACTGGGGTAAGGAACTCACCAGTGAAAAAACTCCTTCTACCAATGCAGACTAGCAACTGTTGTACAACTTTTAATCTCAGAGTTACCTGGGACACTGAGAATGGCTTGGTCAGGGTCACACAGCCTTTATGTGTCAGAGGCAGGACTTGAAACCAGTCTTCCAGTCTCAGAGGTCAGCTCTGTCCATTATAACCTGCTGCCTCTCCTTGCCTCTGGTGGCCCATTCATCTCAACTGATTCATGATTATTATGATTAAATAGACAGCATCATGCTCTTTAAACTCTGAAAAAGAAAACTTTGTAAAGTACAAAGTGCTACTACATCAAAGTACTCCAGAGCAGGAAAGTTCCCCTGACATGGTCGATGCTAGCCTCTTCATCCCCAGAACGAGAAAATAGGGATGCAGAAATGTGTGTGAATGGTCCAAAACTATGTGGAATAGGTGCTGCCACCAGTCTTACCTTCTTTCCCCCAGGGCCAACTCAGCCCTCTCACAGCATCCTACTATTCCACACTCTGATTGCTGTCTTTTTGGTAGTTATTTGCTGAAATCCCACCACCACACACCCTTTGTTGCCTTTCTTTTAAAGCAACCTTAAAAGTTGCTAGGAACAAATTCTGCCTAGGTTGTAGGCAACAGAAATTGAGGAAGAGAGGCAGAACAGAAACAGCGGTCCACTTCTGCAATAGTCCTGTGAAGCAGTCAAGTATCAACTCTATTTTAGATACAGAACAGTTAAGTTAGCAAGCATTTATTAAGTGCCTACCATGGGCCAGGCACGGGGCTAAGGCTAGATCTAGTCTCTAGTCCAAGTATCACTGCTATGTCAGCAATGAGAAAAAGGGTCTTGCTCAGCTGAGATGATGCAGTCACTGAGTTCCCACTTTTGTCGTTGTGTGACCCTGGGGAGAGCCTGCCTCAGTCTGCTCATCAGCAATATGGGGATAATATGGTTGGGAAGATAAAACAAGGTCTTTGTAAGTGCTCTGCAAACCTTAAAAGGTGCTGGTTAAACTCATGTCATTATTCCTGTCATTCAGGGTGAACCCCGCTGTACAGCTGACCTGGGGCAGCTGGGGAGCGCAGGGCCACGGAAGGCTGGAGCTGGAAGCCCTGGGCTCAAACTCGCCTCTGCCACTTTCTGGGTGCGGACCCCGGGGAAAGCCTGCCTGTCTGCTCATCAGCGATGGGGGCAACGTGCTCCGCAAACTGGAAAGGGCGCAAATTAAGTGTGCGCTACTACTGCTCCCTATAACTGTGATTCAGTAGCTGTTACATGTTATTATTGTGACACGTGACGAGGGTTTGTAAAGCACTCTTAGCAAATCTTAAAAGGAGCTCATTAAATGTGAATTATTAACTACTCATTATGACTGTGATTCAGGCTACTAAGCCCACGGTACAGAAGACCAGGGGCAACTAGGAGGCGAAAGGGGTAGTGAGCTGGAGTCCAGACGTCCGGAATTCACATCCAGCCTAGCCAGTGTGACCCTGGGCCAGTCACTTCACCTGCCAGCCTCAGCTTCCACCAAAAAACGGAGGAAGCGGTTGTAACGATCAAGTTGAGAACCTCATTGTAAAACCTCAGCACACAGAGGGAGGCACGCAGTGGGAAGCACAGTGGGAGGCGCACAGCAGGGGCTCGGCATAGAGAAAGCCCAGCCACAGGTCAGAGGGAAGGGGCGCCCCCAGAACCGGCGGCGGAGGGAGGCCACCCCGCCCCCGGCCCGCCCCTGCCCCTGCCCCTGCTCACGCTGCACGTTGTGGATGAGTTCCCGGTACTGGTGGCGGATCAGGCGCCGCTTGCTGTCGTCGCCCTCCGTCTCAAGGTTTGGCTCGGAGCCTCCGGGGGCCGGACAGGGCTCGTCCTCCGCCGCCTCGATGCCATCACTCCGGTCGTCGATGCCCTGGCTTCTCTGTGGGGTCCGACAGCCGCTCGCTTCTCGCGGGGCGAGAGGGAGCGAGTCCCGCTGCCGGCTGGTGCCCGCCCGGGCCTGGCCGCGGCTGTGATTGCCCAGCATGGCCCTGAACCCACTGCTTCTCTAAGGAGAAGAGTAACAGCAACCTTCGAGGGGAAAGGGGGAGGGGAGAAAGATGTGTTGCTGCGCATGCGCAGCATCGCCCCGCGGCTTCCCGCTTCTGAATTAGATAATTTCTCTTCCTGTTAATTAGTAGAAGGAGGACGGTGGCCCAGCGGGCATAAAACGCGTTTGGTTTATAAACGGAGTCGATTGAGTGCAGTTACCTGTAGGGGAACGTAGTCCCAGCTTTCCCACGCCAGGGGTTTTTAATGTCCTAGAAGCATTCTTATGAAGCCTGGGACCCCTTCTCAGCATAATCTTTTCAAATGCAGAAAATGCATAAGATTGCAGCAAGCCAGAAATAGTTAACCCGAATATTTTTAAAACCAGTTTCACAGACCCCTGATGAAAAATCAGTACAGACAGTGAGGAGTTCACAGGTCGCATCCCATACAGACGCCCCATGCTGGTGGGTCCATCCTTTGCTTAGCAACCACTGCCCCATTCTTAATGCCCTCACTTTTCATAAAACAATTATCTGGAAATACAGCAATGTCCATGTCTTATTGAAATACAATTAAGGATTTGTTGCAATTTTTATGTAACACACAAATCTTAAATATACAATGCAATTGTAGCACAAACCTGATTGACTCTTATGTGTGTCAGTATTCATACTGTTAACTTTATAACAGGTAGAAATGATATTAACGTGATTAATGGGCCACTTATTTTTCATTTAAAAAAAACACAAAATTTGGTGTTATTGGTGATATGTTAACAGTAAATCTTTTCCAAGAACTAATGTAGTGATATCTCGTCACTGAAACAAACTGTAGCAAAAAACCCTATTTCATATGAATAAAAAGTTACAAACAGCAGTAAAATTTGTATTGCTTTTTTTTTTTTAGCATACCAGATAATTCTTTATTCACCCATAGCCAAAACAAGATTTCAGCAGTTCTTGTCCTGATGGAGTAAGAACAAATGTATCTTCTTTATAAACAGCAAATGGTTTCGTTATCCATTATTTTCATCCACAAATCCCAAAGTCTTTAAAATAAAATGTATTGTTTCTTCATATTGGTCAAATGATTAATAAAAGATTAATAAGTCGGTCATTTTTAAAATTTCATTTGCAAGGCAGGTTTTTAAAAATTGGGAAACAAAAACATCATTTTATAAATTTATCGTCTATAGCACTAAATGTTTTGTTCAGTCATGTCTACCTCCGACCCCATTTGGGGTTTTCTTTGCAAAGAAAGTGGTTTGTACTTTTTCTCTGGCTTATTTTACAGATGAGGAAACTGAGGCAAACAGGCCCAGAGTCACACACCTAGGAAGTGTCTGAAGCCAGATTTGAACTCAGGAGGATGAGTCTTCCTGACTCTATACACTGTGTCACTTATTAAAGTGCTGCCATATTAAAGTGTACAGTAGTTGTTGTTTGGTCCTGACTCTTCACCACATTTTGGGGTTTTCTAGGCAAAAGACACTGGAATAGTTTGCCATTTCTTTTTCTAGCTTATTTTATATATGAGCAAAGTGAGGCAACCAGGGTTTAGTGACTTGCCCAGAGTCATACTAAGTCTTCCTGACTTTAGGCCTGATGATCAGTATCTTATGATTTGGGGTGCTGGGAACTCCAAAATGCAAGGGCACTGGGAGTCTGCCTCAAAAGAATTCAACCACTCAAGCCTTCTTTCAAAGTAGCAGTTTATTTGTGAGCCAATAGAAGTGAGCTAGATTCTAAATGAATCTTTGGAAATTTAATGGAGGTAAAATTGGTACATATGTTAGAAAAGACTGTGAGAAGATCTGGATGGGATTAAGGAGTAGTAAATAGCCTGGGGTGGTGCAGGTGGAGACAATGAGGAGTTGAGTGGTGGGAGGGCCACAGTGAAAGGGCAGTTAAAAGGATTGAGTATCTAGGTAGACTGGGAAAGTCTAGATTCCTCAGGCCAATCCCAGAGACTGGGTTGTGTAGGAAAGTTTGGGGAAACTGCTTCAGGCTGGCAAGGGCTGTAGCTTTCCAAGACATGGTCTTTTCCTTTTAGGGGTACAGGTCCCATCACCCCATCATAGCCACTGTACCATCTAGCTTTCCAAATGTTTCATAAGTGGCAGTAATTTTATTCTTCTAGGTTGAAATATGATTTGGAGGATCTTGCATTGATTTACTTTTGAGTACTGTTTTTCAGAAATATGCACCAAGAATACAAATTTCAGGGGAATATTTTTGTCATAAAATTAATCTGTTGTATCTATATCATCACTAAGGAAAAAATGATAATTTCTCCTCTTAGTTTCTGCCACTCTTGACACAAACACTGTGACACAAAAAAGCCAAGAGTATTTTAGAGCAATATAAGAGTTACATATGCTCTGCTCTCATGTTGTCACACAATTTATAAAGTCCTTTTAATGGACTTATTATTAATAAAATAAATTATTCTTGTTAGAACTTGAAAAACTATAGCTACCTTCTCATTCATATTTCTCAATACAGTCAACACTCACTCTGGGCCAGTTTCCTAGCTTGCACTTAGACACTGGTTGTTTCCTCAGAGGGATGGCAATATTCTAGGATTCTAGGACCTGGTGGATCCACATTCCTAAAAGAGCTCATGAGCACCCACTGGTGAACTTTTAATAGCTAGTAGACACAAAGAGCTCATAGCAAAAGCGTTCAACAAGATGGCAGAGTAAAAACAATAATTACAAAACATTTCCCTACACAAACCTGTGGTATACCTCCCACAATTACACACAGAACCTGCTTAAAGAATGGGAACAAACTCCATAATGAGGTACACACATAAAGAATATATGTAAGCAGGAAAATTCATGACTTTCGTAATGCAGGAATCTGAGGTCTCTTTATTTTCGTGGAGTCTTCATACTATTCCCTGCTAGAGAAAACATTGAAGAGGTTACCCATAAAGAGGGTTAGGGTTGTTCTGGAGACCCCAAAATGCCAACATGCCTCATCCTGCTGAATGAATTCAACTCAAGTCTTCTTAGCCAAAGAAAAGTAAAGTTTATTAAAAGTTCTCTTGTATTAGACACAGAGTAAGTCTGTGCTAGGTCATTCTATGGCACTCTCACAAACATGAAGACAGGATGGAGTGTTATATACTGAAGGTTATGGGAGGAATCTAGGGGTAGTCTAGAGGAGGAGTTTGGGGAGGGTCTTCAGGAGGAGTTAATGAGGTCAATGAGTGATTAAGGGTGGAAAGTTGCTGAAGGCTACCTGGAGACTGCAGACAAAGGTGGGCTAGGCCAGTTCAAGGGTGAATTGATATTTTGATAGGTTCAAGGGTGGGAAGTCTAGTAATAGAGGAATGCCAAACAAAGGTTTGAGCCCACTATGTAAGGCTTATTGCCTCATCAAATGAGATGATTTAATCAGAGATCAAGGGGGGGGGGGGTTTCCCAGAGCCTGTACCTCAAGCTCGAGTGGGCTCCCAGAGCCCATACCCCATCAGGTCTCTGCTGGATGAATGCTCCATTGAGTTTCCTGGGTCTGTAGCTCTCCACTCCATCTCTTATATTACAGTGCTGATTCTCTCTTGAATCCAAAGTTGGCTCTCTTCTTTGCTGCCAGGGGTCTTCCTTTTTGAAGCTACTTCCTGCTTAGAATACTTTTTTCTATGTCTCCATGGAGAGTGGCTATCTCTGCTACCGGCTGGGACTTACTGGGTTAGCTGCGGTAGTATGCTTTAGATGCACCAACATTCTAAGGATGCAATATCCATAATGATTATGGAAGGATCTGTTATACTCAGAATGGGTCCAGCAATACAACAGATGAACCTACTCAAGCATTCAATCATGCTGAATTTATCTCTAAGAAACTAGACTCACTGCTAGAGGAAATACACCAGAAAACTGCGTATCCAAACACAGTCCAAAACAAAAGAAAAAAATGTTAAAATTTCCCCACTGAACCTCTGAAAACCTAGGGTATCCAAAGAGGGTCCTGCATGAAGGATCTCTCCAATGTACACCTGAAGAAAGAAAAAGAAAACAAATATATGCTGGATGAAACCCCTATAGTGCAGCCTGATGCATTGATGCCCTCTGGTATGGGGTCAGTCAGTCAAAAAGCATTTATTGAGTGCTTTCTATGTGCCAAAGAAAGACAAATAGTTCCTGACCTCAAGTATTCACTTCACATTCTAATATGGGAGTCAACCTGTAAATAGCTGTGTGTGCTCCAGCGTGAGTGTGTGTGTGTGTGTGTGTGTGTGTGTGTGTGTGTGTGTGTGCATATAATGCCAGGGATACAAAAAGAGGCAAAAGACAGGAAACTCAGGGAGCTCACAGTCTAAAGGGGAAGACAATAAGTAAACAAATATACATGATAAATAGGCACTAAATGTTTATTGACTATGTTGAAGTTCCTGTGTATAAGAGTAGGAGTTGTGGTGATGAGACATACGGAGCCAGGCACTGAACTCACTGAGGAAGGAAAATGTCCTGGAGGTCTGTTGATAGCAATAAAGACTTGGACCATCTAATAGAAAGATGGCATAGACTGGAGACCATAAGCCTCAGAGGAGAATTTGGCAGAGGGCACAATGGAAAGGGTAGATCTGGAGTGGGATGTTGCATAGGAAGAGTCCAGATGAATGAGAGAAAGGGAGTGGGAAACTGGGGGCAGAGAATGGAATTTGTACACTCCACAATGCTATTCACTTGAGCCTTTTAGCAGGCCACGAGAGGTGTGGCCAATTATTACCCAAACAATGATTTTGCCCCATCCAATTCAATCAAAGAAAAACTTGTTTGTTTTGTAAAGGGACATAGACACATCTTTAATAGTTAATTTAATACCTTGTTGTATGGTGTAATGGAAATGCAGATTTAAAGATCTTCCCTGCCCCTAGCTTAAGTGCACCTGGAGCCTGTGGTGGGAGGCTTGTTTTTCAGGGAAGCCCACACCTTGATACTTTGTGATTGGGCAGTGGGTCAAGGAGGTTGTTACAATCTCTGAGCTAGGAGAAGACTATATAAACCCTGATGAGAGGCTTTGCTTTGGGGCTCCTTTGAGAAGTGTTGTGTGATTTGACCAGATGAGACTCTGGGAAGCCGTTGAGAGCCCCCCGGCTTTGAAAACCCAGATGTTGATGCTTCCCTCTCTGGTAACTGTGATTTGGTATTGATAATGTGGACAGTTTGGAAGCCTGTCTGTTGATCTGTAAGTTCTTAACTCTGAAGTTCGGGTGCTGACCTTTCCCCTGAACTAGGTAATGTGTGTTTGTTTGATTAAAATAAGCTTGTTAACCCATTTTGAGTTGCTTTCCTTTTGAAAAGCAGATCTAAGAACCTATATTGGCAGTCACCCTGGGGATGTTGGGGTGCTTGCCGCTACATATGGTCATTATTTTCTGTTCCTATATCTTCTAATGGATTGTGAAAAGGATATTAATTGTATAAAGATTAACTACCTATGCAATGCAAAGCATATAAATTGGATAAGGGGCCAAATTATAGACTAGTGATTATCAACCTGCATTCATCCTTTCATCAACTGGAGCTCCATCAGTGCAGATTCCAATATAATACATCATTTTCATTTTTTTAAAAAAATCCATATTTAAATTATTTTCTTGATATGGCTTTGTCATCAACAAGTTTACAGAGGAACAAATTTTCCTAAAATCAGTTTCCAGATCATAAAGTAAATGTAATCAAACCAGCTTCTTTAACTACATCTGCTCCTTCGTCCACTTGCTATTCAAAGTGGGAAGATTAGGGGTGGCTAGGTGGTGCAGTGAGTAGAGTGTAGGCCCTGGAGTCAGAAGGACCTGAGTTTGGATCCAGCCTCAGCCACTTAACGCACACACAAACAAACAAAAAAAAAAATCCTAGCCGTGTGACCTTGAGCAAGTTACTAAACCCCAATTGACCTCCAAAAAGAAAAAAAAAAGTGGGAAGATTTTAATTTCTAAATTAATGGATCATAAAATCTTCAGACCCACAGGCAATTCTCTTTCTCACCATGCTATCACCAAGTAGAACCATTCAGAGTTGCTTTGCATATGATTAGAATAAGCATCATTTTGATAATCAGAACTGCAGGAGGAATCAATATTTCATCTATCAAATGGGACTTTTTACACCTAGCAGTTCTGCATGCAATTTTTTATAATGCAGACAGTCATTCTAATGTGTGTATGTGGTTTCACAAAAAGTTTGGTTTTGTTATTAGAAGCCTCTTTTCTCTGGAAAAAAAAAAGATGTGTTTGCATTGCCAATGTATTATGTGCAAATAAACTTTGAACTTGTTATTTCAATTATTAGATTTCATGCCATCTGCAGCTAAAATATTCTTACAAAGCAATCACAGAAGTCTATATTTTCTATCAATAACAGTACATGTGAATCCATGGGATAAATATAGTAGACTATATTTTTAAAATTTGCTGTTGAGGTGTTTTCTAGTTTACAACATGCAGCACACTAAATTAGTGTAAGTATATGTCATGCATATATGTATATATATACATATATGTGCACATGCACAAAAATATTTGTATGTGTATGCAAGAGCAAATATAAATATTTTCATATAAATGCAAATGTATTTGCACATATGTGTGTATATACATATTCATGCATACGTATATACTATACACACAGATGTGTATGTGTATATGTTTTGGATAGCTACTACAAATGAATAAATTAAGCCTAGAAGTGAATAGAAAGAGATGCCATCATGTTGGATTGTATTTAGGAAACTACAAAGTGCTTTTAACGATCTTGAGTTACTCGGTGTCATAGCACCAAGATCTCAAAAGAATCAAAATGGTAATTGATTGAAAGGGTAATGGAAAGATACACAGTAGATATAAATAGACTATACTACAAATGATGATTTGTATTAAGAAATGGTACAAAGACGTAATAAAATATGTATATGTCCAGAAAAAGATTTATAAGGAATATATATACAATGAAACATAAATGGAAGATTCATCTTCCTAAGTTCAGATTCAACCTCAGACACTTACTGTTGAGCATAATTCCACCCTTCCCTCCCCCAATTCAAGGAGGTCCTCCTTAAGGACCCTATCCCCTTCTAAGAATCCCACCCCTCCTGCTCCTTAATTACCACCTCCTCCTTGCAGCACCTACTGAAAGTACTTGTTTATCTGCCACCTCTGACCTTCTTTCTCTCTTGCAGTCTTTGGGGTACCCGGTTTCTTCTAAGAAAGCCCAGATCTGTTTATCCCAGGTCACCTATCTTGGTTACATTCTCTCAGGAGGCACTCAATCCCCTTCCCCCTCCCGAATCCAAACCATTCTAGACTTACCAACCTCAAAGACTAAAAAAAGGTTCAAGAATTGTTTGGGTATAGTAGGTTACTGCCAGCTCTGGATTTTGGGTTTTGCAGAAATTGTTAAACCTCTTTATTATGCCACTGCTGGAGCTGGACCCTTTTTCTTGGTCCAGCCCAGAGCAAAAGGCTTTTGATAACCTTAAGGCCACCTTGGCCTCAGTGCCTGCCTTAGCCCTACCTGATATTACCAAGCCTTTCTGTCTTTTTGTTGCTGAATCTAATGGGGTGGCTAAAGGATTCCTCACCCAAACCCTAGGCCCCTAGATTCAGTGGCTGCCAGCTGGCCCCTTTGCCTCTGGGCGTAGCTGGCCCTCCTGGTTAAGGAAGCTGATAAGCTTTCCTTGGGTCAGCCCCTTTCCATCTCCGCCCCTCATTCTGTGGAGACCCACTGGCTTTTTAACTCCCACTATCCCAATACCAGTCTCTCCTCCTGGATCAGCCTCATCTGACTTTTTCAAGAATCTCTGTTCTTAACCCTGCCACTCTGCTCCCTGACCCTGAACCTACTCCACTCTCCTGGCTGTCTATGATTGCCCTCAGGTCTTTGATCTGGTCTAATCTTTGAGATCCAATCTCACTGACACACCCCTAAGAATGAAATCTCTACATTTGTGAGTTTTTTGTCAGCTTAGTGGAAAATCTAATATTATTTCTCATCTAGAATTAGAACATGTGCAAAAAGTTATGCAACTGCTTAAGATCATTTTAACAGTTTTTGACTAACTTTCTTCATCAAGGTTTAATGAAACAATGGATGGACAAAGGATAATTCCTTTGCCAGTAAATCAAAAGGGAAAAAGGGAGGAGTCAGGTTGGTGGATCAGGTTGGTGGCTCCTCCCAGGAGACTGCTACCCTAATAGTAGCAAAAACACTCCATAATGAAATTGCAGCCAGGGAAAACTGGGAGGACGATTTCACTGAGATAAAACCACATGTGCAGGGCTACAGGTATCTCCTAGTATTGGTGGATACATTCTCTGGGTGGGTAGAAGCATTCCCTGTGAAAAATAAAACAGCCCTCAAAAAAAGTAACGAAGGAGGCAGAGCCAATATGGCGGAGTAGAAACAACACTTCCAAGGTGCTCTCCCCCCACACCACTTCCAAAAAATGTAAAAGGTGAACTCTGAACAACTTCTGGAGCTCCAGCACCCACAGAACGACAAAGAGAAGCTAACCTCCTGCTGAGGACAGCCCAGCAGCCCTGCAGGGAGCGGCCTTCACAGCATAGCACAACGCTTTGGGAGCCAAGCCCAGTTTTAGCCCCAGGGCAGCCATGCCAGCAGCCGGCTGGAGGGACCCAAGAATACCAGCAGCTGTGGCGATTCCAGAATTATCAGCACAGAGATACGTAGGACAAAGTGAGAGGTTAGTGCCCTATGGAGTTTGGGACCAGTATTTGGGGAACGTGTCAGCTTCTTCCCTTGGGGGCAAGAAGCAGCTGAGGAGAAATGGCACAAACCATTTTGCATCTTCAGTGGCAGCTTCAGCTTCTGGTTTGTGAACTGTAGGGAGATCCAGCAATCAGTCTGTGGGTTAATCGCTCTTGCTTTAACCTGCCTGGATCTGGATTGTGGTCTGGGGGGGAGGTCTGGTGTGGGTATCCAACTAGCCAGAGCATGTGGAGGCTTTACAGAGGCCACCCAACTCTGGAACTTGTGAAGACCCAACGTTAGGGACGAAAGCTCCCGTCTGGTGTCAGAGTCCTACTGTGGCAACAAGCCCAAAAGACAAGTAATTAAGTGGCAACATGCCTAGATAAAGGAAACTAAATAAACAGAAAAATGCAACATTAGACTCCTATTTTGGGGGCAAAGAGGATCAAAGCATGGAACAGGAGGAAGTCTGTGCAGTCAGAACTCCTGCCCCAAAAGCCTCAAATGAAAATATGAGCGGCTTACAGGCCATAGAGGACCTTAAGAAGGATTTTAAAAACCAAATAAGAGAAGTGGAGGAAAAATTGGGAAGAGAAATGAGAAAGATGCAGGAAAAGTATGAAATGAGAGTCAACAGCCTGAGGAAAATAACACCTTAAAAAATAGACTAACTCAAATGGCAAAGGAGGCTCAAAAGGGCAATGAGGAGAAGAATGCCTTAAAAAGCCAAATTTGCCAGATGGAAAAAGAATCAAAAACTCACTGAGGAGATTCATTCCTTCAGAGTTAGACTGGAGCAAATGGAAGCTAGTGACTTTATGAGAAATCAAGATGCTGTTAAACAGATCCAAACAAATGAAAGAATAGAAGGCAATGTGAAATATCTCATGGGAAAAACCACTGGCCTGGAAAATAGATCCAGGAGAGATAATTTAAAAATTATTGGACTGCCTGAAAGCCATGATCAAAGAGAGAACTTAGAAATCATCCTTCAAGAAATTCTCAAGGAAAATTGCCCTGATGTTTTAGACCCAGAGGGGGAAATAGAGGTTGAAAGAATCCACCGATCACCTCCTGAAAAAGATCCCAAAAAGAAAACTCCCAGGAATATTATAGCCAGGTTCCAGAATCCCCAGATCAAGGAGAAAATACTCCAAGCAGCCAGGAAGAAACAATTTCAATATTGTGGAAACACAATCAGAATAGCCCAGGACCTGGCAGCTTCTACACTGAGGGATCGAAGGGCATGGAATATGATATTCCAGAGGGCAAAAGAGCTGGGATTAAAACCAAGAATCACCTACCCAGCAAAACTGAGTATCTTGTTTCAGGGGAAAATATGGTCATTCCGTGGAATAGAGGACTTTCAAGCATTCTTGAGGAAAAAACCAGAGTTGAATAGAAAATTTGACATTCAGACACAAGAAGCAAGAGATGCTTGAGAAGGTAATCAGGAAAAAGAAATCAAAAGGAATTTATCAAAGTTGACCTATTCACATTCCTCCATGGAAAAACAATAACTGTGTCTGATGAAACCTTCCTCATTATGAAAATAATTGAAGAAGGGTATATGGGCATATGAATACATATGTGAATGTGTGTATATGTGTTTACAGGTATACATGGATAGAGGGCACAGGTTGAATTTGGTGGGAAGGGATGATACGTAAGGGGTGAAGTTAAGAGGTGAGAGAGGAAAGTGGCAAGAGGAGATGGGGAGAGACAGGGTAGGGTAAACTATCTCATGTAGAAGAGGCAAGGGGGGGTAGTTGCAGGGGAGGGGAAGAACAGGAAGGCAAAAAGACAAAACCATATTCTCATTGAATTTGGTGCAGGGAGAGAATGCCATACATACTAAATGGGATATCTCACCCTGTAGGAGAGTAGGGAGAAGGGGGATGGGAGGAGGGAGGATGGAGGGGAGGGCATTCTGGGGGGAGGGGAGGTTGGAAGTACCCACTTTCAAAGAGGGACAGGATCAAAGTAGGGAATGGACCAGGTGGGAGGTGGGATGGGTGGGAGGGAAATATAAGCAGTCTTTTACAATATATCTACTATGGTAATGTTTTGCATGGCTATACATGTACAACACATACTGAATTGCTTATCTTCCCAGAGGGAGTGAGTGACAAGGGAGGAAGGGAATGGATCTGAAATTTGAAGTTTTAAAATTAAATGTTTCAAATGTATATAAATACTATTATTAATACTATTTTGCATGTAATTGGGAGATAAGATGTGCAGGCATTGGGGCACAGAGATTCACCTTGCCCTAATGGCAAAGTTGAAGGGGGTATGGGAGAAGATATGGGAGAAAGCAGGTTGGATGAGGGGATTATCTGCTATTCTGGGGTGATGGGTAGGGGGAAAATGGGGAAAAATTGTAACTCAAAATCTGGTGGAAATGAATGATGTAAAACAGAAGTTAATAAAGCATTTGTTAAATTAAAAAAATATTAACAAAAAGTAATGAAATTGTCCCTCGGGTTGGCTTCCCCAAGAGAATTGGGTCAGATCCTTGGCCTCAGGGGATGGAGGCCACTCAGCTTTGACTTCCTTGAGCAGCCAGCATCAGAAATTTTCTCAGAGCTCAGAAGTGAAGGCTAAGTCCAGACCATCTCCTGACACATATTTGGAAGTCCACCACCCATTTTTCCTCTAATCCGGGAAGACCTAAATGCTGAAATCACTAGCTCTTCCCTCATTAAGTTCCTACAGGGTCTGCAGGCACTCAAAAAACCTCCCCTCAGTCTTCGATGGCTTCCAATCCCAAGCTGAGCCTCAGCACACCTGTTTTAACCTGGAGATTCTGTGCTGGTAAAGAAATTAACCACTACGGGTCTGGAGCCAAGGTAGAAGGGGCCACAAATCGTGATCCTCACTACACCCACTGCTGTCAAAGTGGACTCTATTCCCACCTGGCTCCATTACACCAGAGTAAAGCCTGCTGTCACCTCAGGATAGAAAGCAGAAGTCCACAAGGACCCCCTAAAGCTAAGACTTATTGATCCTCTCCCTGATCCCCCTTTTACCTCCTTACGCAGTCCCCCACAATCCCCATGCCCCCAGACCAAGCTATACCTGGGTGGTAACCACAGGAAATGGACAATCCTGGACTTTCCAGAACCTGGAGCACATATGGCCCCCCCTCAACTCACTTTTCCCTGGAACTGGAAAATTTGGGGACCCACCAGCAGATGCAGGCTACCTGCTCTGTTCAGCCTGTGTGCTTGTGCTTGTGTCACAGCTTACCATCTCTCCTCTCCTCCCCCTGGTGCCTCCCTGTGCTACAGGGCAGGCAGTAGTGGGGATCGGACCCATTGTTCTGAATCCATACAATCAGATCTGACCCTGGCAACCCATGCTCAATCTCACCATTCAAAATCCCTCTGACCTGCCTTGGGGCTTCCCAGTATCTCGGGTCCTGGGAATCATTCTCCCTGCCTGGGGAGCACTATGGTCACTCTGGATAAGGAGGAGGAGGAGAGGCAGGTGGGAAAGATGGTAGTACTGACTGTACCCTTGAAGGCTCCTGTGCCCCTACCAGATCGTCATCCCATTGCTTAGCTATCCCTGCCCCAATAGGGAACCCCAATGTCCAAATTACAATACCTGCTGTCACCAGATGGGCCCCAGTCAGGTCATACTCCACCCCCATCTTCAAAGATTCAGGAATCTTGAAATTAACAGGTCCCCTTACTTACCCTCCTGTCAGCTGTTCATAAAACACTTAACAGCTCTAACCACATATTGGGAAAAGATTCCTGGATCTGTGTTGAACCCCAGCTTCCTTACTATGTAAGGGTGGCACTAAATGCCTCAGTTACCCCTACTTCCAACACAGAGAATTATGATTGGGACCACCCAAGGCTCACCCTCGGGGATGTACAGAGAACAGGTTTCTGCCTCATATCATCCAACACTCCTTTATCCAGCTCTCAGTATAGCTCAATTTGTGGACAAACCCACAAGATTCAGGCCTCTAGCTCAGACTACTTTCCTGCCCCTCTAGGAGCCTGGTGGGCATGCCATGATGGCCTTACCCAGTTCGTCTCTGCTACAGTGTTCCTCAGAAAACAACACACCGAGGGCGCCCTGTGCATCCTAGTGGCCATAATTCCCTGTGGTCACCCTTTGCCCAGGTGAACAAGGTTGGCATTACTTTTCTCCAGAAGGGCAACTGAGCCACCACTGAAGGCAGGCAGTACCACTTCTCATTCCCATCTTAGTGAGCTTGGACCTTGTGGGTTCTGCAGCAACTGGGATGGCAGCCCTGATTAAGGGGGAGGCCAACTATCAGGTCTTAAGTACACAGGTGAATATCGACCTCTCCCACATAGAGCAGGCCATCTCAGCCCTGGAAAGACAGGTGGACTCTCTGGCAGAGGTGGTTCTCCAGAACCACAGAGGCCTTGACCTTCTTTCTCTTAAACAGGGTGGCCTGTGTGCAGCCCTTGGTGAGGCTTATCGCTTCTATGCAAACAACGTGGTGAGGGAGAGTCTGAAGCTGGTATGTCAGAATATTGCTAATAGATAGAGGGAGCTGGAAAATTCTGAAAATTGATATCAGTCCCTGTTCCAGACATCCCCCTGGCTCACTACATTGGTATCAGCCTTGGTTGGTCCTCTCCTCCTCCTTACCATAGCCCTAATTATAGGACCCTGTCTCATTAATCACTTTCCACAATTTGTCAAGTCCCGTGTTAATTCCATTAAAATGTTAATTATCAGGGACCCCCACTACCATCCTTTAGGAACAGAATTGGTAACCTGGATGGTGTGGCCCCAGCCATGCCAAAGGTTTGACATACCTACAAAGAAAAGTAGGGAATGTTGGGCACAACCCCACACTTCCCTCCCCTAACTGATCAGTGAGCAGTAATTTCAGGATAGGGTAAAAACCCAGCCAGAGATTTCTCCATCATCCCTTATCCCCTGCCCCCTCCTAATCACCTGATCCAGATATGTCTCCATCCCTCATCCTCTGCCCCCTTCAGATCACCTGATCCTGATATGTCTCCATCCATCATCCCCTGCCTCCTCAATCACCCCATCCTAGGCTTCTTGTCCCTCAGCCTAGGGTAAACTTCTCGCCGGTGGGAAATTCAAATATACACTGACCAATCACTGATTGTAGTTTGGGCTTACATAACCTGAATATTGAATCTCTTTAAAAACCAGCACACTGTCTGTGCCAGCACTGTCTGATTTGGGTATGTAACCCCGATAGTCCTGTGGCAATAAAATCCACTTTCAATTTTAATCTCAGGGATCTTCTGTCTGGCTCCTTTAAGTTCTATATTACTAGCTGTGTGACCCTGAGCAAGTCATTTGACTCCATCTGCCTCAGTTTCCTCTTCTGTAAAATGAGCTGGAAAAGGAAATAGCAAACTGTTCAAGTATCTTTGCCAAGAAAACCCCAAATGGGCTCATGATAAATTGGACACAAGTAAACAACAACAATAACAAAATAATTACACACCCTGGAGACCAGGAGCCATCATGGGGCCAGCTCCCATACGTGTCCACCATGGAGATGAGACATGTTAATGCAGAATCAACAAGATTTGGCAATTGATTGTATATGGAGGTGAAGGGTAGAGGAGGAGTTAAGGAGTTTGCCCAATACTCATCCAAGAAAAATCAAGAAAAACCAGGATTAGTCATTAGTGTAGTAGCAACTACAAAGGAAATATTATGTCCCAAGTTTCAGATGACTGCCAATGATTTATAAGTGCTTAGAAGGCTAAGAACAAAAAAATTATTCTTAAGATTCTATGTGAGAGAAAGATTGAATACTGAGTTCAACCTAATGCCATGATACTCACCACAATATACATTACATACAGGCTAGGTCTCATTACTACAAATATTTTTTTAAATGAAAATCTTTGTGTGAAAAGAAACCCCAGTCAACAGACTTTTTATTTCTCTCAACTTGATTCAATGAAATTCCATTAAAGCAGAGATTTTTGGATAGTCCTTTGAAGTTGGTAAAAATGTAATTTGACCTCTCCAAAGAAAAAGGAGAAAAGAACTATGCAGAGAGTACTAATTTTCAGTGCTTCCTGCTCCAGGTTAAAAAAAAATGATGCAAGAATTGCTCATCTTTGCAAAATGGTTTCGTTATATGCTAAGCTGATGACAATGATAATATAAATGAATGACATGAAGCCAGTTCTACAGGTTGGAGTAGGACTTGATATACTTGAACTGATAAAATCTTTTCTTTGTATGCTAGGAAAGCAATTTGGTTCCATTTAAGAAACTTCATTCATGTGTATCTGAAGAAAGGGAGTCAGGAAAGCAGATGATAAACTACCTAACTAAACATTCCCATTTGCTTAAGTTATAACCCTGGAAATCATAGCAGAATGAATATTTTCCAGCCTGACAACTCTCATACTTCACTATGCCAATGTACCTGTAATCTAGTCAATGTGAGTATTTCCTTTAACAATAAAGATTATAACATAGGCTCATCCCATGAAACACTTGCTCATGTTCTCCCATGAGTTCAGTCTACACAACATATTTGAGAACTTTATATTCTCCCTTATTTTATTTTTAAGATAAATTTTTATAGATAACTTTTGTTTTTGTAACACCTATATTTGCCATTGTAGTCCTCCCCTTCATCCCCAGAGAGTCACCCCAATACTAAAATATGAAGGTAAAAAGAATGTTCTGCAAAACTAAGCAATATGATAAAAATTAAAAAAGAAGCTTCTTACATTCATTAGCTCATGTTCATCCTGTCCACAACTTCTATATATGAGGGGAAGGAGTTATCTTGTAGCTTTTCTTTGGTGACAAACTTGGTCATTCTAATTTCATAACATTCTATTTTGATTGTGTTATCATCATTATACCTACAATTTATGTTCTTGTACTCACTGAGTATGTTGTTTTCCTGGCTCTGCTTACATCAGTTTGCTTCAGTTTATATAAGACTTTTCATGCTTTTCTATATTTGTCTCATTTGTTATTTCTTACACACAGTAATCTTCCACTATATTCATGTAACATAATTTGTTTAGTCATTCTCCAATTGATGGGTATCTTTGTTTCTGGTTCTTTAGTAACATGAAAAAAATGTTGCATAAATATATTGGTGTATATGGGACCTTTCTTTATGTCAGTGATCTCCTTGCCTAGTACATAATTAGCACTGAAATCGCTGGGTCAAAGATAGGACTGTTTTAGTTTTTTCTTAGCATGCTTCCAAACCGCTTTCCAGAATGATTCTACTAATTTGGAGAACCACCAAAACGCTTCGGTGTACCTGTCTTTCCATAATCCTCCAACATTGATTATTCCCATCTTTTGTCATTTTTACCAATTTTCTGGGTATGAGGTAAAAACTCAGAGCTGTTTTGGTTTGCATTTATATTATAGCGTTTGGGGGGAATTTTTTCATCTGGTTATTAATCACTTACAATTCCTTTGAGAATTATTTGTTCATGTTTGTTGACCACTTATCTATCAGGAAATAGCTTATGGTTTTGTATAATCTGTTAGTTGCCTATATATTGTGGGTCTTAGACCATTACCAGAGACATTTGATTCTATATGTTTTCTTGAAATCAGACAAGTACTAGTGGAGCATATAGCTAGTCCTCACTCCTTCCACATGACCAGATGATCTTTTCCATTATTAGTTTATTTGATTATATCATTTACCTTTCTTTTGAAAACATCACAACTTCTTTTGAACAACACCATGTTCATGATGTTATAATCTTTTGTGAACAATTGCTCTTTGAATGATCCCAAATTTCAGTTTTTCAGAGACAGCAGTATTTCATACCTCAGTGATCTATCACACCAGGAGAATAATGTTATTTTTTGAAATGAGCTTTTGTTTTAGTCAGAAGCTTAGGGTCATTAAAAGAATTTTGTAATTTCCCAAAGACTTTCCAAGGCTGTTCTTCTTGTGTTCATTTCTGAGCCCACACATTATTTTTCAAGCCTAGAGGGTTAGCATGTTTTGACTGGGAAAGGCAGTGACTGTTGTGTCTGCCCCTCCTATGTACCTGTTAGCCCCATTGGCACTACATCAGTATATACCAAAGCTATGGATCAGAGAAGCATGTGGACTCTTTGTCCTCCTTGTCCTAATCCATGTTAATTGTGCTATGGAACAGAACCTCACACTCTATTCCTTATCCTTTCCACCTTTCAGTATCCTTTCCTGCTACCTCAACTTACCAATTTCTTCTATGTTGTCCTTCCTGTTCAGAAAAACAACTTTGAGTGAATGAATAAGTCATTTTGACTATTATAAATAACCAAATTAACTACAAAGGACATATGAAGAAAGACCTTATTTGCATCCAGAGAAAGAACTGATAAATAGAAGTATAAATAGAATTATTTTACATATACACAAGCATATATGTATATATATACAGACACACATATTTGTATCTAATGATAGCTATCTCTAGGGGAGGGGAAGGGAGAAAAAAAGAAATTTACTTGGTAACTTTACATTTAAAAGGAATAGCAAGTTGTACAAAACAAATTTGCAGTTTCATGTGGATTACTTTTCTATTGTACTATTATGGGAATGCTTGTTTTATTCCATAAATTAAAAATAAAATAAATAAAAGTTAAAAAGAAGAAGAAAAAGGTCTCATGTGTTGTTCTCTACTATGTTAGAGATTTGGTATATTTTCACTGTCTTCCTGATAGCCATTTGTCTGGTATGCTGTCAAAAGGATGCTCTTTCAGGTATAGATTGGAGTAAAAGGCTTTTAAGCTCTGAAGATTCTGTGATAGACAAATTGTATAGATTGTCAATTTAACTGCATATCATATCATGTAGTCAGGATGAGAGACCTAAAAACATTAGTGGTAAATAAATCCTTCAAAGTGCTTCCACCTGGCACCTGGAATTGCACTTTTCTTCTCTGAAAAATATTAAAAACTCATCTTTAACAAAAGGAAAAAAATCCCAGACTTTAAAAGGTCATGTTTATCATGTGTTTGGTGATGATTGTTAAACTTGCTCTATTATTTTTGTTATAATATATATGTTCAAATAATAGTAGCTCATACTTGCTTTCCATGCTAAAAGAATTTATACCAGAATATAATTGAATGTGAGCCTTATAACAACACTGTGAGGTAAGTTGGCTGAGTATTAGTGTTTCCATTTTATGGAAAAGAAAAACAGACTCAGAGAAGTTAGTGCTTACCCAAGGTTATACAGCTAATAAGCAGCAGATGCATTACTGACATTTAGCCAAATGCTTTAATTATTAGGCATTTTAGAATCTCACTGTCTTAAATGGCTATAATCTTTATTTTTATTTTTTGCTTTTTGGAAGGCAGTTGGGGTTAAGTGACTTGCCCAAGGTCACATGGCTAGTTTAAATGGTTATAATCTTAAAGTTGATGTTCTTATAGAATCTGCCTTTCTAAAATCCCAACCAAATCCTTTAAATTCCCAATAATTTAAAGTGTTTAATAAAAATTCCCAATCATTTAAAGTGTTTAATGTACCAGGACACAACATGGTATAGTTGATAGACTGCTAAGACAGGATCAGGAAAACCTGGATTCAAATTTTACCTATAGTATATGCTGGTTGTGTGTTCTTGGCAAGTCACTTAATCTCTCAGTGTCCTAGGTCTAGGTCACTCTCTAGGACTAAATTTCAGAGCAAGTGCTTATCTCTATCAGTAGAGAGAATTTCCTTACCAGGAGTTCCCCACATCAATGAAATTGTTGTTGTTGAAGTATTTTCAGTTGTGTCTGACTCTTCATAACCCCTTTTGGGGTATTTCTGGCAAAGATACTGAAGTAGTTTGCCATTCCTTCTCCAGCTCATTTTACAGATGAGGAAATTGAGACAAACAGGGTGAAATGACTTGCCCGGGGTCACACAGCTAATAAGTATCTGAGGCCATATTTGAACTCTGGTCTTCCTGACTTTAGGCCCAGTGTTCTATCCACTGTGCTATCTAGCTGAAACTATAGATCCAAAAAGAAGAGAAGAAGTCAATGTTGGAGAATTTGTAGAAAGAAAGGTACATTAATGCATAGTTGGTGGGTATGTAGATTGGTCCAACTTCTCAGAAAAGCAATTTGAAAACATGCTAAGAAAATGACTAAAATGTTAATACTCTTGGATGACTCAGAGATTCTACTACTAGGCATATAGCCCAAGGAACTCAATGATAAAAAGAAAGACCCTGTGTACTACAAAATATTTTTAGTAGTACTTTTTGTAGTAGCTTAAATGAAAGACAGAAGAAATGTAGATGTCTGCTGATTGATGCCTATTACATGAATATAATAGATATTATTGTGTAAAAAGAATCACTGAATATGAAGAATATAGAGAAATACAGGAAGACTTATATGAACTGATGCGAAGTAAAGTAAGCAGAACTATGAAAAAAATATACATGACTACAATAGTGTAAATGAAAGTTACAACAGCAACAAAATAATTCAAGCTGAATGCAGTAAAATAATAAAGGACTAAGCCTGACCTTAGATACTTACTAGCTGTGTAACCCTGGGCGAGTCACTTAACCCTGTTTACCTTAGTTTCCTCATCTGTAAAATGAGCTAGAGAAGGAAATAGCAAACCACTCCTGTATCTTTGCCAAGAAAATTCCAAATGAGGTCACTAAGCATCAGCCACAACTAAACAACTGAACAACAACAAGAAGCCTGACCCCAAAGAAGAAATATGAGAAGGCTCCTCTCATGCTTCTTTGAAGAGGTGGGAGACTCAGTATAAAACCCTGTATGTAGTGTTAGACTTTTTTGATGTGAAATTTTTTTTCTTTTTTCTTCTTTGTTTTAAAGGATAGTTCTCTGGGAGGAGACATTTCCTCTAGCATAGAGTTCTTAGCCTAAAACCAACCCACATTTGTAGAATGCTTTCATGTAATCCTATGGGGTGAATAAGGGATCATGAGAAGGGAAAGAGAAAACGTTTTGAAAAGTTATGAAGTCAGAAAGAGTGGTCCTTTTTTGTATGTTTCTTTGAGTTTGAGGAATACTAAGTGATTAAATCACAAGAAGAGATTAGGGATGTAAATAATATGAGAGCATTAATAAAAGCTTGCTGACTTGGGGGAAAAGGTATCAATAAAAATGTTTTAAAACAAAAACCAAAATAAATGTTATAATACAGTACGGGAATTCCTATCAATTGTCCAGAAATAAAATCTATTTATAGTCTTAGAGGGTTATCTAAAGATCAGACTGGTTAAGTGCCTTGTGTATAGTCACATAGCTAGTAAGAGCATGTGAGAGCATTCTATCAGCTTGGCTAAAATAATAGAAGGGGAAAGTGACAAATATTGGAGGGGATATGGAAAAACTGGGACCTTAATTTGTTGTTGGTGGATCTGTGAACTGATCCAATCATTTTCAAGAGAGATTTGGAATTATGCCCAAAGAGTTATTAAACTGCCTATATACCCTTTGAGCCAGTAATACCACTATTAGGTCTATTTCCCAAGATGATTAAGGAAAAAGGAAAAGAACCTATATGTTCTAAAATATTTATAGAATCTCTCTTTGTGGTAGCAAAGAACTAGAAATTGGGGGGGGGGTGGGGGGATGCCCATCAGTTGAGGAATGGCTGAACAAATTGTGGTATATGTTCTTGATAGAATATTACTCTGCTATAAGAAATGACAAGTTTGATAATTTTAGAAAAGCATGGTGAGACCTTCACAAAATAATGAAGAGCAAAAAACAACCAAGAGAACATTGTAATACAGTTATGGAAATATTGTCTTAAGAACAGCTTTGAACAACCAGAGCGATCTATTACAAATACCCAAATTAACTGCAAAGATCCTCAGAAGGAAGATGTTGTTTGCATCCAGAGAAAGAACTAACATATATATGTGTGTGTGTACACACATATATACATGTATATGTGTATGTCTGCATACATATATGTATATATGAATGTATGTATGCATGTAACATATGTATATGTGCATATACATATATACTATATATATATTTGTGTCTAATGGTAGCCATCTCTAGGATGGGGGGGAGGGGAGGGAGGGTGGAAAAAAGAAAGTTAAATAAAAACTTTGTTGTATATTTGAAAGGAATAGCAAGTTGTACATAACTGATCTGCAATTCTGAGTGCAATCATCTGCTTTTGTTATGGAAATGGTTGTTTTATTTCTTAAGTTTAGAAATTTTAAAAATGTTAACTTCCCCCACCACCAAAAAAAAGAGAATGTAAACTTTTTGAACCCAGAGATTACTTTGGCCTTTCTTTGTGCACTTAGCACATAGTAAACACTTAATAAAAGCTTGCTGATTTGGGGGTGGAAAAGGTATCAATAAAAATGTTTTAAAACAAAAAAGAAATTTTGAGGCCTACCAAAAAAATAATGTTATAATACAGTACGGGAATTCCTTTTAATTGTCCAGAAATATAATCTATTTATAGTCTTAGAGGATTATCTAAAGATCAGACTGGTTAAGTGCCTTGTGTATAGTCACATAGCTAGTAAGAGCCAGAGGCCATATTCGAACTCAGATCAATGCCACCTCCTAGGCTGGGGCCAAAAAAGATGACAATAGAAGTTTTAAAAACCTGAACATTTTCAGTAAGACTGGTTGACTTCAATAAAGAGGGATTTATTTAAGGTATTCCAAGAAAAAGACAACTGTTTTGTTTTATGAAGCCTACAGGGGCCTGCACAGTCAACCTGGTCCGCCACCCTACATCAGAACGTCTATTAACTTTCCAGGTTGTTTCCCTCACCTTCCCTCCCCACCCCAACTCCCCACCCCCAGTCTTAGTTTAAAGCACAACTTGGCCAAGTCAAGGAATAGGGCTGCTTCAGTTAAATGAATCTGCCTGCAAAAGGTTGGTTGTCTAGGATGCCTTCATTTTGCAAAGAGGCAGCACAATTCTCCTAAATATACAGTCCGAGGAAAGGAATAGTCCCCCCCTCAGCTCTACCTGAGAGCTCACTGCCGCTAGTGTTATTCTCATCTTGCGACTGAAAATTCCTTTAGAGAACTGACGTGTCACAGCAGTAAAGCTCCCAGGGTCAGATTCCTTACACTGTGCCGCCATCCAGCATAGTGTTCTCAACCTGAAGCCAACTCACATTTATAGAACACTTGCTTTCATGTGATCCTGGGGGTGAAAAGAGGGACTGTATAAGTCAGGAGAGAGAAAAACAGTGGGGAAAAGTTATAAAACCAGGAAGAGAGTGGCCTTTTCCCTTATTCTTATTCATGCTAGAAGAACAACGGGTAAGTAAGCCACAGATCCTATTTTCTTTACTCCTTTAATGAACATGTACTTTGAACTAATTTGGCAACTGAGATTAGAGGGATAAATGTTGGAAAGTCTTTTGTTTATTTTTTCTTACACAGTAAAATTAAAAAGTTATTTGTGTTTCTATTTTTGGTTTGTTTTAAAAAATAAGATGTTTTTTTCTTCCCCCAAACTAGCCAATTTTTTTTAAAAAGCAAAATAGTGGCAATCATCCCAGTTTTTCTGGGCCTCAATTTCTTCATTTGTTAAATGAAAGGGTTGGGTTGAATGACCAAGGGTCACTCCCTTCCAGCCTTAAAATTCTACAATTTAATGATTCTGTCAGCAAGAGGTCTTAATATCACACATTTGTAATTAAGCAGCAACGTAATTTAAGAAGGTACTTGAACTTAAGACTTTATGGAAAATAAGTTATTTATAAGCTCTTAATCATGTTGGCTTATAATTTCATTTGCACTCATTCTTCTTTGGATTTTCACAAAACAAAGTAACTTTCCGGACAGATTTCCTCATTTGTAAAGTGAGAGATTTGAACAACTTGAGTTCTAATAGTCATGTTCCTATAGGACTATTTTAGAAGTTGTGATTATTCATTTAAGTTGCCATGATGTTCATAGAAAATGTGTGTTTCTTAGAACGATTCTCAATGGTAGTTATTAGCAACACTGACAGGTCAAAACTGACCCAAGCCTGGACCTAAGGCTTGGGACAGTCTTCGTACTATTTCATGAGAGCATTTAATTTTGAGGACTGATTACCATCCTGTTTGGATTTGGAGGAATGAAATAAGTTCTTGGAGCTTTTAACACACCTATGTTTCTATATCTATGAATGAATAATTTCAGATATTTTCCCCAAGTGGAAATGAAAATAACTTTTGAAAGGTTTTTGGGAAAGTGCTTTATTTCATGTTAAACCAAACTCATACTTTAGGAGACAGCTGGATTAGAACGGAAAGAACACTAGATTCTGAGTTGGAGGGTCTCAAACTTAATGCTGGCTTGCTACTTACTCCCCTGTGTGATCTGGGACAATTTCCTTGGCCTTTTTGGGTTTCAGTGTTCTTATGTATAAAATGAGGGCATTGGACAATATGATTCCTAAGGTGCCTGACAACAGTAAAATCTTACAATCCTCTGGTCTTCCTATATCTTTAGAATATTACAGGATAGTGGTGAAAAGCTAAATTTGGTTATTTTTCTTTACAGGAAAAAAAAGGAGTATCTCTCAAAGGTTTGCATATATGCATCTCAAACTCGTTATGTCCAAAATGGAACTCATTTTATTTTTCCCTAAACTTGTTCTTCTTCCTAACTTTCTCATTTGGGTCGAGGATACCATCATCCTTCCTTTGAACCATCTGTCACCTCTCTCTCTTCCTCACCCCCAGTTCCCCATCTAATCAACTGCCAAGTCTTATCTAACCCACTTCTGCAACATCTCATGTACATACCCTCCTCTCAGGTCATGCAGCCATCACTCCAATTCAGCCTCTCATCACTTCTCCCTGTGGTTGGTCTCACCCCTCTCCGATCAACTTCCACACAGCTACCAAATTAATATTCCTAAAGCATAGGTCTGACCATGTTAATTCTCTGGTTAAGAAACTTCAGAGCTCTCCACTGCCTCTAGGATAAAATACAAATTGTTTGTTTAACCTTTATAGTTCTTTGTAATTTAAATACCTTCTAGAGTAATTTCATATTATTTCCCTCTTTTGGCCTCAAAAATTTAGCTCAAATGGCCTAGTTATTGTTTCTTTTACATGGTGGTCCATCTACCAACTCAATGGCTTTGCTCTGGCTGTCCTCCATGTACAGAATACTTTTCTTTCAAATCTCAGCTTAGATACTATCTCTTACTCTATGTGAGGCCTTTCCTGATGCCCCACACTGTTATACTCTCCTCTTCAAGTTTTACTTTGTATTGACTTTGTCTATATTTTGTACTAATTTGTCTGTGTACATATTGTATCCTCCCAATAGCATATAAGTTCCTTGAAGTCAGGAACTGTTTCTTTTTGTCTTTGAATCCCAAACACCTACTATGATGCCTTGTACAGAATAGATATTTAGTAAGCTTGCTGAATTAAATTGAATATATGCTGAAGCTAACAAAAATTATTCAATCATAGCCTAGAAGAGAACCCTTGAAAAGTCACTTCATCTAACTCACTGACTCCATGTAGTGTTGATTCACACAATACCTTAAAACTCACACCCTTCCCCAAAATCCTCTTCCTTTTCTTTTCTTTTTCCTTAAAGGTCTATGAACAATAATTCACAATTCTTTCCCATTTCAAATTTTGTCTTAGAGTCATATAAATATGTTCATCTAGCTCTAGAAATGTATTCTTCTTATCTTGCCTTCAGGGGAAATACTCATATGATGATCTTTAGAAGGTCTAAAATTTAAGGATACCTCAAAGGATCAAGCTATGTCAATTGATAGTGCATTTTAAAAATCCATAAGGCAAATAAAGATAGGATGAAAATTTTAATTTCAGAGTAAGACTATAATGAAATCTTGGTGTCAATCAACATTCCTGGTTCTGCTAGTGTTAAATCCCATCTCTATCTACTCTTTGCTGGACCAGAAAAACCCATTTCCTTTTAGCATCTCCCAATATTATTCAAACACAAATTTATTGAGCACTTATGTAAGTCATTTCTCTGTTTGCTGTGGAGGATTCAAGGAGCAGAGACCTTGGAAGCCTGTTTCTGAAGAGTTTATAGTCTAGTAGGGGAGGTGATAAAGTAAGGGAGAAGACTGTTTAGGATGTTAGATTGAAAATGTAAAGTGCTATAGGAATTCAGAGAAGGGAAGAGATTATGACCAAAAAAAAGAAAAGAAAAAGGGTTTTGGGGAAGGGTGTAAGTTGAACTAGGACTTAAAGGAAGATCCAGCTTTTGATAGTGGGAGAAAAGAAAGGAGATATTCTAGATAGAGGTAATGCACAAAAAGCATACAGGAAAGAAAGCACAAGGGAGACAATGGATAGATATGTTTAGTGAGAGTAGAGGATTTGTTTCAGGAAGCTCCTGGAAAGATAGACATGAACAGCCTTGAATGCCAGGCAAAGGCATTTAGATTTTTCTCATTAGGCAGTAAGAAGCAATAGGAAGAGTTCTAGGGAGGGAAATTAAATGAGAAAATGATGTTTAGGATGGTTAATCTGGAATCAGGTTGGAAAATGATTCAGAGGAAGGAAAGAATTATGGCAGATGAAACCAGTTAGAAAGCTATTCCAGTGGTCCAGGTGCGAGAGATGATGAGGGTATCAAAGTAGAGTGATAGCAATAGGAATAGAAAAGAAGGGATGGATTCAAGAGACATCTGGAAAATCAACAGTACCTGGCCAATGTTTTATTGGGGTGGGAGGTGGGAAGCCAAGATGACTTGCCGTAAATAAATATAAATTCATTTTAAAAATCATAGGATAAATTTCTGTCTACATTTCTGTCCCTTGTGAACTATACATGTATAGCAAGAATGAGAGTATTTTTTTTGCAAGATTACTTTAAAATTGCACAGTGTGATTAGTGCCCTTAGTATGTAACCAAAAAAGGGGAAATCCTATTGTGCCAGATTAAAGTCTATGAGCAACCCAAGTGGACTGGGGCCAGGATTGGTTTCCATGAATTTTAACTCCAGATTAACTCCAGCATCTTACAGCAGTGTTGTAAATCAAATAGTACTACAAAGGGCTAGCTTTCTATGGTCAAACAGCCAGCATCTGTTTGCCATCAGGTAGTGATTATAATGGATTGTGTCTCACTACTCTGTGGCATTGAAGAAGTAGCCAGCATCCCCAAAACAATGTAGATAAAGAATCCTGAAACACAAAGAATATTTATGGATGTGTACATTCCTGGTTAGATTCATTATTCACTCCAACAAAATTTATTAAGCATCTCCTTTGCATTGAATGAGCACTGGCGCTAGGAGCTGGGGGAAATAGAGACTTTAGCTAAGGCATGGTATAATCATTATGCTAGCAGGTGCTTTTAAATAATAATATTAGATTCAAAGGGTCATGACTTACATTTATTTAGTGCTTGAAAGTCTGCAAAGCACTATACAGAGATAATTTCATTTGATCTTCACAACAACCCTATAAGGTAGGCTATCATTATATATAACTCTTAGAGATGTGTCAGCTGGGTCTCTGGTTAAATGATCTGGTTTTGATCAGAGCTATAACTCGTTGGAAGTACAAGTAAAACTCAGGTTTTTCTGACTCCAAGACCAACACTGATTTTTATATAGCATATAAAGCTATATATATATATAGTCATGTTATATATACATAACCAAATTTGAACCTCACGACACATTTTTTAAATAAAAAAAAATTTTCCCCAGTTACATGTCAAGAAATTTTTTAGCATTCATCTTTACAAAATTTTGAGTTCCAATTTTTTTCCCTCCCTCCCATCTCCTCTCTTCTGAAAATGGTAGGCAGTTTGATATAGTTTATACTATAGCGCTCTTCTGGGATGGGTACTTACAGGTAGTACAACCATTTTACAGATGAGGAAACTGAAGCCCCAAGAAACTAAAGGGACTTGTCTGTAGCTAAACAGCAATTTGGAAGACAGGTCTTTCTGATTCCAAATTCATTACTCTTTCAATATATCATGCAAAGTGTATGCAAAAACTCGAGGGATTTTTTTTCAAGGTAGGTATCAGAGTTATTGCGGTTAAAAGAAGATATTAAAGAAATGGTTGGCTGATAAAGCTAAGCCCCGTGGGTCTGATCCTCAGTCTTGTAGATTTAGAAGGAAATTCAATCTGATCAGTTCATCTAGAAGTACAGAACTCTGGGAAGCTGATTCACCCTGTTCAAACTTACAAAATTGGGAGTCTAACTTAGAAACCACAATGCCAGCTTTCTGATTTACACTGATGAGAACTGGTGTCAGTCTTTTCTATAGCATATTCCTTCCAAATAACAGAATCAGGTGAGCCCTTCCAGGTGAATACACTTCGGAAGGCAGCTGGCAAAGCCAGAAGGTTGCTGGTAAGCATAGAATTGAAACAAAAGGAGCTGGATGTTAACAACTGTTTCTACCAAGTTTGGATAGCTTAACAAATGGTACTTCTCCACTCTGCCTGTATTTCTTTCCAAAGAACCAATAGAGACCATCTTTAATCTAAGCATCCTTTACCCCTGAAAGTTCTGAATAAACACTGACAAATTCTTAATCTTTGGCTTTCCTTTTTCTAGTCTCTAAATAGACTGAACTGTTATGAAAACATTACCTTCACCATGACACAAGAGAGAGTTCCCTTGCAATCACTCACACTTTAGTCACTTCTTTGGAGGAGTTTATGGTAGACCCCAAATTTATTTTTGGATACTATTCTTCATTAAGGCGATCACAACTTGTTAGTCACCCAAAAGCAACATTATCTCATGCTACAGTACAGTGCTGGAAGGAAGAGTTTATTTACTTTAGCTATACTGTAGGTTCATGTTTCCCTGAGGGGGTTTCAGAAGCCTCTATTCTCATCAACAGCCTATTTACATGTCATCTCTTGGCCAACCTCATTTTATGCTGATGCCATTTCAAAGAATTACATTCTACTGACTTTGTTTCCAAATTCTGAAGGGTGGCCCCCAGATCAAGGTTTATAACCTCCATGAATTTGGGGGGGGCAGCTATTTCACTTTCAGAGGTTCATAGAACCAAGTCAACTAAATGAATAATGACTAGATTTCATAGAACGTAGCCATCTACTCACTTTCAGGCGCTTGGTAAACAATGTCTGTGAACACAGTTTTGCTAAAATTGATAATAAAGTTCAAGTTAGAACCTGATGAAGTTATTTCGCGTCTCACGTTTCATACCAGCCAGATGAGGCAGTTAACACTTGGACTGGGTCAGTCACAAGATCTCCTGCTCATATTTTCCAATTCTTTGAAGAGCAGTTCATGATACTAGTGTTTTCATTGCCAAGTGAGAAGTACTCTTTGGCAACTCTTTCATGCCCCCTCCTTGCCTCCAGGACTTCGATTTACTTTTGAAGACATTTCTTCCTCATTTTTCACAGATGAAAAATCTCAAGAACCTTTTTACTTAGTACACTTTGTAACACACCTTTGCCCACGTTGCATTCTATCTTAAAGGAGAGTTATCTGAGCACAATTAGTAGTCTACAAACCTCCCTCCATCCCCACTCCAAACATAAACTCCTTTGAGGCTATGACTATCATTTAAAGAAAAAAAACTTTGTTATCTCCAGTTCCTAGTCAGTATTCAATAAATGTTGAACAGAATCTTGGCTAGAGAGGAAATAAGCATTAATAAAGCTCCTCTTATGTGCCAGACACTGTATTAAATGATTTACAAATATCATCTCATTTGATCCTCACAATAGCTCTGGAAGGAAGGTGCTATTATTTTCTTCATTTTATAGTTGAGGAAACTGAGGCAAACAAAAGTTAAATGTTTTGCTCAGGGTTATATGGCCAATGAGTCGAATATCTGAGGCAGAATTTGAACTCGAGTCTTCTTGACTCCAGAACCAGTACTCTATCCACTGTGCCACCTACCTGCTTCTGGCTGTGAGGAGATAGCAAGCCAATGGTTGGCAAGGAAACGAAGATTTATAATCCTGGAGTTTATCTGTATGAGCAGTTAGATGGTATGGTGGATGAGTCACTGGGGCTGGAGTCAGGAGGTCTCATCTTCCTGAGCTCAATTCTGTCCTTAGACACTTATTAGTTGTGTGACCCTGGGCAAATACTTAACCTTTTTGACCTTAGTTTTCTCATCTGTAAGATGAACTGCAGAAGGAAATGGCAAAGTATGTTTGCTAAGAAACCTCAAAATGGTGTCACAGAGTCAAACACAACTGAACAACAACAAAAAAAACAACAAAGCTTCTCTGTATATAAGGTATAATATATTGGTCTAAATCTAATTAATACAGCTGATTAAATTTATAGTTTTCCTAATATTAAACTAACCCTGTATTCCTGGTATAAATCCAACTTGGTAATTGTGATATTTTGTTTTAGCATCTCTGTTAATGATTTATTTAAAATTTTCATATCTGTGTTTCTTAGGGATGTTGATTGATCTTTGACTTTTTTTTTCTGTTCCGCTTCCCCTTGGGTTGTATATCAAGATTATATCTGTGTCATTAGAAGGAATTTGGGAATATCCCTTCTTTTTTTTTTTTTTAAAGCAATTGGGGTTAAGTAACTTGCTCAAGGTTACACGGCCAGTCATTATTTATGTGTGGGTGCTCATTTTCTGAGGTCAGGACCAATCCCGGGTCATCCTGACGCTGGGGCGGCACTCTTACTCACTATGCCACCTAACCACCCCTTATTTTTTTTTAAGGGAGCTTGGGGAGTGCTTCAGATGTAGAACGATGAGGTCTTTCAAATGAAGTCACTGTACTGAGTTTTACTGAAGTGTTTTACTTTGTCACAAGAGACCTCTCACAAAGTGGGAAATAATCTGTAAATGTTTGTAATGTATAACAAAGTATAGCAATAAAACTTTAAAAAGATTTAGTGGTGGTGATAGTGGAGGGGCAAAAATGGGGCTTGCAGGCTGCACTTGGGGAATATAGATATACACTGAGGATTTGGTTCAAATGTAGCTTCTGGGATCCTTCTAAAAAAGATTAGTCTAGAGCCAGGGTTGCCCCCACAAATAGCAGGAGGCAGGCAACTCTCTATGTGGCAAGGCTACTAGATTTCAGGGACATTGATAGGGTCCCTTACCATCCATCTGTCCCCCATCAAAATAACTTCTCTACTCCCAGAAATTCACCCATTTGAAATTCTATAACTAAGGAGATTGGAGTCTTTTCTATTTTTAAAAATCTATTAAAATGTAAAGACGTCTAGGAGTGAAAGCCTCAGAAGCCATTTTCAGGGTATATATTATAACGTTCTAGTACTCCAAGAGAACTGTGATCTTATCAATGCTTTGCTGATCCTTGCCCATTCAGTCTATAAGACTTGTCTATGTTGTTCTATAAATTCAGCACTCTTGGTGTGGATTGAAACAATTTGCTGAAATGGGATGGGGAGGGGGTGAAGCTCTGGGAGGAAAGAAAGAGTGTTTAGTGAAAGAGAAATGGGAAAACAGCAAAGAAATTTTATCTACTTAGCAATTGTAGTTGAGGACCATATTTGATTGGGGGGACAGATGATCACCAAACCATCCAGAGATTTTTTTTTTTTTTTGCTTTTTGGAGGGCAATTGGGGTTAAGTAACTTGCCCAAGGTCACACGGCTAGGATTTTGTTTGTGTGTGCGTTAAGTGTCTGAGGCCGGATCTGAACTCAGGTCCTTCTGACTCCAGGGCCACGTCCAGAGATTATTCAAACATGGAGAGACCTCTAGTCTGCTATGTGAAAAATAAAATCCCCTGTAGCTTCCAAAGCAGCTAGTATGCTAGAGTGGAAGAAACATTGGAATGCAATTCAAATTTGGATTCTGATTACTCTTTATCTATGCTATTTCAGACTTATCACTGTTTTCTGGGCTTAACTCAAGTTTCCTCATCTTTATGTAATAGAGGACTGGCCAACGATAATGCAAGCTTCAAGAGCATGTGCATTGTTTTCTTCCTGAAAATCCGTTGGATTTCCTTGGGTTTGGGAGAGTGTGTAGACATTCTATGACTGTTTGATGTTTGCTTATTGAGAAGTGAGGACAAAGGCCTCTTTGGTGAGCAGAAACTGATTGAGTACACAAAAGACTCCCATGGGGACAGCTCAAGCTCTTCTGAAAACAAGTGAGGCAAAAAGTGTTGGATCTCCTTTAGGGGAGGGACCTTGCTGGTGTTTCTGCCACCTCTCTGTGTCTTCTTTCCTTTGGTACAGAGCCATGTGAAATCTCAAAAGACCCAGGGATTGAAGTACATACTACGGTTTACTAGCAGCCAGAACTGATATGGCACCAATGTCCTGTTTGACTCAATGTAGTAGTGATTATCAGATGCTGGACCCTGCAGGAAGTGACTCACTCAGCAGCTGTACTGTATTCAGAAGTTAACTTAGTGGGGACACATGTTTTGTAGCAACTGCTTTTATTTGGAGGCTACTCTCCCCAAGAGCCAAGGTGGTATAGGGGAGGGTGTGAACCTAGGTATTAGGGGAGAGGAATGTTTTATAACTTCTGTTCTTACTACATATTCTCAGCAAACATCCCTTCATAAAAGCTAATTGGTATTAATTGATTAAATGACTAAATGATCAATGGGGTCAGTCAATGATATACCTGTAAGTGGTGATAGACATTGGGAAGAACATACCAGAATGGGAACTCAAGCTGATAAGATTAGAAAGGGGTTTCAAGCCCCTCAGAACTACTCCTAGAAAAGCAAGCCTTGCTCTAGGCTAGGGAGGCTGACATATCAATGGGAGTGGAAGTTGGGATCAAGACTGTGTCTAATATAGATATACATATAAAAGGAAGAAATTAGACTTGATTATCTTTAAGGTCCCTTCTCCAGAGGCTCTCAAAGTGGGCAATACTATCCTTTGGGGGGCACTGGAGTGATGAAGAATGGGGCAGTAGTAACCTCTGGTGCAATTGGAGGTTTTGAATAAAAATAAGGCGTCAGTGAAGGTGAAAGGAAAGAAGAGAACAGAAGAAAATTTTGAGAAACCATTCATAAATGTTCCATTTGTTGGAAACAGAGTTAAAGTTGTATTGACTCCATCTGTTGTGAAACAGAGTTAATGTTCCATCTGTTGTGAAACAGAGTTAAAGTTGTATTGATTACATTATTTTCCAAATAAACACACAAAATGCAAGTTATAATTGATCAGTGGTCAAGTCTGCCAACAGGTCTTAACAAGCAAGTGTTGGCAGGAGAGAATGCTGTGTGTTATTGGGAAGTCCAGCATGCATTGGCAGGAATATGTCTGTGTAATGACTTGTTTATACTATGATACTACACAGTTACATGACACAGTGTTGCATCATCAAAATTTCAATGCAGGAAAAAACCCCAACAATTTTTACAATAAATTATTAAATTTAAGATGCGTCATTTTAAAAAATCGATAGTTTTTCTTTAATGAGGCAAATTTCAAAAAGCCCATTAAAGATTTCCAGGGGTGTGCTGAATATTTTTTTAAAGGGGACGGTAGACCAAATAGGTTTGGGAACCTCTGCTCTAAACTTTCCATGATTCTACAAAACAGCAAACTCTAAGAATATTTAGCAAGGCAGATTGTCATCTAGGTCTGCTGGGTTGTTCTCTGGTACACCAAACCAGCCCATCCTTGCCTAAGTAGGATGTCTTCTTTGAAGTATTGTCTCCTCCATTAGAATATAAATGCCTTGAGGGCAGGAATTGAGATTTTGCCTTTCTTTTCTCCCCAGATTTAGCACAGTATCTGGCACACAGCAAATGCTTAATAAATGTTTGTTGACAGGCTGATTTACAGACCTCTTCCTGGTAGCCATTTGGTGTTCTGCTCTGCCTGCCTCTCTTGGCATAATAGAAAGAGCACTGGATATAGAGTCAGAAGAACTGTGTTCAAATTCTAGGTCTGATACTACTTGTGTGACCTTGGGCAAGTCACTTCCCCTCCTAAGGCCTCAGTTTCCTCATCTGTGAAACAAGGGACACAAGCTAATTAATCTCCAAAATCCATTTCTGCTTTGAAACACAAGATCCTATTATGTTTATGTGTTACCTAAAAAGTGGGTAGCCCTGTAAATCGGACTAGATTTGGTGATAGAAAGCCTTTCTTTGTTCAGGTCCTGATTCTGCCACTTAGTAACTTGGTTTAAAACATTTTTTTTTACTTTTGCAAAATGATCATTAAATTATTCACATTTTTTAAAGTTGCAGCAATGCTTTCAAAAAACATTCTTGCTATTTCCCAAAATGTCAGTAGCTTACTTTTGTAATAAACCAGAAGTAAGCAAAATAAACCAACCCACTGATCATGTCTGATGGAATTATTTTTATTACTACTAAATGGGATGGAGACATCTCCTACTAGCTCAAGATGGAGTCATCTTCACTCCAGATGAAATGGTGGTTTAGAGGCATAAACTGCCATTCTAGAGGTATCTGGAACTTGTAGTATGAAAAGGCCCTCTACTAATGCAGGGAACAAAATTGTTTCCAAAAATAGTGGGTTAGAATCTACCCATGGCAAATGGCTGTAGCCCGTTAGGATTTAAAGAGCTTGTTTAGAGAACTATGTGTGAAAGTAAGAAGGCATTGGAATTTAAATATTCAACAATGCAGTTAGTATTTTACCAAGAGTGAAATAAAACCAAGCAACAACAGAATGTGTATTTAGCAACAAAACTATATTTAGGTTTGTATCATGGGTGAGCAATGCATCGTCCTCTAGGTCAGTATGGTACTTCAGATCTTCATGCACAGGACCTGGGGTCAAGTTCCTCCTCTCATTACTGCCCATGTGTGATTTCAGAAGAGTCATTTTACCTTCTTTGGTCTCGGTTTCCTCATCCCTACAAGAAGGTCAAGCTAAATGGCCTCTAGGTCTTCCCTTCTACATCGTGAAATGGGAATCAATGCTGTGATTAAAAGTAATATAATAACCTCCGAATAACCAACTTCTATTAAAACAAGCAGCCTCAGGAGGGCACTCTAACTAGACCATCATTAATCACCTCTGGTGCATGATCCACATATCTTCATTGAAGGGCCATCTTTTGTCTCAGTTCTGACCTAACCCTTAGTCACTGAATAGCATGGTCTCAGACAAACAGACTAGGAAAGACCTTAATTTAAAAAGGCCAAGGTCACCCACTGCATCCTCAGCCATCACCATTTGTCTTGGTCTTTTCTTGCCACTGGCCCCCCATGACTCTAGAGAAGACAGTGAGGCTGATGGCTTTGCCTCATTCAAATCCAATTCACATGTAAGTCAAGATATTACAATCATGATATCATTAGTTCCCTTTAAGAACGAAGGACAAACAATAGCAACATTGTGGATGCCATATGAATGAGGTAATGCAATAACATCAACAAAACGTGCTGTCACTCATTAACGTTAGTCAATTATGGTAGCCATCCATGGTCAGACTGATCACTCTTGCTCTTTATAATAGACTTAAAACAGCTATAAATCCTTAATAGGGGAGACAATATGGAATAGTAAAAAGAACACTATGCTAAGAATAAGAAAACATGGGTTCAAGTACCAGCTCTTTCATTTTCTAGATTTGTAGTCAAATCACTTAATAAATTGAGCCTCAGTTTCCTCATTTGTATTTTGGGGAGAGTGACACCTGTGGTATCTACCTCACAGAATTTTGGGGAGGCTCAAATGAGATTATAAATGTAGAGTGTTTAACAAACCTTAATACATTATATTTTGTATATAATTATATATTATATAATGGAAATTCTTTTTGTGGTTGTAGATGTCAACTTTGACAACTAGAAATCATCATATTAATGTCAGATGTTATTAAACAAATGAGGAAAAAGCATTCATGTTCTTGATGTATCTCAGATATACTGGAAACCCAGGATCTTCTCTTGAAGAGCTCACTTAAGAAAGATAATCTTAAAAACCTAATAAATATGATTTAAAATGTGATTCTTGCTCTCCAACAAGTGAATGATGAAGAAAGGCATTTCTTGTCTCAGTGGTTACTGAGGAAATCCTGCAGCATTTTTTTTAAAGATAAGCTTTAAAGGAATATTTAACAAAGTCTGAAGAAGTGGCTTCCTAGGTCATTGACAATTTTTTCCCTCAATAGTATTGGTCTGAATTCTTCCTAAGGCCACAGACCTTCTCACTTGCTGTTTGTCAAGTACAAGGTAGACGTTTTTAGGGTAAGTACAGCCATACCATGTGTGAGTATCCATGTCTCTCACTCTGACTTGACTTGTAGCAGAGTTCTTCCCTCCTATACCTAAACATTCTGGTCAGGCTGTATAAAATGATAAAATCCCCTTCCCCTTCTCAACAGTCTCCCCATCCCTCTACATTTTTTCCTTTCTGTCTTCATTCTCCAAAATCCTCTCTCATAATCATCCCCATTATGTTTCTCTTGTCCTTGATTATTCAAAATGACAGCATGGCTCAAATTTGGGGTTGAACACCAATGTCTGGATTTTTGTGGGTTACAACAGCTTGTTTTCATAAAGAGTTTGGTTCTTTCTAATTTCTAGCCAGCATGGAAACTCTGAGTAACATAAAGCTGAAGTTTAAGTTTCATTAAGGATTTCTTCTTAAAAAGAAAAGAGACCCTTTAGTTCAGATCAATATATGGGTTTGGGTTTCCATACTAGACTGAATGACCACACTCACTTCAAATTTCATATATATACACATACATATACATGCAACATATATTTATGTATATATGCACATATATACATATATGTATAATACATATATAATTATGCTATATGAACAATATATAAATATTATAATAATACATATATAATTATGCATCATATAGCCTCTATTTAACCTTTTTTTAAGTACATATATTAAGAATCTACTATGTACAAGGCACTGTATTAGGTACAGGGCATTCAAAAACAGAAATGAAACAGACTTTACTCTGCAGGAGTTCACATCCTATTGGGGGACTATATCCAGATTCTGATAAACAAATACAGATATTTGGGAGTACTTAGGGAAGTGGCAATCACAAAAAGCTAGTATGGCTTCATCAAGAATGGTTTATTCCAGACTAACCTCATTTCCTCTTTTTTAAAAAGGGTAACCAGATTGGTAGACCAGAGGAATGCTGTAGACATAGTATACTTTGATTTCACTAAAACATTTCATAAAGTCTCCCATGCCGTGTTTCTGGACTAGGAGAAATGTGGGCTAGATAAGTGATAAAAACAAATGCATTTCCCTGGCAAGTCCTCTTCCTCTTCTCAACAGTGTCTCCACCCATCATTTCCTACATTCCCTCCCTTCCTCCTCATTCTTCAAAATTTTCCTTCCATCTCCATGCCCATTATGTACAGTTGGTTGGAACTGTAACTCATTGAATGACTAGACTCAAAGAGCAGGCATTAATGGGCCTATGTCAGTTTGGAAGGTGATCTCTTGTAAAGCATCCTAAAGATCTAAGTCCTGTGCTTTTCAGCATTTTAATGAGTCACATTAATTAAACCAATTAAGCTGTAGTTGGCATGCTTGTGAATTGCCTGGGGATGTAAAGTTAAAAAGGAACTATTTCCTGTCCTTCTGAAGCTTACATTCTATAGGGAAAGGACTATAACACACACACACACACACACACACACACACACACACAAATACAAAATATTTGCCAAACAAATACAAAGTGATTTGAGAAGGGGGGAATAACAACTGGGGTAACTTGCAGTCGATGGCGCTTCAACTAAACCCTGAAAGGAACTAGGTGGTGTGGATGAAGAGGGAAAATATTCCAGCTATGGGGAGTAACCTGTGAAAAGGCAGAGCTGTTGAATCACTTCAGTCATATCCAACCCTTTGTGACCTCATTTAGGATTTTCTTGGCAAAGATACTGCAGTGGTTTATCATTTCCTTTTCCAGCTCATTTTACAGATAAGAAAACTGAGGCAAACAGGGTTAGGGGACATGCCCAAGGATATAGAGCTAATAAGTGTCTGAGGTCAGATTTGATGTCAGATTTGAACTCAGCAAGATGAGTCTTCCTGATTCCAAGCTTGGGGCTCTATCTGTTGTGCTGCCTAGCTGCCTCCAAAAGGCCAAGCTCAGTACCCTAATCAATGTAATTCAGGGTCTGTGAATATCACCTTACCTGGACTCATCTCCTTTCTCTACCATTGTTAATTGTTAACAAAATACAAAAGGAAGACTGCAACTTTTATAGCAAACTTTCTATGTAAAGTCATAGTCTCAAAGCTCATAGGATCATAGATCTAGAACTGAAAGGGCCCTAGCCCGTTGCCCTCATTTTCACAGGTATAGAAGAAGATAATCACTTTGCACAGCCCTCCCTCATGTAAATCCGATTCACTTGCAAGTCATGGCATCACCTTCTTGATGTCATGGTCCTCTTTGAGAACAAAGGACAAACAACAACAACATCAGATACAGAAACAGAGGCCTGAAAAAGATAATGACTTGCTCAAGGTCACATAGGTAGTCAGTGGTAGAAAAAGGATTTGAACTCATGTTCTGTGTCTTTAGGTTAAACAGTCTTTCCACTATACCACACTGGTCTGAGGATGGGGTATGCATGTGTGTGTGTGGGGGAAAGGTTTGGAAGGTTTGGAAGCAAATAGACTTGGGTAGACTTATGGTTAAAGTCTTGATCTAAAACCCAGGAGCCAAGATTTAGGCGCAACAGGAAGAAGGACAACTTAGTTTCTCTTGAAACAAATCTAGAAAATGTAACAGACTTTGTCCTAATGGGGAAATTCCCCCACACCCAAATAGTCATATTGGGCCGTTTTCCAGCACAGGCAAGCCCAGGGAGACAGAAGCAACTGAGCACTATTTAATAAACCTAAGGCCCTTAACTACAGGGTTAAGTTGCTATTTGACAAATACTATAGGGAAAATTTAAAAGTAGTCTCATTGAAATTAGATTCACACAAAAATATAACACCATATGTTAACATAAACCATAAGTGAATACAGGACCTATATAGAAAGGATTTTATCATAAATAGAAGGAGAAACAGAAAGAAATATGCACAGTATTAGATAAGGTAAGAATTCTTGACCAAAGAACAAATAGAAGAGATCAAGAGGAAAAAATGGAAAATTTTTATTACATAACATTTAAAAGCTTCTACACAAACATTTTCATTGCAGGAAAAACTTCAAGGGTAAGAGTTAGCTAAGAAAAAACCTTTGCAACAACTTTTTCTCCTAAAGTTTTCCTATCCAAGATAGACAGGAAACTGATTTAAGTATGTAAGAACAAGACTCATTCTCTAATAAATAAATGGGCCAAAGAAAGCTTGGGAAAAGTTGTATGGGCAAATTCCGAGTGAGCTAAGTATTACCTTCTACATGAAACCTTTCCTGATGTCCTGATGTTAGTGCTTTCCCTCATCAAACGACTTTATATTCATTTTGTATATATTCTGTGTTTTTGTTTGTGTATCCCCTTCTCTGGACATACTCTCCCAACCAACATTCTCATTGATTAATGGATTGGTCTCTGCATTGATAATTTGTGCAGAAAATTTTCAATGTTGTGTAATCAAAATCGTTCATTTTATCTCCTGTAATCCTCCCTTGTTTTGTGAACTCTTCCCCTACTAATAGCTGTGAAATGTTATCTACTTCCATTCTTCTCTAATTTCTTCAGATGTGACTTTTTTTTAATATCTAGGTCCCATATACACTGGGAGGTAATTTTGAAATATAATGTGGGATGTTGACTTAAACCTAATTTCTAACAGATTTATTTCTAGTTTTTCTAGCAGTTTTTGTTGAATAGTGAGTTCTTATCTGGCAGCTGGGTTCCTTGTGTTTATTGACCACTATCCTATTATGTTCAGTTACATCTATTTATCTAATCTGTCCCATTGATTAAATGTTCTATTTTTTTAACCCGTACCAAATGGTTTTGAATGGGCATCTAGGTGGCACAGTGGATATAGTAGCAGGCCTGAAGTCAGGAAGACTAATCTTCATGAGTTCAATCTGGCCTGAGACAGTCACTAGCTGTGTGACTCTGGGTAAGCCATTTTACCCTATTTCCCTCATTTTCCTCATCTGTAAAATGACCTGGAGAAGGAAATGGCAAACCACTCCAGTATCTTTGCCAAGAAAACCCCAAAAGAGGTTGCAAAGAGTCACATGTGGTTGAAACTATTGAACAACAACAATAAAAATTATTTTGATGATTACTATGTTATAGTACAGTTTGAAATCTGGTATTGCTAGGCCCCCTTCCTTCCCACTTTTTTTTCATTATTTGCTTTTTTTCTTCCAGATGAATATTGCCATATTTTTTCTCCTATAAAATTATTTGTTCATTGTTTGATTCATATGACATTGATTCTGTAAATTCATGCAGACATTATCATTTTATTACATTAGTATAGCCCAGTCATGACCATTTACTTCTTCAATTATTAAATTTTCCTTTATTTTTGTTGAGTGTTTTATAGTTGCATTCATATAGTTCCTATGAGAATTTTAGTAGATGGACTCCCAAATATTAATGATTTTTTTCTCTTTCTGCTAGATTTTATTACTAATGTAATTAAGAAAGGTTGATGATATATATGTATATATGTATACATGTAGAGAGGTACATGAATACATATATGTTTATTTTATATCTGCAATTTTATTGGTTATTGGCTCTATTAATTTTTAGTTGAATCTCTGGGACAGTTTTTGCTTGTCTATGCTTATTTCCTCAATTTCTTTTTTCTTGTAATTTCTATAGTTAATATTTCTAGAATTATATAAAATAATAGTAATGACAATGGATAGACTTACTTTATTCCTGATCTAATTGTAAAGTTCTCTAATATTCCTCCATTACAAATAATCTACTTTTTGATTTAGATAAATCCTGTTGAACATCTTAAGGGAAAGACTATTCCTATTCCTAATTGCTTATGCTTTCTGGTTTTTAAAAAAAATGTAGTATTATATTTTTCAAAAGTCTTCATCTCTTGATATAATCATCTAATTTGTATTGTTTTAATTATTCATAGATCCGTTATGTGTACATTTTTCCTTAATATTGCACCAACCCTGGATTCCTATTACAAATCTAATCTGGTATTAGTGTTTCATCTTTTTAATGTATTGATGTTACTTTTTTTGCTAACACTTAATTTAATATTTTTATTCCAACATTCATTAGAGATATTGGGTTATAATTTTTTTCTCTGCTTCATTTTCTTCTGGTTTCATATTCAAGACCCTTTTTTTAAATAGAATTTTTGAAGGATATTTTTCCTATTTAAAAACACTTTGTATAATATTGTTATTAATTGTTCTTTGAATATTTGACAGACTTTGCTAGTATATTCATCAGGTCCTCCCCACCCCTCCCACCCCCCTACCCCTGCCTTTGGGAGTTCCTTTTAGCTTGTTCAGTTTCTTTTTCTAAGATTGAGTTATATATATTTTCTATTTCTTGTTCCATTTTTCTGGGTATTTTATGTTTTTGTAAATATTTATCCATCTTATTTATCAGTTTTATTGGTACATGACTGGGTAAAATAGTTTCTAATAATTTCCATTACTTTCTCTTCATTTGAATTCTTTTTCATTTTTATGTTGACATTTTGGTTTTCCTTTTATTTGATATGATTAAGAGAATGTTTTATCTATTTTATTAGCTTTTAAAATGCTCCTAGTTTTATCAGTTTGATACTATTTTTGCTTTCAATTTTCATTATCCCTTTCCCCCCTATTTTTAGAGTTTCTATTGCTTTGGGATTTTTTATTTAATGCTTTTAAAAGTTTAGAAATTTATATGCCCAATTCATTGATCTCTTCTTTCTGTCTTTTGTTAATATGTGAGAAAGTATATATTTTCCCCTAAGGACTACTTTAGCTTTATCCCAAAATATTTAGCATACTATCTCATTATTGTAATTTTTCTGTCATTGATGAAATTATCTGTTATTTCTATGATTTTTTTCTTTGACCCATTAATTTTTAAGATTTAAATAATTTGGTGGTTGTTTTTTAGTCATGTCTAACTCTTTGTGATACCCATGGACCATACTGTCCATGAAGTTTTCTTGGCAAAGATACTGGAGGGGTTTACCATCTCCTTCTTTGGGGTAAGACAGAGTTTATAGGATTTGCCCAAGGTCACACAGCTATTAAGTGACTGGGGCTAGATTTGAACTCTGGTCTTTCTGACTCTAGGCCCAGTGCTCTTTCTATGGTGATATCTAGCTGCACCCCCCCCTCCCTTTTAGTAATAATTCATAGTATATATTTAAAGAAATAATCATTTAATTTCCATTTAAATTTGAATACATTCCTCAATTACCCTTGATCAACTTCACTTTTTATTTCAATATAGTTATTAAATTATATATCTAATAGTTCTGCTTTCCTGAGTTTTCATGACATTTTAATGTGTTGGCCTATGGAAAATTTTTGCAAAAATATCATGTTCAGCTGAAAAGTATGAATATTATTTTCTATTCCCATTCAGTAACTGCCAGAGAATTAGCACATATAGCTGTTCTAAAATTCTACTCAGGTCCTCAACTACTTTCTTGTTTGTCTTTTTTTGTTAGATTTGTCTAAGTCTGAAAGGGTATCTTGAGGTTCCCAACTATTATATTTTACCATCCACTCTTCCCTGTAATTTTATTAGCTTTTTATTGAAATACTTAGATTCTATTTCATTCATTGGATTCATGTACATTTCAGTGAGTGTTGTATTATATGGGAGGAAGAGAAGCCCAGAAAATCAAAGAGCCTTCTACTGTTCCTTATTTCTATCCACCATGCCCATACTCTAATTCTATTCTTCCACTTAAACTTTTCTCTCTATTTCCTGTCTATATATATTTCAATTCTGTGCACGTGTGTGTGTGCATGCGCTTATGCACATGGATGTGTATATGTTCAACCTTCTTTTGGTTCAGGTAAGAGTGAAATTTATGAGATACCCACTTCCTTTAACACATCCTTTATGTTCATATATTCTTCTTTTTCATCTCACTTATAAGATATAGTAAGTTCCTTCTCCTTCTTCATAACTTCCCTAGGGTATTCCATTTCCTTTCCTTTTCTTTCTTCTTTAAAAACCATCAAAACAAACCAAATTATCTTTAGGACCTGTATTATTTAGAGAACTCTCTTAACTCCCTCTGGATCCTTGTAACTAGTAGGGTTCTGAAGAGACACTTTTCTCTCCCTCCTCCCCATTAGAATTTAAGTGATTCATCAATATTTACTACATTCCAGTTGCTAAAATGTATTTACCATTCTGTTTCTCTTGATGCCTATGTTCTCATTTCAGAATTTCTGTTTAGCTCTAGTCTTTTCATCAGAAATAACTGAAAGTCTCCTATTCTATTGGAGGTTCACGTTTTCCCCTGTAATATTGAATATTATGCTCAGTCTTACAATGTAAGTTATTCTTGGTTATAAATTATTCATTTGTCTTTTAGAATAGTGTAGTCTACTCTTTGCCAGAGTACTAAAGTCAACAAACATTTATTTGTTTTTTTGTGTCTTTTTGCTTTTTGGAGGGGGGAAGGTAGGACAATTGGGCTTAAGTGACTTGCCCAAGGTTTTTGTGTGTGTGTTTGTGCATGTGTGTCAAATCTGAAGCCAGATTTGAACTCAGGTCCTCCTGACTCCAGGACTGGTGCTCTATTCACTGTGCCACCTAGCCACCCTGTCAACAAACATTTATTAAGCACTTACTATATGCCAGGCACTGTACATTGGGAATACAAATAGAAGCAGAAAGAAAGATGGCTCCTGCCCTCAAGGAACTTAAATTCTAATGGAGGAAGGCAACAAATAAAAGAAAGCTGAAAAGGGAAGGGGTGGAGGTGGGGCAAAAGGTTTGGTGAAAAAAGTCTGGATTTTCAGGAGTAGAGCCCAGAGAGACATAATAAACTCCGACATTTTCTTCAAAATGGATGTTATGGGAAGAAATGACCAACTAGAGAATAGGGCCCACAATGACAGAATGAACATCCAGGGTAAGAAATCTACTATAACCTGGTGGAGAAAGTATAGAAAATCAATAGGAGTGTCAGGTGAATAGTTGTCGCATAGAGTTGTACACTCCTAATAGTAATTCCTTGATACCTCAAACCTTTTCTTCTAGGTACTTAAAAGGCTGGAAACTTTGGATTTTACCTATGGCATTCCTGAGTGTTTTCAATTTGGGTTTCTTTCATGAGTTGATTAATGAATTCTTTCTGTTTTTACTTGCCCTGTTGTTCTAATAGATTTCTTTTATCATTTCTTAAAATATAAAATCTAAGTTCTTTATTTGGTCATACATTTCAAAGACTTAATTGATTCTTAAATTATCTCTACTGGATCTTTTTCCAAGTCAATTGTTTTTGAGAGTAGACACCTCATATAGTCTGCTATTTTTCAGTGTTTTGACTTTATTCTAATATTTCTTGTTGTCTCCTAGAATTGTTGAGATACATATATTCTATTCTGTTTTGTTTTTTTTAGAAGTCCGCTACCCTTGAGAGGCTTCCCATTTTCAGTTCTAAGCCATTTATTCTTCTGAATTTTTCTACATTGCTTTTATTTTGCTCTTATAATTTTAAAATCATTTTCTTCAGCTCTTCAAGGTACTCTTCGAGTCTTTGAGGCCAAATCATTTTTCTCTCTGAGGCTCTGCTTGTATTGTTGGTAAGGTACTTTCTTCTTATGAGTTTACTTCTTTGCTGTTTTTTTTAACATATAGTATTTATTCACAGTGTTGGATATTTTCTTCCATTGACACATATCTTCAGCCTATTTCTGGTTTGGGACTTTATGTCCCCAAAGGGCCAGGCTCTACTCTCTTGTGCACTCTTGCATGGAGTAAACAAACCATATTTGGTCACATCCCCAATTACCTATGCCCCTGTAAAGGTTTCCACATCTTCTTGAACCTGTGGGGCAGCCTTTCAGGGCCTACTGAAAAATCCTTGGTTGAAGTTAAAGGCTTCAGGCAACCTTACCACATCCCGGAAATTTATTGGTTAAAGTGCTGAGGGCCTTCAGCCCCTTTGAACATCTTGGGTTAGAGCACAGGCTAGTTCTATTCTCAGGCAGGTCTCCTCTCTCAGTGAATAAAACATTGAGGAAGAACTTGGAAGGATAATGTTTGAGCCTCCCCAATATCACCAGAGATCTTCCTAGAACTGGTTTTATGTATGAATGTTTCAAAAGTACTCAAGTTACACTAATTCACTGTTGGTGGAGTTGTGAACTGATCTAACCATTTTGGAGAGCAATTTGGAACTATGCCCAAAGGGCTATAAAAAACTGTGCATACCCCTTGATCCAGCAATACTACTGCTAGGTCTATATCCCAAAGACATCCAAAAAATGGAAAAGAACCTATTGGTACAAAAATATTTATAACAGCTCTTTTGTAGTGGCTAAGAATTAGAAATTGAAGGGATGCCCATCAATTAAGGAATGACTAAACAAGCTGTGGTATATGATTGTTAAGGGAATATTATTGTGCTATAAGAAATGACAAACAGGATGATTTCAGAAAAACATGGAAAGACTTACATGAACTGATGCATAGTGAAAGAACCAGAAGAACATTGTTCATAGTAACAGTTCATCATTTGATGAACTGTGAACTACTTAGCTGTTCTGAGTAACACAATGATCCAAGACAATCCCAAAGAACTAATGATAAAGCATACAATCTGCTTCCAGAGAAAGATCTGATATTGATTGAATACAGACTGAAGTATGGTATTTTTCACTTTTTCTTTTATTTGAGTCTTGTACAAAATGATTAATACGGAAATGTTTTTCATAATTGCCCATGTATAACCTATCTCTGATTGCTTACCATCTCAGGGAGGGAAGGAGGGAAGGAAGAGATAGAATTTGGAACTCAAAACTTTAAATTAAAATGTTAAATTTTTTTTATAAGTACCTCTGTTGATTTTGGGGAATGGCAGATATTTAATGGGGGAGGGAAAAGATGGGGGAATTGACCAGAGACCCTTGATCCACTGAATGTCCCATTTAACAGACATAATAAAATGTTAAGATTTGGCCCCTTTCAGACTTTGCATTCAAGCATTCACAGTTTGTAAAGTGTATGAAACTTTCCTTGAGTGAACTATTCAAAGATTGTAAAGAGGTACAAAACCAGGAACGGCACATCCATAGCTTATAAAGGAAGTGCAAAGAAATTACCTTGTATTTATTTTATTTTGTAAATCCTTATGTAAGACATCTTCCCAGTAGAATGATAGAATATAAGCTCCTTAAGAGCAGAACTGCTTTATTTTTGTCTTTGGGTCTTAAAGATGTATCCCCTAACATGTATAGGTTCTTCATGAATGCTTGTTTATTGGAAAGGATCTCAGAGATCATTTTATCTAATTTCTTCACATAACAAATGAAGAAACTGAGGCCCAAAACCAGGAAATTATTTACCCAGTTTCCCAAAAGCCTTTAGTGGACTGCAGTCCAAATTTCCTTACCTTTAGTGCAGGGTTCTTTCCACTACATCATACTCTTTTTTTTTTTTTGGAGGGGGCAGACAAGGCAATTGGGGTTAAGTGACTTGCCCAAGGTCACATTGTGTCAAGTGTCTGAGGCTGGATTTGAACTCAGGTCTTCCTCACTCCAGGGCCATTGCTCTATTCACTGCACCACCTAGCTGCCCCACACTACATCATACTCTTCCTCCAGCTCCAATATACAACCCAAATTTGTATCTCAACAGCGACCTCTTAGAGACATAAAATTACTTAAGGATGACACAGTGGTGATTATTCCAGGTACCATGCCAAGCCTTAAGGGGAAAGAATGCTGGGGAGGTCATTTCTTTGGCAACTCTCCAAACTCACCTCATAATCATAATCTCTTCTCACATATGGGGTGGTCCCCACTATTAAGGATCTCTGTAAACATGGCGCATTTGTGCATATACTTGTCAAAACCAAAGTCACATATTAAGTATAAACAAGTACTAGGCTGTTTGCTTCATCATCTTTCAAAAATTGTTTATTGCTTTTCAGCATTATTTACCGTAAAATAGTTCCCATGTATAAATAGTACATTTTATTCCTTTTCCCCCAGACAGGAAAACTCCAGTTTCCTGCTTTAATGTGCTAAGGGCGAGGAAGCATATAGTATTCCAGTGTTTTCATGCTCTCACATTCAACACCACTGTTGTAAATCACTGACATAGTTTTAATTTGGATAAGCCCTTTCTAAAAGGAATTCTGCTGATGGAATAATTGGAAAAAAGGCCTCAGTGGTGAAGGTTGATGGACTAGTTATTAGGGTTAATGTGTTCGGCTTTCAGTTTTCTAAAATGTTAGCTCTGTATCAGACAGAAACTTTCAGGAAGCCTCAGTTAAGCCATGCCCTGTCAAAGGAGGTATGAAGTAGAGCTGGTTTCCGTCATCCAGGGCTGGCTGAGGGTGGAGACAGCACTGTTGGCTAAACTGGTTAAGGTGGCTCAGTTTCAATCTCATGTGATTCTGAATGGAGGAGTAGAAAGTACAATGTGAAATCACATCCAGCTGAAAGTAAAACATTCGGGTTTGGTGGAGCTAGAGGTAGCCGAGCCAGCAGCTCATTTTTTTTTAATGTAAGTACCAAACAAAGTTATGTTCTTTGGTAAAAATTCTTACTAGAAAATCAAGGGGGGAGGGGGAGCTATAATTTCAAAATTTATTAGGAAAGCATCTCAAGCCAGGCTTTTCATATATCCTTTCTTGAAATTTACATCAGATCAGAGGTAGTTTTTTTTTTCTATTTGTCTGTTCAATTGCTTTGAAGTATTTTAGATGTGTTGGTTTTTAACACAAATGCTTAGTTTTATTTGGTTTAATATGCACCTTAATGGCAGGGACTATTTCATTTTGTCTTTGTATCTATATGGTCAGCATTTAGCAAATGCTTATTAAACTTGAAGTGTATAAGAAAATGACTAATTTAGAGAGGTATGAAATTTGTATGCTGTCTTTTTTTTTACAAGTAGGAAATGCTTTCCAAATAGATATTTTATATTTATGTGGCACTTTAAGATTTGCAATACATTTCTCCTGAGGTAGATGGTACAAATATTGTACCATCCATTGTAATGATGAAGAAACTGGGGCTGAGAGGTAAGGGGCTTTCCTACGATCACATAACTAAGCAGATGTCTGAAGGAGGATTTTAACTTAGGTTTCCTGACTCCAAGTGCCTATCCCATGCTGCCAGATTTTGGATGAAATTTTACTTGCAGCAAATTCAAGTAATTTCTTCTTATTTCTTATAAGCGATAAATTTCAAGGGAAGGAGAAAGAAAAGGAAACACATGATTTCGTGATTAGAAGACTTTTAAAACAATCATACTTGCCATAAGAACTGATTTATCAAAATGGATCTTGAGAACATCTTATCCAAATTCTTCATTTTACAGAAAGGAAACTGAAGTCCACAGAGGTGAAGAGATATGCCTAGGTGACCCATCCAGCTATTCACAGAACTAAGAATAAAACCCATCTTTCCTGAGTTCAAATCCAGGACTTTCCACTATCCCACACTACTCTTTGGTGTCAACTACAGGCCATTTTAATTAAACATGTGACAACCTATTATGATGAACTGAAATGATATTTTCTAGTAAATGGATATTTTAAGATGGTCAAAAATCAATTGAAGACTGTTGGGAGATAAATTTGGTAAATTTGGTATCTTAGAAAGAACAGGGGCCTGAGAATCAGGAGACAAGGAATCAATTCTTAACCCTGCCACTGAGTAGCTGGGCAAAATTGCTGTCATTTGCTTCATCAATATAGTAACTAAGAGGGTGGGACTAAATTATCTGAGTTTTTTTCCAGTACTAAAAGTCTATCATCCTTTGAACTGTTCTATGACTTAGTATTTCAATTTAAAAAATGAAAATAGTGTCATTCCTATGCACTATATAGTATGCTTACAAAGAAGCAGTGTGATACTGGGGAAAGAGCACTACATTTGGAAGCAAATGAGGTGAATTAAAATCCTACTTCTAATGTTTACTATGTATATGACTTTGAAAAATGACAATCTCCCTGGGGCTCAGCTTGTGCATTTGTGAAATGAGGAAGTTGGACCACAGTCTTGGAGATCCTTTCCAGCTCTACAGCTATGATAGCCTTTATATTTCTTCTAATTGATATGTACCTGGGGGAAGAAAAATAAATGGATGTTTTTTACAATTAGAAGATTGTAAAACAATGTAAACACTGAAAAGACAAGCTGGATTTTGAGTAAATTTGCAATCTGGTTAAGTTCATAACAGTCTTGAAGAAAATAGTACTAAACATCTATGGGATCCTTTTAAACTATATAAATGCAAAGTTTCATCATTATTATGATAATTAATAACACTTTTGAATACATTTCCATACACACAGTATGCATTTTTAGTTCAGTTGGCAGTCTAGCCCTGTAGGAGGAGGGAGACTAATTCAGGTTGTGGAGTCAAAAAACTGTCCTTCAAATTCTACTTCTGACAACACCTTAGTGAACTCAGGCAGGCAGGTCCCTTCACCTTTCTGAGTCTTAGTTTCCTCATTGGTAAAAGAAGGGGTGTGTGCTCTAATTGGGCTTTAATGCCACCCCATTTTATTAAAACAGGAGAACTACACCAACTTCTTCAAAGCCTCTTGCCAGAGCAATAGAGATAAAGATATATATGTACATTTGTGTGTGTATATATATGTGTATGTGTGTGTGTGTGTGTGTCTTTATTTCAATTATTTTGCTAAAACATTGTTTAAAGAATTTTAAGTGTTTTTGTTAACCTTTGCCACTGAGTTGTACTGCCTTCAATTGTGAGAAGGCGGCCTTAGGTGTCCCCCTTCCAGAGTGAACAGTCACAGTGAGTGAGCAGCGGCAGCAGGCTGGGTAGCAGGAGTAGGCTGGGCAGGAGCAGCAGCAAGCTGGGCAGAGGCAGGGGCAACAGCCTGGGAAAGGGTAGCAGGCCAGGTATCAGGAATAGCATCTGCCTCTGCCTCTAATGAAGCATTCTTGGCAGGACCATGTCTCCATTTATATAGTCACTTTGTAGTTCAAGATCACTGTAACAAAACTGGCCTTTTGGCTGCATCTGCCAGCTTTGGGGTGGTAAAAAAAATAATAAAATAAAATAATAAATGAAACAAGTGACTGCCAACCCATATTGGGAAAGAACTCCTGGGTGGTATTTCACTCTCAAGAGAAAAGTTTTCCAAAGTGATTTTCCGTGATGAGTTTGTTGAGATACTGGAACAGAAGAGCACACCCAAAGTAGGAGTCCTATTTTCGTGGGTTTCACAAAGGTTTCTACTCCTTTTCATCTCTTCCAGTTGCCCATCTTTTCTTAATTAAGGAGGCCTCCTGAGAGTCTCTGACAATCACAATGGGTAATGAGAACAGCACCTCTGACAACCAGGTGAGTGTTAGGAAACTGCCTTACTCCTTCCTCCCTCAGCCCCACCCCCATGCTTACCCTCTATTAAAGCTTACTTTTTTCTGCTTGGAAACATCATAGTCATCATCATCATCATCATCATCATCATCATCATCATCATCATCATTTTCATCGTCATCATGCCAGCATTTGCAGGGTTGAAGGAGCAGAAAGTGACAAAAGTCTTATGTTTAAATAGGTACCAGTCACCACTTCTGTCTTTTCCAAGATTTTATTTTAATTACTGTAAGCCTCTTTTTATGGACAATGGGAGCATTTTCATTCTTTTACACCTATGCCACCTCTCCTTTGTGAAAGAGATTTCGCAAATCTTTTCTGTATCCTGTAATTAATAGTCACATAGTTCTAGTAGGTAGGTGGTTAAAATAGAAGCTTCCCTCTGCCCGAGAAAAGTTTTGGCTGTTGGAAGGTTAAAAAAAAAGGAAACAAATCTAAATTATTTCAGAGCTGTTAAGGAATGTGAAACAGATTGTTTTCATGATAGATAAAATTTCAATAGCTTTTCTATGCCAAAAATGTCCTAAAATTGAAGGTTGGATTTCAGTTGCTTAATTGTGCACACCAGATGTAGTATTTCTTATCCATTGAGGTTTCATAGTGGAAAAAAGTTAAATTCTGGTAATATTAATCAAATGTTTTGGCACAATCTCATTTAGCTAATTAATACAGCAAGAGAATGATGCAGATTTATAATGTAATGGTATTGAATTCCTCAGATGAGAAAATTAGATCTAGGAAGCTCACATCCTCCATCTGGCTTACTGTTGAGGTTGCCTTCTGATGCAAGTTTTCTTAAGAGGAATCCTGCTTTGGCAACTTCAGTTCAGCCTTGGAGAATTGTATGCTTTGAGTATGTGAGGCATAGCTTGGAAAACAGTAGGATGCTTTGGAATAAGGATATGAAACACAAAAGGGAAAGTGTGTGTGTGGGCTGATCAGATTTATGCGATTCAGGCCTTTTGGACAAGTACTACATATGTAGGACAGGCAATTTAAAAGGTGCTTTCAAATAAAACATTTAAAAGACAAATTCTTTTGATCAGGTTGGGTTTAAGAGATATCTCAAGGAGATATGTTGGACCTCAGGACACAGATCCTGCAGGAAAAGAGGCTGGTACACCATATAGGGAAGAGACAGAGATCCTGAGGTAGCAGGAGGATGAGTGGGTAAGACATAAGGGACAAGTGTTCACTTGTGGTCCAACCATTTGGGGCATAAGGGAGGGGAGAGAGTAGCCCATCTGGTAGCTTCCCATTTGAAATCAACTAAATCCAGCAGATATTTATTAAATGCCTACTATGTACAAACACTGTAGGGCTACAAAGACAGAAAATAAAATTGTCCCCATCTTCAAGGAGTCAGCCAGCCAAAAACATTTACTAAGCACCTAATATGTGCCAAGTATTGCACTAAACACTGGGGAAACAAAGAAAGATAAAAGACAGTCCCTTCTCTCTAAGAGTTCACAGTGTGATGGGGAGGAGGACCACAAATATTTGTTATATATAAAGAAAACAAAAGGGGAGAGAAAACCCTAACAGCTTGGGGGAGATCAGGGATGTTTTCATAGAGGAGTTAGCATCTCAGTTAGATTTTGGAGGCAGACCCCTAGTAGGCACTTTGTAAATGTTAAATTGAGTTAGATGACCAGAATAACTTCCTTTGATACTAGTAAACTAGGTGCTAAGCTTCTTTATTTCCACCAGCTGAAGAAGCAAAACTGCTGTCACTACTCTGTAAATGTCAGCTCCTTGTGACAAAGCCACAGGTATACCACCCTAGTTATGGGACTGTTACTTTATTCAGCTCTTTTCCCTTTCTTCAGACAGATTAAGAAGTCCTTGTGGGGGTGCACAAAGATTTACATAACAGGAGCACAAACAGATGAGAGCTATGAACTCTAAAAAAATATGAAATTTGAGTTTTTGACAATATTGACCTAAAAATCTTTCTCTGCCTCTCTGGTTTTTGTTGAATTCTTGCTCCTAAGGTAAATATTCTACAAGAAACTTAAATTTTAAATGCATTTATTATTTTTCTCCTATCACATTTGCCACATGGCAGTCCCTTTTCTTTTCTGCTTCCTTCAAGTCTTTTCTCAAATTCCACCTTTTCAGACATGTCTCTAGGATATGATGCATCTAGAGAATTTCATGGGACCAACATGGGGAAGGGAGGAAAGCAAGAGGATCAATAAGTGGGGTGCTCAAAGAGACATCATGGTACTTTCTTTTTCTTTTAACGACATCTTGGCAATCATTTAAATTTAATTTTTCCTTGATAAAACTTGGGAGGTATGGCTCACAAGATTGAATTCATTCTGGCTTCTATAAGCTGTAGGGAATATCTTGGTCCCTATATCTCTAGCATTACTGCTACCAACAGGTGATGCAGCTCATTCATGTACTGCTCTCTATAACCATTTTCACTACATTTGCTTTCAGTCAGAGGATGCTGGCTCAAATGTCATCCTGCTGCCACCAAACCTGGGTGTACCACAGGTACTGGAAAACTATTGATACGCATGGCTTGCATTTCAACCATTTGAAAGCATTTGTGAATGCTTTCCAAGTTTGTTTTTGGCATATCTGCTTTGGATCCTTTTTTTGTCTCTCCCCTCCCTTCTTACCCCAGCAAGTTGTGAAACAGTATCTAAATTTGCTTTTTTAAAAAATATGTGGCTAGGTGTTTTGTTTTGTTTTTAAACAGGATTTTTCCATACACATCCAAGAATATACTGGTTAATATACTATAAGGATCTGGAGAAGTTCTACATTCTCAATAATAAAATAGAAACTGGGTGTTACATCTCTTTTATCAAGTAGCTCTTTGCTAGATCCTCCAAGTTAAGTTTTGGGTCTTGGCTCATAGCAACACCCTTACTCTCAGCAGGGCAAACTAAATTGACATAAAAGACTGGCATTTCAAATCAGTGGCAATATCCTTATGCAATTATAAAGGGTAGAAATTGTACTGCTTTACCTTACATAATAGTCTTTTGGGGGACCTTGAAGATCAAAAATGATGAACCAAAACTTGCATCAATTTGATCATTTTTATGGGCTGATATTTTTATGTACTAATTATGGGTTACCATGGTTGAATAAATTAATTACATGGTAAATTAACCCTTCAATAAATTATGGAGTTTCTCATTGACCTTTCCATGCTACCTTGGTAAAGTGCTAGAAATAAAGGTGTGACTCTGTGATTTAAAAAATGAAAATGAGCCACCCCAATTCAGACTTCAGGAAGCTCAGCCACTCTGTCTGATGCTGCTCTCCATATCCACCCTGCCACCATTCTAAAGCAAGTAGTCTTTGATTTTGTCCCCTTTTGGGATATATTTAAATCATTTATAGGTTCAAAGTAAACTGTAGTCATTTTTTATTACCTCCAGGATCTAATATAAAATCCTCTGTCTAGCTTTTAAAATCCTTCATAGCCTGGCTTACCTTTCCAGTCCTATACTTCCCTCAAAATGCTCCACAATCCAGCAACATTGGCATTTTTGCTGTTCTTTGCACAAGATACTTCATCTCCTGACTTTGTGCTTTTTCACTGATTGTCCCCTATGCATTGAATACTCCTCCTTCTCCCTCTACCTGCCTTTCCTTGGAGTTTCCTAACAGGAGTCCAACTTGGGAGGTGTATACCTTGGGGCAGTAGGCAATTAGATTGGATATATAATATATGACCAGCTTTCAGAAGGATTGACTTCCTGATTTCCTTCAAGTCTTTTCTCAAATTCCACTTTCAGTGAGAGGTCTTTGCCAGTCTCTCTCAATGCTAATGTTTTCCCTCTGAGTTTACCCTGTATGTATCTTGTACTTATAGAGTTGCTTGCATGTTGTCTTCCTCTTTAGAATGGGATCCACTTTCAGACAGGGGCTGTTTTTGCCTCTTTTCATAACCCCAGTGCTTAGCACAGTGCCTATCATATAGTGAACACTTAATAAATGCCTATTGACTTGATCTGTTAAAAAGCTTAGATATGGAGGGGATCCTATTCTCCTCAATTTCTCTATGAAGAAAACAAGACCTTTGGGAAGTTGAATGACTTGTCCAAGGATACTCTTGTTTGCTAGTGTTCAAGCTTTGTCTAGAATGAAGGTATCCTGACATTCAATCTGTGCTCTTTCCACTGTGCCAATTCTGCCTCCCCCACACTGCTCACCAAAAAAAAGGTGGTTAATGGGGGTGGCTAGGTGGCGAAGTGAGTAGAGCATTGGCCCTGGAGTCAGAAGGACCTGAGTTCAGATCCGGCCTCAGACACTCATCGCACACACAAACAAAAAACCTAGCCTTGTGACCTTGGGCAAGTTACTTAACCCCAATTGTCCTCCAAAAAGAAAAAAAAAACCAGGTGGTTAAGTCACCTTTAGTCATCTATCATGCATTGAGTTCAGCAGAGTTTTACTTTAGAGAAAATATCATTTCTGTCTTTTTGGTTCAGCATTTTCAGCTTTTCTTACTAGCTATTTAATGTTAAAATTGTTCATTACTAACCCTTCTGAACCTGTTCAATAAGCCCATGTTACTTGAGATGCCCTCAAATGTGAGTCCTGGAAAGATTATACCTAAGTTCAAGGTCTCTTTTCAAAAATCACAGCTCATAAGTTCCCATCAATATTTATCTTTTACCAGACCAAATAAGAGGACAGGATAATACAAAGTAAAAGGTTTTTAAATACAACAGAATAAAGTAAATAGTAATTTGCCCCAGACAAATGAGGGCGCATTGTTCTCATGTCACTTGTAAGGGAAGGGAATGTGCATAGCCTGGACAACTCATGTTACTAGGGCTTCATCCTAATACCATCCCAGTTGGTACTTTTTTTTGTCTCTAAAATTACTACTTGCTACTTCTCTGCAGAGCAACTGGTGTCATTTTCTGAACTATTTTCTCTACTGAAATGCAAACTACCAGTGTCATCTACTATGCTGCCTTTTGGGCTGCTGTTATTTTCTCATTCTCTACTGAACTATAGCTGTTACATAGCATCTTTGAGATTCTATGATTCTCTATAATGGAGCATTGACAGTTCTTTTAGCCCTTAGCCACATGGCTACTTTTTTATAAATCAGACTCATAGATGGATCCAATCAGCAATGACAAAAGCACTTAGAACAAGTACTTTCATTCCCTTAGGTCTATCTATTATTTGGGATAAGGTGAGAATTTTCCTTTCAACTCTCTTCATGGTTCTGTTGGCTAATGATAAGCCAAGAAGAATATCCTGAAACTTTGCTCTAAATATATTGTAGGAGTGGGGGGAATTGGGGACATTTGATCTGCATGCCTATAGTTATATCCAAATGTCTTCTCTCCTTGTACCTTGATGGGTTTGTTTGTGCCAAGACCAACTTTCACTGATACATAAAAAAGAAGATTGAGCCATCACAGTATAATTTGTTTAGAAAGCATTTCCTAACTACAGGTCTGTGAATTTATCTTTAAACATTTTGATAACAGCATTTCAGTACAATTTGTTTCCTTTGTAATTCTATGTATTTTATATTATGCATTTTAATACATTTTGAGAAAGGGCCCATAGGCTGTACCAGATGGTCAAAAGGGTCCATCACACACACACACACGCACACACACACACACACACACACACACGTGTTTCCCTGGTTTTAGAGCTTACTGTAAGGTTGATGCTATCTTCCAGTTAATTCAATTAAATTTAACAGATCATCATGTGTAACAACAATGTGCTAGGTATTAGGAAAAGAGATGAGATTTAAATAAGTCATAGTCTTTGTTTTCATAGTAGAGTATGATACATACAGAGATAACAATAAGACAGAATAGCATGCCATGTTGCAAACCATGGGAGGATACAAAAAACTATAAGTCCTTCCCTCTCCTTCCAAGTATTATCCAGATCTCATTTATCCAGGGCTTAAGTCACTTTTGAGTTGTGTCTTACTCTTTGTGATGTCATTTGGGGTTTCCTTAGCAAAAATACTAGACTGGATTGCCGTTTCCTTCTCTAGTTCATTTTACAGATGAAGAAACTGAGGCAAAGAGGGTTAAGTGACTTGCCTAGGGTCACATAGCCAGTAAGAGTCTAAGGCAGGATTTGAACTCAGGAAGATGAGTCTTCCTGACTCCAGGCCTGGTATTCTATCCACTGTGCCAGGTAGTTGCTTATCTAGGGCTTAGGGAACTGAAAAATAAGAGTTTAATTGCAGTCTGGGAAATGAAGTAAGACTAGCAGGAAGTAAGAACTGTGACTTCCTAAGGGTAGGATCTAGATGAAGGACCCATTGACTAGAAGGAGAATTTTTTTTAAATGTACCTGGAAGAGATAATTTGGTGCATTGAAGATGTACCAAGCTAATTGAGTCACATGAGGCTGTGTACTTAAAATTCCCTTAGCTCTGTGTAGTTTAGACACTAAGATCTCCTTATTTAATACAACTTAGTTATAAGCTTGGATCAGTACTGTGTTTTTTTGATTGAGGATAATTAGCAGAGGTAAGGTACCACCAAAGAGGAAAAAGAGAAAACACTGACTCTCTTTTTTTGAGTTCCCAAAGTGAAAATTTTCCCAATGCCAATGGTAGCAGGAAAGAAAGGGGCATCATGTCTGATTCTAAGGACTTCCCTTGGGGTTGTCTGGAAGGAGTCTAACCCAGTGGGTTTGGGAGTAGTACAGGGCCAACTTGCAGAAGGACTTGAAAGTCAGGTAACAAAAGTTCCTACTTCACATTAGAGGTAGTAAGTACCCATTGTGTTTTTGAGCAAGGGGCAATATGAGGAAAAAAAGTATCTTAGGAAGATTATTCTAACCATCCTAAGGAATATTAGAAACATAGTACCTAGAATTAGAGAGTTGATAGCCCCACTGTACTCTACCCCGGTCAGACCACATCTGTAATATTATGTTCAATTATATTCACCACAATTTCAGAAGGTCACTGGTAAATTGAAGAGTCCAGAGGAGGGCAGTAAGGATAATGAAGGGCCTTGAAGATCATGCCAAATGAAGGCCAGAGGATGATTAGCATGGCAAAGAGAAGACTTAGAGGCAAGGGCATATCTGACTTCAAGTATTTGGAGAGTTGTCAAATGGAAAAAGAAGGTTTGTTCTATTTGGTCTCAGAGAGAAGGATGGATAGAAGTTTTAAGAAGTAAGATTAAGGATTGAAGAAAGGAAAACCTTAACCCTAGAGACATCCCAAAGTAGAATGAGTCTCCTTGGGCATCTTGTTGCAGAGGGGATTCTTTTTAAAAAATTAATTAATTAAATAATTAATTAGTTTTTAGTTTTCAACATTCACTTCCATTTTGAGTTCCAAATTTTCTTCCCATCTCTCACCCCAAGACAGTGATTACCCCTTCCCTCAATCTGCCCTCTCTTCTATCACCTCCCTCCCCCCTTCTCTTATCACCTTCCCTTCTATTTTCCTGTAGGGCAAGATAGATTTCTATACCCCATTGCATGTATATCTTGTTTCCCAGTTGCATGTATAAACAAGTTTTAACATTCATTTTTAAAATTTTGAGTTCCATATTCTCTCTCCCTCCCCAACCACTCTCATTGAGAAGGCAAGCAATTTGATGTAGGTTATATATGTGTAGTCATGCAAAACACTTCCACAATAGTCATGTTGTGAATGACTAACTATAATTCCCTCCATCCTCTCTTGCCCCCCATTTATTCTGTCCTCTCCTTTGTCCTGTCCCACCTCAAAAGTTTGCTTCTGATTACCCCTCCCTCATTTGTCCTCCCTTCTATCACCTTCCCCTTATCCCCTTCTCCCCTACTTTCCTGTAGGGTAAGATAGATTTCCATACCCAATTGCCTTCAGTCAAATCTGATGGGAGTAATCTCACCGCATTTCACTCATTCCTTCTTAACCTCCCTCACAGAGGGGATGGGTCAGGTTATATGAACTCTGACATCTCTTTCAAACTCAGAGATTTTTCGATCTTTTAATCTTCCCAGATTTCTTTGGGCAGCCAAACTTGTTCATTAGTTGTCACTCCTATGACTGGTGTCAAATGCTTTAATAAAGGCTATTCAAGGTAGAGGAGAAGGTTTTCCTAAATGTCTCTATTTGCCAGGCTGTACAATAATCCCATTGCCTGTTGTTTTACCTTGTGACTGAAATCCTTATGGTGGTCCAGGTTCTTCCTAGTGGACATGTGGTACAGAAAGCATCCTCTGCAGAAGGAAGCCTTTCTCTTGCAATATTAATGGTGGTGAAAACATTAAAATGGGAAGATGTCATTTAACCTCTTTTCCTGCTTGAACACTTTGTCAGCTCTTCATGCAGGGAGGCAGGATGTGTTTCTGAGAACAACTTTGAAAGTCTGAGAGGACAAATCACCTTTTAGTTACTGACTTGTATCCATATTGCATCCCTCTAGTATAATATAAGCTCCCAGAAGGCAGGGTATGTTTTGTTTCTACCTTTATCTCCCTAGTGCCTAGCCTAGTCCCTTGAACACATCCAGATCCTCAAATGGATCTGTGACTTCAAAGATTTAGATATTTTCTCTCAATGATGTAGACATCAACCCATCCATGCCTTCCTATCCTGTGCAACTCTGTGGCCTCCCATAAGTTTTCCATAGAGATACATCCAACCCATGAAACAACCCTTGTACATAGTAAGTACTTAGTAAATGTTTGTTCAAATGGGAGAAAAATATGAGGGATGAGTGCCTTGAGTTTATGTTCTTATCAGTGTCTTGAATTGGTAGAAATTAGTATTGATGCCATCATTATGACTCAGCTTTGAAAAAATATACACAAAACCTAGGTACCCTTCATCTCTTTAGTAGTCAGAGGAGCAAAATCCTCCCCTCCCTTTAGAACTGGAAGGGACCTTAGAAATACAATAAATTAGTCTAACCCCTTCAGTTTGTACAAATGAATTCCCCTCTTTTTCTAATTTCCCGATATATATATATATATATATATTTATCATTCAGTCATCCAGGTGACAATGCAACCTTGGAGTCATTCTTGACCCATTGTCCTCACTCACATTCTATATTCCGTCAGTGGCCAAGTCTTGTTGATTGGACTTCCCAAATGTTTCTTCTCTCCACTCACAAGGCCATCTTGTCACCTTTCTTCTGAATGACTAAAGTGACCTCCTAATTGTTTTTCCTATCTCCAATTTAATCTCCATTATAATCCATCCTCCATATAGCTACCAAAATGATATTCTGCCATCTTGTCATTCCCTGGTTAGTGGGAGTAGCTAGTGGCTTCCTGTTGTCTCTAAGATAAGCACAGACCTCCCCTCTCTGCCCCTTTGGCATTTCAGGATTACTGTACATTACTCTCCTGGACTCTGTGTTCCAGTCAAACTGGCTGTTTTGCTATTTCCTAGACAAGACATTACATCTCCTTGCTCCCATGACTTAACACAGGCTTTTCCCCATAACAGAAACAATCTGCCTCCTCACTCCTGTCTCTTAGAATCCCTAACTCTCTTCAAGGTTCAACTCAAATAGCTCAGGTAAAACCTGAGACCTCCCCTTATCTCTGCAAATGCTAATGCTCTTCCCTGGCAAATGACTCTGCATTTACTTATCTCCCAATAGAATATAAGCTTCTTGAGGCAGGGACTGTCTCATTTTTGTATCCTCAGCTGCCAGCCCCAGTATCTGGCATACAGTAAGAGTTTAACAAATGTTTATTTGAATACATGAATTGACTTGTCCAGGGTCATGCAGGTAGAAACCAGGATTTGAACCCAGGTTCCTGTGACTCCAAACCCTTCTAAGCCTCAGGAAATACGGAAATAACCTAGTGTGAACTTAGAGGTGCAGACAACATGTTTCTTAATAGCCGATGACAACACCTGGAAACATTTTGAAAAAGTCTCTCCCCATCTACCACTTCACAGCTTGTCTTTTAAGGTAGTTCCCCATGTTCTGGGTTGTCTTTTTCACATGAAGTTGACTTAGAGGAGGCAACTAACTACCTGTGATGTAATCTCATAGGCCACTGCTAGGGCCTATGAAAATCCTCTCCCAACCATTCATTCCCTATAGGTCATCATTTGGGATGTATTCCCTTAATTTTAAGGTTTTATTCTCTTTAAAATGTAAATGCCCCTGAAATGCTTTCAGCTTTTATTAGTCATAATGACATAGATTCAGAACAGGAAGGGACTTTAGGTAAGTAGCTAGTACAACCCCCTTATTTTACAGATGATAAATGGATAAAGTATTTATTAAGCTTTTACTGTGGATCAGGTGCTGTGCTAAGTGCTATGGATACAAATACAAGAAAGTTAGGAGCTTGCATTTCTAATGGGGGATGAAGACACAGAAAGGAGATCTGGGAAGGGGTAAGGGTTATCCTATAGTGGCTTGGTTTAGAAATGGGGGCGAGTAAATGACTTGCAGGCCTGCTTCTGGGCAGGATAGGACAAAAGCTCACCTATCAGAGCCATGGATACTTCGAGGGGCAGAGTCCATGGTGAGAAAAGTATTACCCAAAGAAGTTATTGTACATACATCCCTTTGTGTAGATTTCAGCTCTAGCTTTGGTTCTGCCTCCCACTGGATGGAGGAACAGATTCAGAGACTATTGGGTTCCTTGAATGGGAAGAAAAAGAGTGGAGAACCAAGGGGAGAAAAGGTAACAGAAAGGTAATTCTTGGAAATCTAAGCTACAAACTACCTATTTCTGAGTTTTCAAGTGGGCCCTAGTAGCTAATAAAAACACAAGGAAATTTAATTTCTGATGGGAGGTAGTAATTAGATCTCAATGTTGTTACCCAGGTGACAACACTATTACAAATGATTATCTCTATGCTCTTCAAAACTTTTCTCTTTAATATCCTTTAATTTGTAGCAGCAGATGATCCCATGTTGACATTGACACCTGACAAATTGCAACCCATGATCTAACCTGACAATTGGGGTGCTTTAATGGTTGAGTGCTAGCTTTGGAGTTAGGAAGGGTTGGTTTCAACGCTGGCTTCTGACATATACTACCCATGTGGCCCCATTAAGAGGTCATACCTCCCAAATGCCTCCGGTGCCAATTTTAGGTAATCTTCATGGGGAGTTTCCTGCCCTGGTCAGTGTCCTAATTTATGAAAGAAATAAAAGAAAATTTATAATAACTCAAAGATAATGAAGATGTCTTCATTTATACAAACCTGTCCCTAACGGCATAATACACCTAAATCTAGTCTCCTCACTAACACTGGTATATTTAGAGGGAATAGCAAGTTGTCCATACTAGATTTACAGTTTCATGTGCAATCTTTTATATTATACTATGTTACAGAAATGTTTGTTTTATTCCATAAGTTTAAAAAAAAAGTAAAATACTGGTGACCACACAATTCCCTTGGTTTATCCCAGGGGTGGGGAACCTGCAACCTTGAGGCCTCATGTGACCCTCTAGGTCTTCAAGTACAGCCCTTTGACTGAATCCAAACTTCACAGAACAAATCCTTTTTAAAAATCCTTTTATTTATTTTATCCTTTTTTAATCCTCTTATTTATTTTTTATTTGTTCTGTGAATATGGATTCAGTCATAGGGCCACACTTGAGGACCTAGAGGATCACATGTGGCCTTGAGGCTTCAGGTTCCCAGCCCTGGGTTAAGCCTGTGTCTTTATCTTTGCTTCTAATCTATAATTTCATTAGCCTATGGCTCTTCCTTCGTCAATACAGCTTTGGATTGGCAAAATTTAGACAGTACAGTCATAGAGCATTTATTGCAGTGGTGAGAAGTGTCTTGCCCAACATCAATCACAGCACTAGTATGTGTCAGAGATAGGACGGAAACCTAGATTTTCCTGCCTTTAAGACCAGCTCTCTACCTGCAGCCCTCTACCTAACCATAATCTGAAGTTTAGTTGTATCTGGCAAACAAGTTTACATGTTCTTTGAAAAAACAGCATGTTTTCATAGGCTAGTCTAGAAATGATCTCTGGTCACCTGGATTGAAAGAGGCTATGCCCCACCTTATTTCAAATGGCAGGGAACTTTCTGAATTTCAAAGTACTTAAAAACAAAATTTGCAGCATTGCTAATGCTTGGCTTTTGTTTGTGTTTCCATTTAGAACTGTTTTATTGATTTAGAGAGTTGCCAGCTGCTGCTGATTCTGCTTAATAAGATGAATCAACTATTCAGCTGCAAACCCTGGCTGCCTTGTGAAAATGATTTGTTGCATGCTGGGACCTGCTTGTTACTCTAGCTTCTCTCCAGGCAGCTAATCCAGGACTAAGAAGTGGGATTGGCCCAGCAAGCCAAGTCTGACCTATGATATCAAAATGTCAGTAAGAAAACCTAAACTTGCTGTCATGATGTTCTGGGTTGTTTTCTCTGGGCTTCAGGATGGGGGAGGGGTGCCAATGCAATGGATTCAGGCATATAATCTCTGAGGTCCCTTCTGGCTCAAAATCTAGGATTTAACAACCCTCATTGATCTACTGTTGCCTTTTTTTTTCTTTCTCCAGAATGTAAAGACAAGGCTGAGAGACAACAGTAGTGGTGGGTCTCTCAAATTTCTTCATTCTTTTTTGCAGAAAAGTATAATTTATTTGAGGGCAGGGAATTTTGAATGGGGAAAAGTAGTTGTCAGAATGTCATAATTGAGATAGAGATGCTCTTGGAAAGTCTCAGAATACTGGCATGTGTAGTGACAAAAAGTGGAGGAGGTTGGCATGGAGATGAGAGGGTTGCTCCTAAAATACCTTCCTCCAATTTTATTTGTGGGACAGATTGCAACATTACTTGGGCTTATGATGAAATATCAGTTTTAGTTCATACCTCATCAGCCTGAAGAAATCAGAGTAGGTATTCCTTCGACAAACACTTATAAAAGGTCTGTCACATAGCAGTGTGCCCTCCTGGTTCAATGGGGAAGTACTGGATTTGGAGGCAGGGGACCTAGACTCAAAGTCCCCCTCTATTATCTACCACCACCATGGCCTTGGGCAAATCTACTCCCTACCTTAGTGACTTTGGGTAAATCATCTGGCTTCTTTGGCCCTCAGTTTCCTTGAGTGGAAAATGAAAAGATTGGACAAGATGGTTTCCAAGTCCTTCCAGCTCAAAAATTTATGATTGTTTTGGTTTTTTTTTTTTTTATCTTTAGCACCTGGTATTTAGTAGGTGGCTAATAAATGCTTATTGAATAGTTGGTCCTAGGATCCTTCAATGGGCCTGTTTCCTTATTTTTAAATTAAGACTTTGGACTAGATGACCTCTTAAGGTTTCTTCCAGTTCTAAATCTAAGTTCTTACAATTTGCTGATGCTCTTTCTATCACTGTGGGAAAGTTCAGGAAAACATGTTTAGAAACAGAAACAAACTTCTCTGTGAGACTGAACACAGGGAAAATCTTAAAGTAGACTTCTTTTCTTGAGCACAGCAAACTAGTTAATAGAGAAAGATTACACCTGGAAGTAGAACTCAGGAGGATTTTGACAAGCCCAGGAGATGTTTATGTGACTTCCTTGCCCCATTTGAGGTGGTTGCTTTGTCTCTGAGTGTACCTGTGAGTTTTCCTCCCAGCCATCACAATTCTGTCCTTGCCCCTTCAACTCAAATTCAAAGAGTCCTCTGTCTCTGAGGAAGGAGAGGCAGTATGTGAAACCAGGAACAGATTGTGACTGGGTTTAATCCTGAACAGATCCTTAACATTGTGGATTGCAAAATCTTTTAATCTTTTAACAATGATGACTTTTGAGAGTCTGGTTTTTAATCAAATGCCCCCAAAGTTTATCAAAGGCAAGTCACAAAGAACAATTTATAATCTAGGAAAGAGACCTGTCATATGCAGGGGTTGCACAGGAATGATTATAATAATTCTTGGCAGAGCACTCTAAAAGGCTCACACTGTCCTTCTCATGACAATTCAAGTGATGTAGTGAATGTACTGTCTTGCCTCACTTTTTCCAGAGGAGGAAGGAGGGCTCAGAATGAGTGTGACTTTGCCCAGCTAGTAAATGTCCTGACAACACTAGAACCCAGGACCCCAGCACTCCTGTCCCTATGCTGTGTCTTTAATAACAACGTAAAACATGAGTGTATAAGAGAGGAACATAGTGCTAAGGGGATTCAGAGGAAGGACAGAGAGAAGAAAGAACCCTGACTCTGAGAATGAATGTTAAGAAAGAGACCCAGCCACATTGGAAAAGATTGATGAGGTTTGGTTTGGGGAAAATGCATTTATTATTTGTGAGGCTTTGGCTACATAAGAATATGAACTTATAGCTGAGACCTGTGTGTATATGTCGTTCAACAGTACAAATAATTTACAAAATAAACTTGCTTTGTTTGGATGCACCCTCTTGACTCTCAGACAACCACAGGGAAAAAGAGTTACAGCAGTAGTGAGGCAATTATTTGAATGAATTATATATATATATATATATATGTATGTATGTATATATATATGTATGTATGTACATATATATATATGTTGCTTTTTGGAGGGGGGAGGGGGGGAAATTGGGGTTAAGTGACTTGCCCAAGGTCACATGGCTAGTTTTTTTGTGTCTGAGGCCGGATCCGAACCCAGATCCTCCTGACTACAGGGCTGGTGCTCTGTACCACCTAGCCGCCCTGAGTAATATTTTTCTTGAGGCAGATATAGGGAATTATTGTATAGGGAATCATGTGGATAAAGCTCCGGACTTAGAATCAGTTGAAATGTGGCCTCAGATACTAGATGTGTGGCTCTGGGCAAGTTGGCCATAGTTGCCTCATCTATAAAATGGGGATAATAATAGCACTTGCCCTCCCAGGGTTCTTAAGAGGATAAAATGAGAAAATATTTGTAAAATGCTTTACATACCTTAAAGTGCTATTATACATACTAATTATTATTATTAATGAAAAGAGAAATAGAGGGAAGATAAAGCCAGGCAGCATCAAATTATATAGAAAGTATCACTAAGCTAACTCCTCTTGATTTTTATGCCAATTATTGTCCCCCTTAGGACCAAGCGCCATATTGCATTGGCATTCAGTAGCCTTAAATGTGCAGTGAGGAAGGGCCAGGTCAGCTAATGGAATGGCTTGAGGTTAAGTGTGCTTGTTTCTAAAGAGGTAAGTGATATAGCTATAGAGGAACAAGAGGAACTATCCTTAATAAATGAGTGGAAGACTTTTTCTCTTTTTAATAACACTGTTATAGGAGAGAGGAAGACCTCAGTCCAAGTCTTGCTTTTGACACATGCTGTTTGTGTGATGCTGGGCAAATCTCTTACCCTCTCTGTGCTCAAGGTTAGATATGTCCAACACGCTGCCCAGACACAACTCCATAGTTAGAGCCAGATTAAAATGTTAATGTAAAATATTTAGCAAAATAAATAAAAATACAAAAAGAACATAGATAATGGTAATGTGTTTTTCTAAGTCAATATGCAATGGTCAAGTGTCCTTTTTTGCCATTGAGTGGCACCCTTTCTTTTTGAGTTTGACATCATTACTCTAGATAACTTTCTAAGGGGAAGCCAGATGGTGCTATACTGCACAAAGTGTTGGAAATGGAATCAAGAAGACTGATCTTCATGAGTTCAAATCTGGCTTCAGACACTTATTAACTGTCACCTTAGGTGAGTCACTTTGCCCTGTTTGCCTTGGTTTCCTCATCTGTAAAAATGAACTGGAGAAGGAATGGCAAATCACTCTAGTATCTTTGCCAAGAAAAGCCCAAATGGGGTCACAAAGAGTTGTATACATCTCTGAAAAACAACAAATATATATACAGAGAAGTTCCATATTAGGCCATATCAAGTTTTGTTACTTTGAGAGGTGGGTGTCCCCCCAAATCCCAAGTTTTTCCATTTTCGCGATTTTTGTTATGTTGATCAGATCTATTGGTAGGATAAGGAGGAAAGATGACCATCTGGGAATGTCTAATATTTCAATTTGACTAATGCTTTCAGTGCTTCCTTTCTCCTCCCCCACCCCCCTCTCTGGTTCTAACCAGCTGCCCCAAGATTTGCCTCCTTACCAGTGCCTTTGTCAGTTAAGCTGTTTTGCCCTCTCCTGTATCTTAGGCACCTATTCCCAATTCCTAGTTTTTTTGGGGAGAAAGTTAGGAGTTTTCACAAAATCTTAGAATTGGCTTAGAAATTCTCTCTTTGATTTGACTCAAACACATGCCTACCAGGTGCAGAGAACACTGTCCTAGCGGATTGGTTAAAATAAAGATATAATTCCTGTCCTCAGGAGCTCAGTCTAGTAATTGAGCATATATACAGATAACAATAATGTACAATACTGGATATAAGTAAACTGAGTCCTGATGATGCCCATCATCACACAGCGGCTGGCTTAAGGCAGGGCTAGGACTAGGACCAAGTACTATTCCATAGTCTTTATTCTTGGTATACTGTCAAATCCAGCATTAAGCCCAGAGCTTGAAGCCAGAGGGTTAGGCAGGGTTACTATGTGAGAGACAGCACAGCAAGAAAGAGCATTCTTTGGGTCTTGCTATGAGAGCAGGGTGCTCTTGCTGTGGATTATGAAGGAATAGCATCTTCTGAGATGCCCCTGAACTGTGATGTGTTTTTGTCCTGAACAGACCCCATAGGTCCCTCTGCTTGATCATCAGTTCATAAGTTATACACACGTGGGACATTCGTCTCCCCTTGACGGGAATGATGGGTGGCCTGCTGCCTCTAACATTTAACATGTGTTCATCTTCCATATTTGGTCAGCTTGGCAGTTGTTTCTGAAATCTGATTCCTGAAGCCATGGGGATGACCTTTGGTCTACTTCCCAGCATTCACCTGCAGCCTCACTGTTTCCCAAAGAAGATCCTTAAGGAAGTGCTTGCCTAAGAGTGAATGAATTGGTTATCTTAACGGATTTGAACATTCAAGTCAACATAACCAGAAAGCTGCAGTGTCTATGCAGAGAGCTACAGGGAGGGAAAAATTTAAGAGGTAATATCAGTGGGATCTGTGGGGAGCTGGGGTGTGGAGCAAGCTCTTTTTTTCTTTTTAAAAGTGTAGTCATTAAAATTGTTTTCAACTTCAGGCAGGATTCTGGTATATTCTAAACAACTGATCCTAAAAAGGCTGTATATTTTAATCAAACAAAGCAGAGAGAGAAGAAAAAGATTTGTAGAAGCAGCTTGAGAATAAGTTTGTCACTGGGATTTGATTTTTTTTCCAGCTTCTCTCTTTACTTCAGTCCTCTATTTTTAAGGGTAAGTGATAACTCCATAAATTTCTGTTTTAAATGATGCCTAGTTCATCTTGAAACATCAGACCTCTTGGAATCTTGTAACCTAATACAGCCACAGCACTCGATGCTGTTGCTAGGATGTTAAACCTTGGATGGGAGATTCAATTGGAGTTGTGGAAAATATGGCAGGAGAGAGCTCAGTTATCCAAATAGGTTTGTTTTTTTTTTTCCAGATTTGTGGAAGAGGCTACCACATGAAACCAGAATATTATGTTATTCCTTTTAATTGCTTTGTATTTTAGTGACCATAAGCATGCTTTTAAAAAAACAAAACAAAAATGACAATATTCTTTCAGATCTGACTTTTATGAGGCCAGAGAGGATAGGGATGAAAGAAGCAGAACGCCTGTCTTTTCATTTCCCAAACACTAATTTGAGCCCTTCTTGTATTTTCTTTGCCTGAGAAAATTTTGAATTTAGTATGTTTATAAAGGTCTACTTACTTAACACATATGTTGCTTGTATCTGTCTTAGGTCTTATGGACATGTCAGAATCATTCCAGGATTGTTTCAAAGGAACCTGGATTATGGAAAATATTTGAATTTAATTTTATTTATTTTTTTGCAATTTTATTTAATTTTCAGAAAATCACATTTTCTTTCTTGGTCACGTAAAGATTTTAAAGAACAACAAAACCCTTAAAAAACTTTGCTGACAGTTGAATTCACATTTGCCAAACCCTGAAAGGGCAAATTTTATTTTGTTGCCCAGAAATTTTGATCAAGCATTGATTTGAATTTCTAAAACCCCACCAACTCTGCTTTATCAAAAAATGTTTCTTTGTATTTCATTTATTGAATCCCCAAAGCAGATTTTAAAATCATGCCGTTCGTTTTTTATCCTTCTCTAAATTGTGTGATGCCCTTTATAGTTTGCCTTGAAGGCAATTTAATCTTTCTAGTATTCTGATTTGGGGAGCCAGCAGGGATTCTCAGCCTCATTTTACAGATTGATGACCAAAGGGGAATCTCTCCACCTGCCTCACCCTAGATGTTTTATTCTTCTCTGCCAATATAAAAGGATTAACCACTGACCCAGATCATTCAGGTGAGGAATCCATGTAAGAGGCTTGAGTCAGAGGAAGAGGTTTTCAGGGGGGGTCAGAGAGAGGAGGAAACAATTTTTCTGGGGAGAACGGTGGGATAGTTTGGTGCAGTCCTGACTATATCATGTTAGGAAGTTTCATTGAGTTCCTCTGTAGAGAAATATATTTGACTTGGAGGACTCAAACAAGAATTGTACACTATGAGAGAGCTAGGAAACAGAGGCATAGCAAAGTTATGCTGGGACCTGATGTTCAGTATGATTCTGCATGACATCTGCTTACACAGCAAACATGCCAGTGAGTCTAACTGGGGCTAGTTCAGGTGAGGGTATCTGCTCATCCTCTTGTCACTTCAGCATTTAAGATTTGAAACAGGACCAAAGGTCTCCTTCTGATATCCTAGGCTAACTGAATTCTAGTTATATTGAATTAATGGAGTTCTTGAGGTGCAGCTAGGTGGAGGAGTAGATGGAGCACTGGGCCTGGAGTCAGGAAGACTCATCTTCCTGAGTTCAAATCTGGTCTCAGACTCTTACTAACTGTGTGACCCTAGGCAAATCTGTTTGCCTCAGTTTCCTTATCTGTAAAATGAGCTGGAGAAGGAAATGGCAAACCACTCCAGTGTCTCTGCCAAGAACTGTAATGTCCGAACAAACCAAAAAACTCGAGGTGCTGTGCCCATGTCAGCCATTTTGAAAGGAGGTATCCTGTGTCCAGGTTGGGAAACAGATCTGGGTGATTCAGTTACTTAGAGACCTAAAGATTTTATTCTAGAGGAGCCCCAAAAACTTTCTTTTAAGCCCACGTAGCAGAGGAGAGAAAGCACTGAATTTGTTATCAGAAGGCCTGTGTTCAAGTCCTGGACATGCCTTTCACTGGGGGTGGTAATTTCCTTCTCTTGGTCTCAGTTTTCTCATCTGCAAAATTAACAGCTTGGACTAGTTATTCTCTGAGTTTCTTCCTAGCTCTATCAGGCTAGGATACCATATGATTTGCACTTTTTAGACTAGAAGTATCCATAAAACATCAGTAGATCCCTGATCTCATAAATATATCCTCCACCAGTGTAGATCCCGGCCCATCCTCATTGTCACTAGTCAATAAATATTTATTAAGTGCCTACTATGTGCAAGGCACGTGCTAAGTTCCGGGGATACAAATATGAGATAAGAAAGACTGTCCCTGCACTCGAGGATCTTAGAAAACAAAATGGAAGAAGAGGAAGGTGTGGGGTGGGAAGGAGGAGGAGAAGAAGGTATCCAACATGGAGGCTTGTTGGAGAACTCAGTGGGAGAAATCCCAACACAGCACAGCCAGGGCAGGAATGAGGTGTCTGAACTGAGCTCTCTCATCATGTGTGATTCTTGTTGGAGATCTCCAAGTCAAATATCTGTCAAGGAACTCAAGGGAACTTCCTGACATGATATAGTCAGGACTGCACCAAAACATCCCAGGGTTCTCCCCAGTAAAGTTGTTTCCTCCTCTCTCTGACCCCTCTAGAAACCTCTTCCTCTGACTCAGGCCTCTTCTTCCGTGAATACCTTACCTGAATGATCTGGGCCAATGGTTAATCCCTTTACATGGCAAAGAAGAATAAAATATCTAGTATGAGGCAGGTGGAGAGATTCCCCTATTTGGTCATCAATCAATCAAACATTTTTAATTGCCTATTACTATTATTAATAGTTAGCACTTATATAAACTGTTTTCCTATGTTAGCTCAATGGATTTAAACAATAATCCTATGATGTATTAATACCATTACACAGATCAAGAAACTGAGCTTTTGTTGTTTTTTAGTCATTTCAGTCATGTTCAATTCTTCGTGACTGGAAAGATAGGACAGGGATGGGTTATGAAGGTCTTTAAAAGTCAAACAGATGAGCTTATATTTTATCCTAGAGGCGTTGGAGAACCATTACAGCTTATTATAGACGTACCAAGGAAGACTTAACAAACCAATGGAGTATGTTCATGGAGAGAGCTTTGAGAAAGGCCCTCTCTGGTAATCTGTTTCATATTTTTATGTTTGAGGTGACTTTAGGATTATAGATCTAGAATAGGAAGGTACCTCCGAGGCTATTTAAGTCATCCCCCTCATTTTAGAAATGAGGAAACTGGGTTCCAGGAAGTTCCCCAAAGTCACACAGGTAATAAGGATCAGAAGTAGGATTTGGACACAAGTCCTCTGACTCCAAGGTCTCTTAGAGGGAATATAAGTGTACTTCTTTTCTTTACAATTAAACTAGTAATTTGCCTCTTTGGTTGATTTTCATTGACCTTGCAAAAAGCATCAGGAAATTCCTGGGTGATAGGGAGCCATTACCATAGGCAAAACATAGCTCAAGCTACAGATATTCATGGGAGATAGTACAGTTTAAATGGATCTTGTGAGCCTAGCACCTGGATTCTGGGATCTGTAGCCAGAAGGGAACTTTGCAGTCATCCAGTCTGACCCCTCTACTTTGCAGAGGAGGAAACTGAGACCCAGAGAAGTATCATTGGAGGAATCAGGGAAAGCTTTGTATGAAACCATGCTTTCTCCCTATTTATGCTTGTTTCCTTCTTCCTCTTCCTCCTCCTCCTCTTTCTTCTCTTCCTGTTCTTCCTTCTCCTCCTCCTCTTCTTTTTCCTCCTTTTCCTTCTCCTCTTTCTTTTTCTCTTTCTCTTCCTCCTACTATCATCATATTAAATCAATTTTTTATTATCATCATAATTTTGGGGGCTGAATCTACAATTTCTTCAGTGTTTTGTTTTTTTTTTGTAAAATTATAGTCAGTGATACTTATCCCTCGGGGTGTTTCATGTTGCTTATATAAGGATCCCTGGGGTAAATTTTAGCTTAAGTGAAATTCCAGGAGAAAATGTATGCTTTCTTTCATCAGAAAGAGAAAATTATGTCTCCCATTGTGTTTTTCTTTTTGTCTTAGCTGGAAGAAAACTCGGTGTCCAAGTCAGTGCCAGGTAGTAGTCCTAAGGTTCCTGGTAGTATCTACTCCCACTTCCTTAGATGAACTTTGTTTTGTATTTTCCAGCATGTATTTTGTCCAAATATAAACAAACAATTGTATTTTAATCTGTCAACTGCCCAAAATCTTCTTGGAGATAGATGTGGTTGTAAGTGGTAAGTAAAATAATATATGGAAATGGAGAGAATGGGTGACTCTATGAGGTCATTTTTTTTCTCTTGGCAAAGACAATAGCAGCATGATCTAGTTAATATTGGCTTTCTCTGTCCCTCTGTGCTGTGCTGAATTATGTTCATTGTAAGTTGAAGGAATATGAGAACTGGCTTTTTCTATTTTCTTGAACTTCTGACATTCTGACTTCATTCATGTTGCTTTTTGCCAAATAAAATATTTTTGCCAGGAGGAGATTCCCAGGTTGGTCCAGTTTCTAGGAATGCAAACAAGTACCTGTAACCTGCCATATACCTGAATCTGTGAATATCTTGTTATTTAGCATTTGCTGGGTGGAGAAAAGTCCCAGATGTTTTTTTTTTTTTTTTTTTGCCTTTCTCTCTTGGGGCAGTTTTTGAGTCATACCACATTTCAAGCGCCCTACACTTTCTTATATTTCTGTGCTTTCAAATGTGCTGTTTCCTCTGACTTAAATGGCTTCTGAGTCTTTTAAGACCCAACTCAAATGTCACCTATTCCATAAAATCTTTCCCTGTCTTTCTATAAAATGTCTTTACAAATTGGATTGGGATAGATCTTTCCTTCTTACAGATCCCTATAACACTTCAGCACAATGTCTTTTATGACACTCACTATATCTTGCCATAAATTGTAGATATTTGTTTATATGTCTCATCCATCTACCAGACTATAAGCCTCTTGAGGACTGTAGTCATATCTAATTCATCTTTATGTTCCCCATTTTGCCTAGGCAAGTACTTCATATATAGTAGGACCTTAACAGAGATGATTTTGAATGAATGGAAACTAGGAATGAATTTAGATCTGTAAATATTTCCATATGGCAACATGGTAAAAACCAACTTCATAAATCAAGTATGAGCAGTGCTGAGTTACTGACTTGGTTGTTATGTGAAAGTATGTGTGAAAATAAAAACCAAGTGGAGGAAAAATCCATCTCACAGAATCTTCCTCAATGGCTATAAAAACTAAATGGAAAGTTATAGTCATACTTCAGTGTAGCTGTCATCTGGTTGGTATGGGTATTCATCCCATCTTCCCTTCCCCAATTCAGAATACTAGCCCTCTATGATGTCTCATAAGGTGTAATTATGGTTCACATATTTACTTTCTATTGTGTCCTCTGTAACCCCCATTTTACCTTCAACAAACTTCTCTTCATTTTAGACCTATTAGTTTCAAGTTTTCATCTTCTTGTTCTCCCTGATACTTGGCTCCCCTCCAGAAGATACTGTATGTCTGGCCATCCTTTCTTGTATGGTCGTACCTTTTCTCATGTCCCTGACACATAAGTCCAGGAAGAAGAGTAGACATACCCTTTTCTCACCATTGCTATTTCCATGTTCTCCCTTTGTCACCATCCCTGAGCAATATCATCTCCTTTTAGGCTCATTTCAGTTTCTCAAGGTGGTTATCTATCAAGTTATTAAAGGCCATTCTCCTTCCTTTCTCAAGGAATTCAGTACCTCACTCACAGACTTTCTCTTCACTCCACTTCCTGGTCTCATACTAGTATGCATTAATGTATGAGCTGATATTTCCTCAGATATCCAGTTCATCAATTTCTTTAATTCCCATAACCCACATCTTACCGTCAGCCATATAGAGGCATATTGTTGATCTCACCATCACACAATTTCTGTAATCAAAATTTCCAAAATGTTTGTGTCCTATCACAAAATCCCAACTTTGTACCACTCTTCCTAAATCTAATCTTTTTTAAAAATTTAAATTTTTTTTTGTATTTTGAACTTCACAAATGTAACATGAATATTTTATGTATAGAGAACAGTAAAAGTATTACATATGGAACTGAAAACAATGTATACACGTTATCTAAATCCAGTCTTCAAGTGCCCTTATCTCTCCCATGCTTGAAAAACCCTTCTTTGACCTACCATTCCCTCAAGCTGTCACCTCCTATATCTTTCCTCTCGTTTATAGCCAAACTCCTAGAAAAAAGAGTTTATATCTATTGCCTCACTTCCTCCCTTTTCATTCTTCAACCCCTTGCAGTCTAGTTTCCAGACTCTTCTACTCACCTGGAATTGTTCTCTCCAGAGTTACCAGTGATTTCTAAATTGCTAGATTCAGTTGTCTTTTCTCAGGCTTCATCCTTTATGACCTCTCTGTAGCATTTGACACTTTCGATCGCATTCTCTTCTTAGATACTTTCCCCTCTCTGGGTTTTCATGACTCTTCTCTCTTAATTCCCCTCCTACCTGACAGGTTGTTTCTTCTCACTCATTTGTAAACTCATCATCTGTACCTTGCTCCTAGTTGTGGGTTTAAACTTCGCCCCCCACCAAAGCCACATTTGAGAACCTAGAGTGCCACATGTGACCTCAAGACTTCAGGTTCCCCACCCCATTTGACCTGAGCCTTCTCTTACACTCATTTTCTTGGTGATCTCATCAGATTCCAATGGATTTGATCATTATTTCTATGTCAGTCACTCACATCTATCTAGTCCTAGTCTCTGTTTCTGAGTTCCAGTCTGGTAACACCAAATGCCTTTTGGAGATTTCCAATTGGATTCCACACTCATTCCTCTTCCTAGTTTCCCAGCTGTCAAGAATACTACCATCATTCTAGTCACCCTGTTTCACAACCTTGGAGTCAACCTTAACTTTTCAATGTCCAGACTGTGCTCCCATCCAATCAGGCTTGCTGCTACTACCTTCACAACCCTTCTTCCATCTCTATCCTCTCTACCCACGTGGCTAGCATCCTAGCTCAGACCATCATCACTTTTTTGTCTTCTCAATATTCTTTTACAAACAAGTATGCATTTTAAATAGGTGTTGCTTTTGGCTACTGTGCCTTTGCATTTGGAAAAGTGATTGTACTTGTTGGCTGAGATAAGTTTCTGGCAACATGATATAATGGGAAAAGCAATGAACTTGGAATCAGGAGAAACCTGGATTCAAATATCACTACTGCCCACAGAGGGTTGTTATAAGGATCAAGAGGTCCTTTTTTGGTAAACCTTAAAGCACTTTACAAATGTTACCTAAATGTTATATTAATAACCGTATGTCAATGTTGTTGTCTTTGGGGGTGCCTCCTTCCCCAGTGTGGTCCTTTCACCTATAGCAACAGGAAGCATTATGTGGCTTAGCTGTTTAAATGATCCACCTGGTCACTGTCTGGAGGTCTCAGAGTAGAGAGTGATTCTATTGGGAAGTCAATAAGAATTCATTCGGTGCCCTCTATGTGCCAGGCACTGATGAATTCCTGAAGTTCAACCGATCAATCAACAGGTATTTATTGAATCCTAATAGGTGGCAGGCATGTGCTATATACAAATACAAAGAATGGGACAATCCATGACTGTATATCATGAAAATTATCTGCAGAGGGAATTGTCTTCTCTTTAGTTATTGTTGGTCAGTTCTTTTTCAGTTGTGTCCAACTCTTCATGACCCCATATGGGGTTTTCTTGGCAGAGATACTACAGTGGTATTTGCCATTACCTTCTTTAGCTCATTTTACAGATGAAGAAATGAGGCAAACCGGGTTAAGGGACTTGCCCAGGGTCACACAGCTAGTAAATGACTGGGGCTGGATTTGAACTCAAGAAAATTAATCTTTCTGACTCCAGGTCCAGTGCTCTGTGCACTGCTCCACCTAGCTACCCATCTTGTCACTTAGCCTCTATTAATTCTATGTATCTTCCCACATTTCTCCTTTCCTAGTCTTATGCAAATGATATTTGTTTTTTTGTTTTTGTTTTTTTTTTTAGTTTTGGCCCAAGAAAGTATAAGACTCTATATTTGCAGTTGAGAGGCAATATGGTGTGAAGGGAAAAAAAACACGAAGCTTCTGGGACTGTGGTATTTGGACACTGGACCACTTAAGTCCTATTGTCTAAGCCTGTTGTGTCCTAAGGCAGCCATTTCACTTCTGGATAACTCTGATTGTTGGGAAGTTATTCCTTTCTAATAGACCTGAAATCATCCTCTTTCATTTTTCCATTTATTGATCCCGGTTATGTCCTCTGGACCCAAGAAAAATTGAATATAATCCCTGAAACACATGCTATCTCTTTATATACTTGAAGGCAATTATGGCATCTTTTCAAGTCTTTTTCTCCAAGCTACATATCCCAGTTCCTTCACCTGATCCTTATATGGCATGGTTTCTAGTCCTCTCACCAACTTGGTCACCACTGGACATGCTCAAAATCATCACTGACCTTTAAAAAAATATGGTGGCTAGAACTGAATACACTATTTCAGATGCAGTCTGGCTAAGGCAAGTTCAGTGGGACTATAACTATCATTGTTCTGGATGCTTCCTACTTCACAGACTTTAAAAGGTCTGTGATTTCAGAGATCAGAATGTGGGAACTCCCTTCACTGATGCAGATCCCAGCCTCTCCATGTCTTAGCAAACACTTTCATGAGCCTCTGAGGACAAATAAATTCATTGTTTGACATCTGTCCTCTACTATTTAGCTAACCACGTCTTCTGATGATGGACATGTGGCCAGGCCCATCCATACTCATAACCTTTCTACTCTTTGCCTCTGCTTCAATAGTATAACTTTTCAGACCCCAGAGTCATTTTCATGCTATCAGGAATAGGAACCTAGCTTCCCATTAGGTTTTGGGGTTGCTGCATGAGCCTGTTAACTTGTGTTGAACTTGTAGCCCACTAACATCCTCCTGTCCTTTCCTCGTGAATGTTCATTCTCTGGTTCTATCTCACATCTGGAAGAGCATTAAGAACTAAGTGAAATATGTTCTCATCACCTAGCTTCTACCAACTCTATGTGTCTTTCCACATTTCTCCCTTCCTGGTCACATGCAAATGATCTTTTTAACCCAAGCAAGTATATGACTCTATATTTGCACTTGAGATATAATGTGATGGAAGAAAGCTAAAAAACTGTGTAATTCAGAAGACATTGGGTTTGACAGTATGACCTTGGGAAGTCACTTAAACTCTCTTGGTTCTATTTCTTTATTTGTAAAAATGTGGGGCAGGGGAGGCACAGTTAGATGGCATCGTGGATAGAGTGCTGGGCCTAGAGTCAGAAAGACTCTTCTTCCCATGTTCAGATCTGATCTGAGATACTTACTAGCAGTGTGACCCTGGGCAAGTCACTCCATCCTGTTGGCCTTGGTTCCTCATTGCTGGAGTAGGAATGGCAAATCACTTCAGGATCTCTGCCAAGAAAACCCTAAATGGGGTCACAAAGAGCCAGACATGACTGAAGTGACTCAACTATAACAAAAATGAGGGGAATGAACCAGATGATTTCCAAGACGTATTCTCTCTCTATTTAGCTCCATTTAGCCATTGACATGCCTTTACAGTCAGATTTTTTGTTTGTTCAGCTGGCTACTATTTGAAGGAGGTGGTTCTCCTCACTCTCAATGTAGACAACTTTATTGTTTGTTTTGTATTAGACTGTTAAATATGTTGATTTTAAAATTAGTTTCTTCTTGCAGGCATTTTTAGTCTGGGATCTGTGACATTGTTTTTAAAAAATATTGATAACTATATTCAAATATAATCTGCTTCCTTGGTAATCCTAGCCTATGTATTTTGCTTTTATGAATTTAAAATCACTATTTTAAATAGACTTCACCAGACTTCCAAAGGGGTTCGTGATACAAAAGAGGTTAAGAATCCCTGATTTAGGGTCTACATGGAGGGGACAACTGGGTCAGCACTGGGAAAAATGATGGGTTTTCATGTTCTAATGTTGCAAATTGACTTGATAAAGAAAATACATTTCTTCTATAACTGAAGCACATTGATAAACTGGAGAGCATCTGGAAGATTACCCTGATGCCATTTGAAGGAATTAGGAATATCCAGCTAGGAGAAGACTTAGGGCTTTGAGTAAAGGACTATCCCCTGGAAGACAGATTAGTCTTATTCTGCTTGTCCCCATAGAGAAGAATTGGGAACTATGGGTGGAAGTAGCAGAGGCAAATGTAGGGCCGACATAAGGGAAAACTTCCTAACAAATTAAACTTTGCAAATAAGGAATGGGGAACCTCGGGAGGTAATGGTCTTCCCCCTCACTGGAGGTCTTCAAGCAAAAGCTGGGTGACCACTTGTCAGGAATGTTGTCGAGAGGATTATTTTTCAGTTATAGATTAGATTAGATGGCCTCTGAGGTCCTTTGCAATTCTGATATTCTGGAATTCTATCAAATATATGACTTTGATTTAAGATTCCAAAAGTAATTTTTAAAAAAGAGGTCAGTTCTTTATCTACTTCATCCCACTGTCTCTCAATTCCATTACTGTTGTGTAAATGTTGTTTTTTATGCTACTCTTCTTTGGCCACAGACCTTCTTCTTCTCCTCTTCCTCCTTCTTTCTTCCTCTTCTTCCTCCCTCTCTCTCTCTCCCTCCCTCTCTTTCCCTCTCTCTCTTCCTCCCTCTCTTTCCCTCTCTCTCCCTCTCTCTCCTTTTATCTCTCATGCGTTCAACTATCTTTATGCAAAGATGTAGGTGTAGGTCAGAATTCCCTATTTCTGCAGAACATCTCTAACTGGGTGTCCTGTGGTTATCTCACACTCAGCATGTCTTAAATGGAACTTGTTTTTGTTTCCTCCTAAATTCACCCATTTTCCAAATTTCCCCATTTTTGTTGAGGGCATTCTAGTCACTCAACTTTACAACCTCAGCCATCATCAACTCTGCCCTACTTGCTTCAGACTACCCCATATCTCATCAGTTAGGATACTAGAAGGTCCTGAGTTCCCCTTCTTTGGAGGCTGTCAAGCAGAGACTGGACAACTATTCCCTGGGGAAATGGAAATTGTAGTAGAAATTCCTTTAGGGCAGAAGTTCTTAACTCTGTGTGTTGCACTAGTGTGCGTGTGTGTATGTGTATGTAGTGTGACGGACCTCTTTGACAAGCTAGTGAAGCCCATGGACTTCTCCAAACAATATTTTAAAATAATTGAAGGAAATGTTAAATTTCAGTTAGAGATTAGTAAAAAATAAAGTTGTATTTTTTTCCCATCCAAATTCAAAGAGCCCCTGAAATCTGTGCAAGAACTCCCAAAGAGGAGTTAAGAATCCCTGTGTCAGGTTGTGGGCTAGACTAGTTGTATGCTTCCCTTCCAAATCTCAAATTCTGCAATTCTGTGAACGTGTTACTTGTCCTTTTTTAGGCTTTGCATGTGAAACCAGGGTTACTCAGGATAGTTTGGAAGAATGTTTTAACTGTCTCCAGAAAATGTGAACTGTCTTACTGTTAGCATTTGGATGGGTCAGATTGAGGATGGCAGGATCAAAGATTAGACAGATTTACTTAGGAAAGAAATTCCACTCCCACCCCCCTCCTTCACACACACACACACACACACACACACACATTGCTTCTTACAGTTTTCTGGAGCAGTACTCAGACTGATCCCAGGATCTCAGGGTGAGGCTAAGTCTACAGATGGCATCGACTGGATTTCCTAGAGGGACCTGGGCACCCACAGGGGTAGGGAGCCAGATAAGTGATTATAAATGCTGACCTTTCACCTTAAGTCAAGAGTTTTTGACCTTCCTCTGTATCATAGAGCCCTTTAGAAGACTGATAAAGCCTATGGACTCTTTCTCAGAATAATGTTTTTAAACATATAATATAAAAAAATGTAGGATTACAAAAGAAATCAATTATGTTGAAGTACAGTTATAAAAAAATATTTTTTAAAAAGTTCACAGAGGGGCAGCTAGATGGCGCAGTGAATAGAGCACTGGCCCCAGAGTCAGGAGGACCTGAGTTCAAATGTGGCCTCAGACACTTGACAAACTTAACTAGCTGTGTGACCTTGGGCATCACTTAACCCCAATTATGTTGTCTTCCCCCCTCCAAAAAAAAGAAACGTTCACAGAAGCCAGATCAAAGATCTCTGCAGCTTGGGCAGAAGTAGAAAAATTGGGATAAAATCTAGTTTCCAACTAATCAGGGAGAAATCCAGTAATTGGAAACAAGGTCCAAAGGGGACTCAAAATCACAAGAATCTCTTGTCTAGTGAAACAGACTGAAAAGATCTAGCTGGGCAACACTGGGCAGGGTAGACAGGGAGCAGAGGTTAGCAGGGTTTGCAGGGAGGGGGCAGGCGGGAGGGAAACCTGAAGCCTTAAGGCCACATGTGGTCTTCTAGGTCCTCAAGTGCAGCCCTTTCTTTGGATTTAGTCAGAGGGTGGCACTTGAGGACCTAGAGGGCCACTGTGACCTCGAGGCTGCAGGTTCCCTACCTTTGGTCTAGAGTCTGAAAAATCAGAGAGAGCACTGCTAAATAAGGTTGGAGAACACTCATCCTAGAAAAAAAATCAATCAATCAATAAACATTTATTAAGCTCCTACTATGTGCCAGACATCATAGAAATTAATTTTGTTTTACCCTGTTTTATACTCTCTGCTCGTTAGGGTAGGTAGGTGGCACAGTGGATCAAGTTTGAGCCATGGAATGAAGAGGATCTGAGATCAAATTTGAACTCAGACACTTACTAGCTGTGGTGACCCTGGGCAAGTCACTTCACTCTGCCTCAGTTTTCTCATCTGTAAAATGATTTGGAGAAGGAAATGGCAAACCAGTCCAGCATCTTTGCCAAGAAAACCCCAAATGGGGTCATGGAGAGCCAGACATGACTGATTCAACAACAACACACATGGGGAGCCCTGGACCAATAGATGTAGATCATAACTAGGAGTTCAAAGACCTATGGATGATTCCTGTCTGCTAATGGGGGGCAAGAATAGAGAAACTAGGATTACTTCCTGCTTTGAAAGCGTTGTTCCTTGACAGAAGTGAGACCAGTGGTCTGCCCATATCCTCTCTTTCCTTTGTGCATTATTTAATTCCCTTTTATTGCTTTTCCCACCCTTCTCTCTGTTTCAGGGGGTGTCACAGACTCCTGCACCAGAAGCAGCACAGCCTGCTGGAAATAGTTATGATATAAAGCAGAAACAGGAAAAGAAAACTGGAAACACTGGTAGCAGCAGTAACTCCCCTGGTATCTGGCCAACCACGGCTGTGCCCCATGCTGAAACTACACCGACGTTGCTGAGTGGTGCCACCAGGTGAGAAGACATTTTTAAGAAAACTGTAGTCACGGCATGGCCTGGCATCTGACCGCCTGGATGCTTGTTGCTCAGATGATCCAAACTAACATCAGGGGAAACCTCACTGCTTTTCTTCTCTGTCTTTAGAATCACCTTGAGGCAGAGCATTAGAAAACTCAAATCAAATAAGCATCCATAAGTGAATACACTGTGCTAGACCCTTGGGATACAAAGACAAAAGAACAGACAGTTCAGGCCCTCAAGGAGAATACAGTCCCCTAGGCAGGGTGTCTTCTTCCAGGCATCTGGTAAATGTGCTAACTATAGGCTCTTGTTCAAGGTAGGACAATAGGACTTGTCCAAGTGCACTTTCAGGTAGACTTCTGGGCCAGCTGGGTAGAACAGAGAATAGAACACCTGCAGTCAGGAGGGCCTGAATTCAAATTTGACCTCAGACACTTGTCTGTCTGTGTGACTTTGGGAAAATCACTTAACCCCAATTGTCCTGAGCCTTCTCCCCTCCAAAAAGAATAAAAAAAAGACGACTAATGCAGATCTTGAAATGTAAGTTTGAGAAAAGGAAAAAGACATTTCTGAAGTGTCCACTTCCTGGCTCTCTTGACGGCAGGACTGATTATTGCTGTAGACAGTTTACCATGTCCCAGATGGGATCGATGGGCATGACCCAGAAATTGGCTAAAATTCAGAATGTCGGATTTGTGTAGTAGCTTCTTGGCTAGCTCCAACACACCAAGAACATCCCTGATGACTCTTTTCCCAAGAGACCAGTCACATGTGGATTGGCTTGACTCAGAGGCTTTGTTGTTTCCTTTGGTATATGACACTATCGTATATAGGAGATTTGAGATTTTCCGTTCTTAGGTCTAAAAGCACACTGTGCCATAACCATTCCTAAAAGATCCTAGCCATAGCGACTCTGCAAAGAGGTTCCAATTTGGGGTTTTGGCTGCTTTAAATAAATACAATTGACTACAGGTGTTTGGAAATCTCCACCTTCCCCTCCATGCCTCCCCCTTGTTTTCTGCAAGTGGCCAGCATGACTCATTATGTGATTTAGCTGTGTGGTTTCAGGAGGAGGGACTGGCTACTCTCTTGGTATGAGTGGAAGATTTTTGTAGGGAAATGGAAGCAACTGAGATTCTGAGTCCCAGAGAGAAAACCAGCCCTCCCAGAATGGTGTCACTTTCCACCCTTCTCTTCTGCTTGGGATTTCCTTTCCCTTTTTTTCCTTTTTTAAAGTTTGCTCCACTTAAGAGTCCTACTTAGCACTAGTAACTACATGGTGGGTTTTAATTCCTGTTTTCAACCAGTAGACTTAATTAGCTCAATATGACCATGAAATTAATTAATGACTAATTATTTTCCTGAAATTTATGCATAACAGAAACCACCCTTGGCAGAGACCCAAGGTTTTATTATTCTCCTCATTGTGGTTGAGAGGGTCCTTCAGTGGTTTATGGAGCTGGGTTTTGGTTTTGCCTCACATCTGAAGGGCAGTAAGAGCTAAGAAAGGTTCTTTGCTTCTCATGACCCCAGACTCCATCACTTTTTTTTTCCACTGAAAATTTGCCTCTTCTTGAAATGGAAATGAAGTAGGAAGGAAATCCCTTCTCATACTTGCCAAAAGAAGGGCTTTCCTATTGCTGATAGTAAATCCTTATCATCAACAAGAGATACAAGCTATGGAATGCCTACTATGTGCCAGTCACTGAGACTACAAGAACACAAGGGCAGGCAGAATGTGATTCCTAAAGACTAATACTAATAACTGACATTTATAGGACATTTTAAGGTTTGCAAAGCACTCGACTTTGATAAAGTAAACAATCTCATTTGTTCTTCACAACCCTCCCTGAAGTGGTCTATTATCACCATTTTATAGACAGGTTCAAATCTTGTCTTTGCTGCCTACTGCCTGTGTGACTTAATCTGTTTGGGCTTCCTTCAGTTTACTCAGCTATAAAGTGAGGGTGTTGGACTAGATGAGCTCTGGGACCCCTTCCAGTTCTATGAGTTTGTTTATGCTAAACCCTACTTTGGGCTTTTAAGTTTAATAGGAACATTAAAGTTTGGATCACTGTGCTATTAGCTTAGTGACCCTAAAAGAAATTCAAGTTAGGGGATATAGGAAAATAAAATTAAAAAGATTGATGTTAGATCCAGAATTATAGATTTTTATAAGTCACTTTCATAAGATTTAAAAATAAAATCTATAGGTCTTTGGTCTGTTTGATTAGAGGCAGCAACTTGACCCAGTGGATGGAGCCCTGAGCTTGAAGACAGAAAGATCTGAGTTCAAATACAGACTCTGGCACTTAATAATCTCTGTCTGCCTCAGTTTCCTCAACTGTAAAAAGGGGATAATAATAGGACTTATTTTCCAGGGTTGTTGTGAGGATCCCATAAGATAATGATTATAAAGCACTTAGCACCATTTCCGGCACATAGCACTACATAAATGTTAGTAGTTATTATTATTATTATTATTATTTCGTGGTTAAAGGCAACAAGCTAACATATTAGACAGAACACTGGTCTGGAGTCAGAAAGACCTGACTTCAAATCCAGTACTAGCTGTGTGACTCTTGGCAAGTCATTTAACCTCTGTGTGCCTTAGTTTCCTCAACTATAAAGGGGGGATAATAATAGCACCTGCCTCTTGAGGTCATTACGACAGTCAAACGAGATATTTGCAAAGCACTTAGCACAATGCCTGGAATATAATAGGTGTTTAATAAAAGTTTATCCCCTATTGCTTAATGGGCAATTGAACCAAACTTTTCTGGTGGCTGTGGTATAGCGAGAAAAGCAAGGGCTGTACAGCCAGAAGACCTGGATTCGAGTCATGACTTTGCCACTTACTAGCTATTTGACCTTGGGCAAGTAATTTCACCTCTCTGGGCATCAGTTTCCCTGTCTGTAAATTAGAAATAAAAATAGTTGTGCTCTACAGGGTGGTTGCAGAGAAAGCAATAACATTCTATGTAGATGTCAGTTGCTGTTTTTGAACTTTGCATAGCTGGGCTGCGAGCCCAACCCCAGACAGCTGTCATACAATTAGTCACAAGGTAGCATCTTGTGGGTGGATTAACTCCAACTCAATGACTCTTAGAAAACAGAATCAAAACCAAGGGTAGGTCAGTCTTCTTTGCATATGAAAGATAATATGATTTATCATCAGTCCTTAAGAGACAGATTCATTATTTCCTGCCTTAAAATGTCCTAAATCCTGGGATATCAGCCATTCCGGTATTGTGTGGTTGTTTTTTTCTTTGTCCTGAAATAGAATCATAATGACTTTTCAGGATGCCAACATGTCGGTGTGTTGATAACTTTGTTTATCAACAGATGTTTCTATGTAGCAGAATCCAGAAAGAGAATTGGATCCGGCGCCAGGAAACTGGCCTTCTGTCACCAACTAGCTGAGTGACCTTCAAGGGCAGGGGGGAAGGGGTGGAGGAGGGGGGCTCAGCCTCTCTGGTTCTCCATTTCATCATCTTTAAAGTGAACTTGTTAGAATCTCCCTTGTCTCTGACATTCTTAAGTCTAGCTGTCTTTGGTTTCCCTGAGGCAGAGAGTGCTTCTTATCTTGTTAGCCTGGCTTCCAATCTGTTTATTTGTGGGGTGCTATTATGATTATGACAGACTCTGTCAACTTTTAATTGTAATTTCTAGATTCTGCTTAGCTCCAGGGAAAATGATGGTTATGTTTATTAAAGTCATCACCATGTCTTCTTACAGAAGAATTGTCATTGATGACTAAAAATCCATTGATGTTTTGGGTAGCTGTAACTTAAGAGGAAAGAAAGATACATGAAAAATGCAAAATGATTTAAGAAAAATAATAGGGCTCCATGTTTAAAGAAAGAATGTTTCACAAACCACTTGCAGGGGATCTACATGTTTAGTCCAGTTTCTGGCAAGTAGTGGGTGTTTAGTAAATGTTAATTGAATTGAAAAAGTATAAATTCAATCTATCATCAGAAGCCAGTCTATAAATGAAATTTCTTAGCCCTAGCAAAACCAAAACAAAACCCCCTCCCCCCCGAAAAAAACTACACAAACCTAAAAATATGATCTTGGTTATGAAATAGCAAGTCTGTTCCAATGGACTAGGAGAAACTTTTTACACATGCCTAGCACTTTCTTAAGCTACCCATCTCTACCCCTCCCCTTCACTCTGGTAAAATCCCTACTCCACACCCATACTCTTGACATGCCAGGATATGTCAGGATAGCATGGGATGGGATGCAGTCTCCACCCCTCCCTGTCCTGTGGCTGACTCACTATCACCCCCAAAAGGAAGTAAACACTCCCAAAGAGCTCTTTGGCGTGACTTTTTTGAGGGAGAAGATGCTGTCCTTAAGAGGAGCAGCTGTCTTTTGGTGCTGGTTGGAGAAAAATAATTTCTTACATAACACATAGGTTCATGCTGCTTCTATGAGGGATTTGTATTTAAAAAATAAGAGAACTTAAATTCACTAAAGCATAGTAGGTCTGCATAGCAAGTCTATATAGCAGTGCATTCTTCAAATCCAAAACCCCCTTAAAATGTGATAAATGTGATAAAAGAAAAATACTGCTTTGTCTCAGCCAATTAAATCCTTTTTTGGGTCTCAGTGTGCAGTAGGTCATTTCCTCCAGAGAAGAGCAAGGCAGACCTTTTTTTAAAAGACAAAGAATGGCCTTTTGTAATGTTAATAGGATTAAGATCTTCTCTACCCCCCCCCCCCCATAGACCTCACCTGGAGCCCATTAAGGGAAGCTTGCTTAGGGGAGGCTTACTTGGAAGAAGGCTTTCACACCTTTTGCTAATTTCTAATTAGGCACTGAGTCAAGAGGGTTGTGATGCCTTCTGGCTCTGAGAAGTGTATATGTACTGTGAGTTGGGATTTTGCTTTTGGGGGCTTGCTTATGAGAAAGTTCTTGTTTCCCTGCTCAAGATTAGTGTCCTTATGTTCAGAACTCTCCGCCTACTCTCCACCTGCTCAGATATAAAGACTCTCTCCATCCAGGGATGTATGCAAAGTGTATAGTTGATTCAGGCAGTCAGAGCCCTGTCTATTGGTCTTTATTTCTCTGCTTGTATTTTCTCTGTGTTTTCTCTGAAGTTCAGGGTACTGACTTTTCCCTTGAACTAGTGAATATAGCAGGTGTAAAATCATGGCATATTCCTAGACACTTCCCTCTCCTTCAGCTTCTATGCCCAATCAGCTGCCAAGTCTTGTTGATTCCAACTCTGCAACGTCTTTGACACCTGAGAAATGATTTTTAATAACCAATGATTTGGGGAGATCCAACCTTCCCCCTTTTTCTTTTTTTTTAAGGGGGGAGGGCAGGGCAATTGGGGTTAAGTGACTTGCCCAAGGTCACATGGCTAGTAAGTGTTAAGTGTTTGAGGCAGGATTTGAGCTCAGGTCCTCCTGACTCTAGGGCTTGTGCTCTATTCGCTGTGCCCCCTAGCTGCCACCCTCCCCCCTTTTCTAAAATCCCCAGCCTCTGAAAGACAAGATTGATGATAGCAGATAGGATCAACATTCTCCTCAATTTTAGGTATTGCTACCCCACCCAACCTTATAAGGAATTTAATCTAAGGTGAAACTCCTGGCCCATTGTTTCCTTCTCAGGCTTGGGTAGGGGACATAGATTCTTTGCCTAGATTTACCTGGGGAAAATTTGGAAGCGTCATAATCAAAGTTACACCCCCAGCCCTTAATTAGAATAGGTCCACTTATCATTGTAATATTCTTTCTCTCTCATGAATTGTTTACTGGTCAGAGTTGCTTTCTACCCACAGGAATACCCACTCTTCCAAGGGCATATAAACTGTGAGACCACTGCCATGATTGGTATTTGGCATTTCAGAGTTCATTGACCTTTTTATTAATAAAATATTAGCATTATTAATAAATGATTAATTACCCTGAAACTGTCTTTCAAACTTTTAAAATGTCACACACCAGACCCTTTTGTTTTCACTCACATCATCTCTTGTTATTATTCAGTCATTTCAGTCATGACCCCATTTGGGATTTTCTTGACAGATACTAGAGTGGTTTGCCGTTTTATTCTCCAGCTCATTTTTCAGATGAGGAAACTGAGGCAAACAGGATTAAATGACTTGCCCAGGGACACAAAAGTAGTAAGTGTCAAGTCGCATTTGAACTCACATCTTCTTGATTCCTGGCCTTGTACTCTATCCACTGTGCAACCCCATAGAAATAGGCAATTCTAATCTTATTATCACCCTCAAGTTACAGGTCACAACTGATAGAGAAGGGACTTAAACCTAGGTTTTCTGACTTTTCTTCCTACTAAATCACATATTCTCTCTATCTAAATATAAATGAACTATGCATAGAAGGCATGCTAGCCTTTGGAAAAAATTTCAAAGCAAATAAAATTTGGGTTACCTCCCCTTTCCATCTTCCCATTTTTACCACATACCCAAAACCTTCTCTTAATCATGAGAAAGGATTCAAAACATTCACACTAAAATGGAAATGACTGATAGTAGCTTAACTCTCCTGGGAATATGAAGCTTTAAGCCGAAAGAATGAGGCTGCCTTCTTTTGGAATTTCAGGCATCAGCCAGCAGGTGGGGAAGGTATTTGGCAAGCCTCCAAACCTTCCTATGGTTTCTGAAAAGTCGGCCTTGACCAGGGCAGCCAGCAACATTTGGCAATCTAACTTTTTAAAGCATATTCCAGGATTAGGAATCAATATTTTATACGGTCTTATGCAGGTCACACTGTAAATGTGATCCCAGAAGTTCCTTAAAGTCAAACATTTGGTTCCTGATATGTATATTCTTTCTTTTCTTCAGTATTTTTTTGGGTCTCCTTTAGCAAACTATTGACTCATTTTTCATGATTTTCTTGCACCATTCTCATTTTTTCTTTTCAAGTTTTCCTCCACTTCGCTTACTTGATTTTCTAAATCCTTTTTGAGCTCTTTCACGAACTGCAACCAATTCATATTTTTCTTGGAGCCTTTTGATACAGGAACTTTGACTTTGTTGTCTTCTTCTGGTTGTACTGATACATAACACAGAAGAAATTGATGGAGACATGAAAGGAATCGGAGTGATAAAACACTCTCAGACTAGAATGGTAATCCTGCCAGTGCATGGCAGGAACAGCATGCCATTTTGATATATACTATTCCGAGACAGTTCATGCATGGTGCTTTAGGAGCCTATAATTGTAATCTTAAACCTTGGGTAAGTTAAGTGTTTTTTGTTTTATTTGTTTTTTTTCTGGCTCTACCTCAGGTAGTGAGAGTGGGATGTGAGACTGACTCAAAAAAGAGATCCTGCTCACTTAGTAGCTGCACCCAGGTATCTTTTAGCTAATCTGGATGTTACTGAGCATGTAAGTTCATGGTTCCCTACTCTGAACAGGTATTGAAATGCCCATCTGGATGAAAAAAATAACAACCTTGGAGTTTTTGGATAGTGGGTGCATACAACGTGTTTAGCCTTCACAGTTTGCAAATTTCCTTATTGGTTCCCAGTATAATTTAGAAATTGTGCTTTTCCTGAGTAGAGAAGGCTAGCAAAGTTAAAAAAATTCCCATCGCAAACAATAGCCAAGGTATGTTGAGACTCCGCATGATTAGTAGATATGCTTTTCAGTCCTGTTTTTGCTTTTGATTTACAATATGACTTTGGGCAAGTAATGTTACCTTTCTGGGCCTCAGTTTTCCCATTTGTAAAGGGAGAGGTTATTGGAGGAATAGATAGCAGGCCAGTATCTGTGCAACCTTGAACAACTCATTTAAACTTCTCAGTACATCAGACAACTCCCCAAGACTATAAATTTTAGAGGAATTCTTGATATTTAAATGGTAGAGGGTGTTTCCATACCAGAAATTTTCTGCATTGACCAAATCACATATTTGGACAAACAAAACTAAACAAAAATCAAGGGATTAGACTAGTTGATTTCTAGTCTGTATTTTTCACTGATTTGCCCAATGACTTCACCTTAAGGAAGTAAGCAAATTCTTGTAGAACCAGGCCTCTGAGCCTAGAAATTGGTGAAATCCTATTTGACTTCATGCTGTCACTGGATCAAATGCCAGGGCAGTCCCAAGTGGTGAAGGGAGGCCAAGTAGGGCTGCTCTCCTTCCCCGATCCCGAGGCAAGTGTCACGAGCACAGGTTACTTGAGAGGCCAGTTCCATCCTCATTGAAGCACTGAGGACACAGCAGTGAAAAGAATGTCCCAAAAGCCTCCGTGGGTTTGGAGAGCCAGAAAAGGATGTTATCTCATTCAAACTGCCTGCCAGTTTCAGGCTTGTCACTGAGCACAGCCCCAAATGAGGGCACTTGGGAAGAACTGCTGAGGAAATCCAGCTTGGAGCAGGGGAAACATTTGCCTGCTCCCCTCTACTCTCCCTTTTGCAGGCTGCAGGCTGGCATGCAGCTGTTCCACGCCCTTGAAACAGCTGAGCTCTCTCTGTTTCAGCCACTGGCAGCGGGCTCATTCCTTTACATAACTCCTCTTAACAACAGTGACTGGACAGTCCGAAGAAGCATTCAGCTGGCTGTTTAAATTCCCGTTTGCCTGGTGTACGTTTCAATGTTTTGTTTTATTTATACTAACTTGAAACAGAAATGTCTCATTTTGCTAAGCCTCTTATTTAAAAAAAAAAAAAGAGCGGAGAATTCCCCTTTTAGGCTTTGCTGAGAATATTTTTGGCCCTCTTCTGGGGAGGAAGTCTAAGATCACAGGAAAGAAGCTATATTTTTTTCGTTGAAGAACTTCTCAACCTTCGAAGCTGTCTCGAAAACATTCTAGTGGCCTTTCATGGTCTCAGACATCATCCTTGGTAGCAGTTCATTTTTAGCTGCACTGCTACTTTACCCTCTGCCGTCCTGGAGAAAGGGGGAGAGAGTGCCCAGAACTGGAGAGCCACAGCCTGGAAGAGTTGGAAGAGATTTTAGCGACCATTTAGTCCAATATTTTCATTTTATAACAGCAGAAACTGAGACCCAGAACTGGTTTGTGGTATACTAGGGAGTGTCTGACCTTTAACCAGCTTGCTCCCAACTAATTTTTTGTTGACATGTTCCCATTAAATGGGTGAAAAATACTATATTAAATATTATGTGAAGAACTTGATTTTTGTCTTTATTCAGTTTATGAGAAAGAGGGAGCTGATGAGGATTTAGGGTTTATATGGTGCTTTATAATTCTAAAGAAAGTGTGCTTCCCGAAACATGATCTCACTGGGTCCCTTAACACTCCAGTAAGAATGGCAGTACTAGTGGCCTTGTCTCCATTTTAAGAATACTAGCCCAGGCTTAATCCAATGCCTCACAGCTGGCATCCTGCCTTCCCCAGTATAATTCTGGAAACTTGACCTAATGACTGTTATTATCCCCTTTGAATAAGCGAGGAAACTGAGGCTCACAATGGCAAAGGAAAAGTTACTTAGGGGAAAAAAGGTGGAGCCAGAACTCGACCCCGGCATCCTCTCAGAATTCTTTCCATTACCCAGAACCGCCTCTGTTTTTTACTGCATGATGTGATCTGTGTTCACATTACAGGTTGACCTATGGTTTCTTTTATATGGTTTCTTTGTTAACCTACAGGGGAAAACAAATTCAATGATTCTGGTTAACAAAGGACATCAATTCTTTTTTTATAATTTCCTTAATAATTTCCACCTTGGGACACAGTATTAATGGTGACCCCCATTCTTTCAGTGTCTGCTATGTTGTGGAAGTAAGTTAAAAAATTTAGGATCAGGATCGTGGTTGGGAACTTAGAGATCCTCTACTCAGTCCATTTTGTTTTATTGATAAGGAAAGTGAAACTCAGAGAAATTATATGATTTCATGGTCCCACAAGCAGTGGTAACAGAATTGGAATTTGATCCCAAATCCCCTAGACTCCATTCCTTTCCCATTGTACTGTGCTGTGCAACTTTATGAGGTGAAGTAGTCAGTCGTTTGCCTGACCCTGGCCTGAAAGACTTCTTGTAATGTCTCCAAAGCCCCTAACTTACTTCTAGGGAGTAACCTGAGAACTAAAGACTTAGCAGCTATAGTATCCTTGGTAAAAAAAAAACCAAAAAAACAGTGATGACCTTCATTTGAGTCAGGAGAGCCCCAAAACCCTCGTTCCTGACACTTGCAGGCTGTGCTAAGAGCAAGCATCAAATACTTCCTTATATCAGGATATTTCATCCTGCTTCTGCCAGAGGAGAGCCTCACACACCTTAGCAGACAGCTTTTATGAGTTAGTGTGAGCAAAACAATTCCAAACTGTTTTATTACTGCTTATTGCGGACAGTGTGTTTTTCCACTGTCCTTTTGATTCCCTGTGATTTTGATTATTCTTAGCTGCAACTGGGCCAGGAGAAGGCAGTGTTAGTGCAGTGTCTTTGGAATCAGAGGGTCTGGGTTCAAATTTCATCCCTGATTCTTATTACCTTTGGAACCTTGGATAAGTCACTTAAGCTGGAAGAGAAGGAGTGAGGGAGGGAGGAAGGAAGGAAAGAAAGAAAGAAGGAAAAGAACACTTATTAAGGGCCTACTATTTGCCAGGCACTGTGCTGTGTTTTTTTTTTTTTTTAACAAATATTATCTCATTTAATTCTCACAACAAGCCTGGGACATAGGTGCTATTATTATCCCTATTTTATAGATGAGAAAACTGAGGTAAATGGTGACTCACCCAGGGTCACATAGCTAGTAAGTGTCTGAGGTTGGCTTTGAACTCGTCTTCCCAACTCATCCCACAGTACTTACTCTACACATACTGTGGTGCCCTGTGGGTGCCCATACAAGTCTAAAAACTTTTCTGTGCCGAGAGGCATTTAAACACTTGAAGGGAGTGGCGTCTCGTTCTTAGAGTGCTTCTTTCCAAGGTTCGTTTCCTTAGTACCCTCAACTGACCCTTTTAGAACATGAACCCTCGCCGTTCTGGCTGCTGTGTCTGCACATTTTTCGCTTAAATCTCACAAAAATGAGGCATGCAAATAAGATATCATATTTTAGATATGGTTTGATCAGAGCACAGAGTTCTGAGTGACTGTGACCACCTTGGTTATACATACCAATTCTACTTTAAAAGATCATCTTTAGGGATTGTTAGTGCATAGTTTTTATATGTTGTCCCTCCCTTGAGAGTACCTTGAGGACAGGGCTATCTTTTAACCTTGTAATCCCAGGGCTTAGCATAATACCTGATACACAGTGGTGCTTAATAAATGCTTATCAACTTTAACCTTCTTGGCTTGGGCAGAGCACATAGTTGATTCATATTGGACTTGCAGTCTACTAAGAACTCAGGATCTTTTTCACATCAATTCTTTTTTTGTTTTGGAGGAGCAACTGGGGTTTAGTGACTTGCCCAAGATCACATGGCTATTTTTGTGTTAAGTGTCTGAGGCCAAATTTGAACTTAGGTCCTCCTGACTCCAAGGCTGGTGCTCTATTCACTGTGCCACCTAGCTGCCCCTTCCACATCAATTCTTGTCTAGCCATATTTTTCCCTATTCTGTACTTGTGAAATTGATTTTTAAACCCATTTATCATCGGTTATATATATATATATTTTTTTTGCTACAACAAAAAGAACTTATTTTAAAATAATTTTTGACAGACATGAGTACATGGAAAAAGTTCCTTAATTGGCTATGTGTGAGAATGAAAAAGAATTAATAAATAATATCAGTATAATAGACCTCTAAATATTAACAATGCACTGGCAAACAAAGTAGGCTTAACTCCAAATGAATCTTAAAGCTGTCCTCTATTATATTTATACTTATTACATTTCAGCTTAAGACTCTCTGGCTTTGTCCCTTCTGCCTGACCTTGTTCTGTTAATGCCCATACCCCTCCATAAAAACAAGTCATTTAATATATTCTGTTTTCCTTCTAATGGGTAGCACAGTGATGGACGCATTGTAGGTGTTTACCAATACTTGAGTTTCAGCTGCTGTCATTACACTTGGAGGGGGCACTGCAACTTTAAAAAATGTCTCATGACTAGGAGATTCTATCTTAAACTGGTTTCCCATAGTTTTTACACTCCTAAGATTGTTGTTGTTATTGTTCAGTCATGGCTGACTCTTTGTGACCCCATTTGGGGTTTTCTTGGCAAAATACTGGAGTGGTTTGCCATTTCCTTCTCTAGCTCATTTTATGGATAAGAAAATTGAGGCAAACTGGGTTAAGTGACTTGCCCAGGGTCACACAGCTAGTAAATATCTGAGGCCACATTTGAACTTATGTCCTTCTGATCCTAGGACTAGCATTCTATCCACTGTGCCACCTAGCTTCCCTATAAGATTTAATATTTACACTGTGCAATATGATTTCGATGCCCTAACAATTTCATAGCTTTCAAAATACTGGCTAGTGTTCTCTGTGTTTTTGGTTTAGAAGAGGTTGCCTTGTTATGTCTTGGTGAAAAGAAAAATCCTTTAAAATGGAATCAAGTGAACCACACATGGGGATAGAATGTGAAGCCCAGTCTCCTTTTCTTCCTCTTCCCCTCCTCCTTTTTCTTTAATTCTTCTTTTTTTTGTGGGGGGAGGAAGTTTAGGGATAGTATCACAGGAATCCTATAATATTAGAGCTGGAAGGGGTCTTAGAGGTCATCTAATCTTATTTTATTGTTTTATAGAGGAAGAGATTAAGACCCAGAGAGAAGTGGTGAGTCTGAGGTCACCCTGCTGGGATAGGGCACCACCACAATAGCAGAAAGTCATTCTGTGTGTTTGAGCTCATGGTCCTTTTAGAGGACTTGCTCCTCACACATTTAATGGGTAAGCTGAGTCACCCTGAGCCTTAACCCCTTGGTAGTTTCTATGAAAATGTCATAAAAACCGAGTTGCTTTCATAAGGAAGGAGTGTGTTTTTACTACAACCATGAGTCAAGAAGCAGAAAAGGCTGTACCTCAGGATGTTTGTCAAAAGCAAATGAAAATGAGCTAGAGATCCAGTTGTGACTTCCAGTCTAGGGCTTTATGAACCAATAAAAACACATGAAGTCCACTCACCCCTGCCTTTCTCTCCTCTAACCAGTGCCTCTTCAGGGCTGAAGGGATTTAAATATTTTTCAACCATTCAGAGACTTATTATTCAGCCCCTACCCTGCTTTTTTCTTGCTTTTTGCTTTGCTCTTGCTGATTTTTGATTCTGTTTTTAGTTAAACCACTGAATTCCTTTATTAATTCTTGGAAAGGGATGCAGGAAGGAGGTAGTTGAGACCACTGGCTAAATTAAGCTTTATTGTTTGGTGAAGCTAGGTGGTACAGTGGACTAGGAATCATTAAGACTCATCTTCAGGGGGCAACTAGGTGGTACAGTGAATAGAGCATTGGCCCTTGAGTCAGGAGGACCTGAGTTCAAATCCGACCTCAGACACTTGACACACTAGCTGTGTGACTTTGGGCAAGTCACTTAACCCCAATTGCCCTCCAAAAAGCAAAAAGAAAAGACTCATCTTCATGAGTTCAAATATGACCTCAGACACTTACTAGCTTCGTGACCCTGGGCAAGTCACTTAACTTTGTTTACCTCTATTTTCTCATCTGTAAAATGAGCTAGAAAAGGACAAACCACAGCAGTATCTTTGCCAAAGAAACCCCAAATGGGATCACAAAGAGTTAAACACAACTGAAAAAAAAAAGACAATAGTTTACATATTTTCCTGTCTCCATTTTCCTGTCTCGTTTATGTGTGCCTAGGTGTGTTTCCCCTCCCATCTCCTTTGGGTGTTGAATTCTTTTAAGGCCCAATTCAAATGCTACCTCCTCCTTGAAGTTTCCTCTCCTCTTCGTTCCCCCTACCAAGTTGGTAATGACTTTCCTGCCCAGACTTTGTATGTCTCTTGTGTATTTCTGTGCATTCAAGTCATTTGAATATATGCATCTGTTTCCTACTAGACTGTAAGTTCTATGAGGACAGGAATCATACTTTACTTAAATCTGAATCTCCCTCAGCATCTTGGTACAATGCCCTACCTAGATTGGGTGCCAAATAAGTGTTTTTCGATATTGAATGCTTTGTGGGGAAGAGGAGGAATGGAGTTTGTGGCTCGTGTATTTAGAGGCCCAGACAGAATCATTAATACTTTCAGATTCTGGTAACAACTTCTCCCACCATTTAGTTGTTGAGTGTTAACAAGTATTTTAACTTTGACCTCTCAACTGTATTGTAGTAATGCTGGGCACTTTGTTCCTCATGAGCATCTGTGAGTTGAAACTGGATTTTAAAATCTGGCCCTGAGCCCTATAGTGTTGCCAAGGTCAGCAGAGTCCCTAGGCATCCTCTGACTGAGCAGTGTTTGGACAAGTGAGAACCTGTGGATTTTTAATTGAATCCACTTTGTCAAGATTTTTGAAGACCATTATACAGAAGTTTCTCTCTCCATTAAATATCATGTTCTTACTTTAAGGACATGGAAATTTTCTTGGTCCTACCAACAGGGCAAGATTTCCCCCCCTCTAGCATTTATTTTAGGGGATGGAGCTTATACCCTGATGTATGTGTTAACTGAAGGTATACATTTCTTCTGTCAGTCAAAAACATACACTAAGAACCCCATTGTGAGCCAAACTCTCAACTAGGTCCTTAGGAAAATAGTAGAGAAGTAGCATCTGGTTGGAAAGCTAGGAGGCACAGTGGATATAGTGCTGGGCCTGGAGTCAGAAAGACCTAAGTTCTAATCTGGCCTCAGACACTTACTAGCTGTGTGACCCTGGGCAAATCACTTAACCCTGTTTGCCTCAATTTCTTCATCTTTAAAATGAGCTAGAGAAGGAAATGGCAAACCACTCCAGTATCTTTGCCAAGAAAACATCAAAGGGGGCCATGAAAAATCGGCCACAATTGAAACGACTGAATAACAAAAGCCTATGTATGTGCTCTTCTTAAGATCCAGCAGATCAAATACATGAAGGATATCAGGGTGTCTCTATGACAAGGCAGAATTAATATTAAAGCATATGGTTTGACTTAAAGGGGCCTGAAATGACCTCCTATCCTAAACTATGTCTGAAATGTATATATCAATCACTCCTTGGTCTTAAAGAAAAGGGTCATGGAGTGTAATGGAGAGATTTTTGAGAACCAGAAGATGTAATGGGAGTCCCAAATCTCCCCTCGACTAACTGTGTGGACTTGGACTTGTCCAATTACCTCTTTGGGTCTTAGTTACTCTCTCTGTTAAATGTGGGAGTTGGAATAAATGGAAGGTTTTTAACCTCTTTGATGTTTTGGGCCCCTTTGGCAGTCTCTCTCAGAATAGTGTTTTTAAAACATAAAATGAACTACATAGGATTGCAAAGAAAACCAATTATATTGAAAAACAGTTATCAGAACATAAAAGAAAATTACCCCACTAAGTTTATGAGCCTTAGGTTAAGATCCCTGGAACACAGGATTTCTGAAGTTGTCTCTGTTTTAATATTCTGATTAAAAGCCCTTGGATGGTACCTTTGGAAGAAGTCACACATTAAGCCATTTATCAGCCAATAGCATCCTAGCTCAAGCTGGTTTTCATTGGGCTTGCAAATTTCTGAGATAAAGATATTTGATAGACAAGTTTTAATTTGGAGGGTGGGGAAGAAACAGGGTGGGGGAGTGGAGAAAGAAAGATCTAGAGCATGGGATTCAATTAAATTCAACAAAGATTTATTATTTAAAAAAAATTTTTAAAGCAACTGGGGTTAAGTAACTTGCTCAAGGTTACATGGCTAGTCATTATTTATATGTGGGTGCTCATTTTCTGAGGCTGGTTTCGATCCCAGGTCATCCCAACTCCAAGGCTGGTGCTCTTACTCACTGCGCCACGTCCCAACAAAGATTTATTAAACACCTACTGCATACAAAGTGGGAAGCAATTTGATGGAGAAGAAAGCTGGCCTCAAAGTAAAAAAGACTTGTATTCAAGTCTTTCCTGGGACAGATACCGGCTGTGTGACCTTGGGTAAGTCATTTGACTTCTCACCCAATAAGGTGTTCATCTGCTTTGGTGGTTGAAGTTCCTCATTGAGAGCACCCTATAGGAATAAAATAGTTCTATTTCATATAAAAGGCACTGAGATTTACCAGCAGGAAGGCCCATCTCCCCATTACAGCAACAGAATAGACTGGGTAATTAGATATCCAGTTGGAGAGAGAATTTACAAAAGATGAGTTCACATTTATAAGAAATGAAGATGAATTTCAGCTGATCAAGAGGAGGAATGAGAAATGGGCTTTTTCAGTTGGTTTCTGAGGTCCACAATCTGGCTCATCTACTGTTCTCTTTTATCTGTTGGAGTCAGGAAAGCTTGGGTTCCAGTCTAGCCTCTGATACCTAATAACTAGGTGACACTGAGAAGAATCACTTAACCTCTGTTTGCCTCAGTTTCCTCATCTATAAACTGGGGATGATATTAGCACCTATCTCCCAGGGCTGTGAAGACCAAATGATCATAAAGTACTTAGCACAGTGCCTAGCACACAGCAAGCACCATATAAAAGTTGTTGTTGTTCTTCATCATCCTTAACATCATCATCATCATCATCATCATCATCATCATCATCATCCCTCTGTGAACATCAGTAAAATGGATATTATAATACCTCTAGCAAGAGGCTCAAATGTTCAGTTAGTCATTCAGTCATGTCTGACCCTTCATGACCCCATTTGGGGTTTTCTTGGCAAAGATACGGGTTTGCCATTTCCTTCTCCAGTTCATTTTACACATGAGGAAACTGAGGCAAACTGGGTTAAGTGACTTGCCCAGGGTCACACAGCTAGTAAATGTCTGAGGCTGGATTTAAACTCACAAAGATGAGTTTTCCTGATTGCAGTTCTGGTGCCTTATCCACTGTGCTGACTAGCTGTCCTGGGTCAAATGAGATAATGTATGCAAAGTACTTTCTAAACCTATGTAATTGTAAGCTGCTGTTACTATTATTACTACATACAAATATGAAAGGCAGCAGCACGAGATGGTAGATACTGAGATGGCCTAGAATCCAGCAAGACCTGGGTTTGAGTCCTGCCTTTGATACACACAGGCTGTTTCACCCTAAGCAAGCTGCTTACCACTCAGTGCTCTAGACAACTTTCTAAGACTACGTTATAGAGAAGGTGCCGATATGCCTTGGTAGATGGAATTTCCCCATTAAGGAATTCCTTGTATCAATAAAATCAGAAGTCCAGCCCCTGACTCTCCACATACACATGCACACAAACGTTATATATATATTTATATTTATAATGTACACAACAGACACACACACACACACACACGCGCGCGCACACATATTAACCTTCAAATTGACCAGAAACCTCATTTCTAATTAATTTTCTCCTCTAGAAAATGAGGGCTTTGGACTACATGTAATTCAATGTGCCATCCAAACTCCATTTAAATGTGATGATGCTAGTTTTACTTCTATATTACTCAAGTGAACCAAAAAAATTTGTGGGATATTGTTACTATATCAAATGTACTTATCATGAGCTCATATGCAAGCTAATTCTAGAGATAAGTTTTACTTATCTTATTCTAGCCTGGAAGATTTGTTGACAGTGTTCATGCTTGATCACTTGCACTCATGTGTATATTGAGAATTTGTAGTGAAAAAACCTGGGGTATTCTGGGAAAATGGCAGAGTAGGTCAGAAATTTCTGAGAAAACCTAGAGCTCCAATCACTAGCCCTTTAGGAATAAATCTCTCTCTGTCTGTCTCTGTCTCTCTCTTTCGTTGTTTCTATTCAGGGTAGTTTTGAGGCTCTTTCCCTCACTTTTCACGATTGAACTGAAAATTGCCTATGTTGCCAGTAGTCTATTTTTGCTACTGGAAGTCTCTGGTTACTCCCAGCTTACTTCCATTTATTATAGTGGTATTCTGATTTCATGCAAAAAGTTTGAAGGATGTGGTCCAGTCCTTGTATCCTCACAGGCTTTATTCAGAAAGGGAATTCATTGTAAAGACTGAATGCCTTCCATTGTGATGTCTGCCTGGCCCACAAGAGTGCTCAGTTTTATTCTGTATAATGTCCTACCAACTTGAACATTGAGTCTAAATCACAGAGGCATAAAAGGACATTTTGTGGACTGTAATTAATGCACAGACCTAAACAGATTAGTTCTGAAAAATTTTCCCCCCTGGCAAGTCTGTTCCCAGTGAGTGGCTTTTAATCTAGTTTTGACATAAATAGCTATTGAGACAAAACCAAGCAAATCACCAGCATCCAACTCACATGCAAGAAAATGTGAGCTCAAAATTGCCTATTTGATGGCATGGTTGTGCCCAGATAATCTCTGATGGTTCTAGAATAGAGCAAATTTATAGCCTTTTTCCTTGTTTGCATCATCTCAGCCAACCTTGTCTCTAGCCATTTACCTTCCTCAAGTGTGTTTCTGGCAGAGCAATGGAAGTGAGTAGTGATCTGGATTAGTTCATTGCCTGTACATCTTATGGGCTGGGCTGTATTTGGAGATTTATTGGTTAAAACTGACCTGAATGGAGATACTCCATTTCTTAATTACACATGGTACAACTCAGGAACAACTCAACTGTTCAATCATTAGTTTAATGAATAGGGCATAATTAAATTTGTAATGCTTGTTAAACTGAAAATTCATGAGCTGAGATCAAAGTGATTTAATCTGTAGAAAAATTCTTAATAAATAGACAGTGCCATAGAGAGAGAGATTGAATTTCATGGAAACCTTGTTGATTGCTATAAGCCTCATTGGGACAGTCTGGTCCAGGGTTCTGCACCTTTTTTTCTATCTTGGCTCCCTTTGGCAGTCTAGTGAAGCCTATGGACTTCTTTCCAGAATACTGTTTTAAATTGCATATTTAAAAAAATCCAGAATTACAAAAGAAATCAATAGAAAATATTTTTTAAAAATTCATTGACCCCTTAAAATCTACCCACAGAGCCCTTGGGTCTACAGATACCAGGTTAAGGATCCCTGGTCCGGTCAATAGCAACTTCTCAAATGGTTTAGAAAGTATTTGCCCCATGTGAAGGTTAGTAGCTTCCCCCAGGTTCTTCTTTCCTTGGTGGTCATTTTGGAATATAAGGTATTTGACATAATGATCCCAATCTGATTCTTCCTCCCTTTCTCTTTCTGTAACTCATTTTTTTTCAATTTTATTGCTGCATCAAAGAATGCTAAAATAATTAGGCAGATGAAGAAACACTTTTCTCTTCCCTTAGCACTTTCCTTCCTAAAAAGTAATGGGTAGCAGCACTTGTGACAAACTATGATAGTATTAGAGAATATTAGGAATTGAGAATTTCTAAAGACCAAGAAAGAAAACTATTTGTTCAAGGTCATACAGGATAGGGATAGAGGCCAGGTTCCTTGATTCCCCCTACAAGGCTTTTTTTTTCTACTACATATACTGTAATTATAAAAACATGGTACATAAAAAGAAACACCATTATTCTGATTTGAACATACATTACAGGTTAGTTTCTATATTTTGGATATCACCATAGAAAAATTTCATTTATGTACAGAAACGAGTATACAATTTGTGTTGTCCAGAAGTCTTCAGTTTGGCAGTGGTAATATCGAAGCAAAGTTTCACTCTGATGATAGCTAAAAGAAGCCAGTTTCAGTAGATGTACCTGTATTGGAGTACAGGGGAGCCCATTAGCATAGACCACAGAGGCCTATGTGACTTGTTGGGACAGAATAGAGTTGTTTCACAGCTTTGAATTACTATGTTTCTTACCCCACTCTCTTGGTCTGGAATTGTTTTTCCAGCTCAGGTGTAATAGTACTCCATTGCCCTGTTGTCCTTGGTTAGACCTCATATCTACCTGCTGATGCAGGCTGGTTAGATGAACCCTACTGGGCTATCTTTTTGTTTCTTGAAACTAGGGGATACCTCACTAATCTACTTACACTACAAGGCTTGATCTCTACCAGGCAATTATTCTTTGGTGCTGTGATTAAATGGCTAATAGTGCTTATTATATAAAAGAATCATATCCATGACTGTACTTAAAACCTGAACAACTTCTAAATCTTTCCTGGTTGGTGGATATTCTAACATTGTGCTGTGCAGCAGAAGTGGCCTGTTGTTCCTTGGTGTGTCCTTTGGCCAATAAAAAGGCCGGTTCGAGCCATTAGTCAGTGACTGAACCCTGTTGGCAGATTGATAGCATGCAGCTACCATGGCCAGATTGCCACTCTGTGTGCATTTGAGCTTGTTATAAAGAGCAAGTCACCTAACTTCTTGGTACTCAAGTTTTCTCAACTGTAGAAATGAAGGGGTTGAACTCAGTGACCTGTGTGGTCCTTTCCAGTTCTATGATCTGATGATTTAGAATGCATTTACTCAAATTTTCCTGTTGTTTTTCTCCTGGACGGCAACCCATAATGGACTTGAGGAACCATAGTCCTAACTGCATCTAATTGATTTAACCAGAGCAGTTTGTCCTGATAGAAAAGTGTAGAAAAGTTATAAAAAGCTTAAAAAGATTATTAAGCATATGCATCTGCTGAACAACCCTTAAAATTACTACAAATCAATGACTGATAATCTATGTACAGATCATCTCCAGACAAATTTTGAATTCTAGGGCAATCTTTGCCTAATGCATAAGTGTATTTGATTCTTAGTTCTGCCACTTATTTGTTATATGACCTTGGTTAGTATTTGTAATAATAATAATGATAACTTACATTTCAGAATGATTTAAGATTTGTAATGTACTTTTTTCACCGTATTTTTGTGTCTGGTCATAATAATAATATTAGTTCCATTTTACAGATGAGGAAAGGGAAGCTTGGAGAGGAAGTGGTTTTTCTTTGGTCAGAGAGCCAGTGAACATCAGCACCAAGTCTTGACTCCCCATCTAATGTTTTGCCTACAGTGTTAGGCAGGACCTCAGGTCCTTCATCTATCAAAAGAGGATAACAATTCTTTTCAAACTTATTCCACATGTAGCTTTTTTTGGGATGGGGAGTCTGTACCTATGGTTTTATTGTTATGGGGGATTCCCAGCATGGAGAGTACTTCTCCTAATGAAGACTGGTGAATGTTTAGTCTTAATGAGTTATCTGGTATAGGAAGGGTAAGTTATTTGCCTAGGGACACCCTGTCAGTATGTGTCAGAAAAAAAGACTTGGACTCAGGTCATCCTGACTCCAAGGCTAGCCCTCTGTCCATATACCATACTGATCCTCACACAAATGGATGTTTGTTTTAAAACCTAATTTTATGCACATGGACTTTTCTTCTAATGTAATAACAAGCATGAGGATATCAAACATGCATTTGTAGCTCAAATTGTGCTTTATAGTTTGCTTTCTGAAGTTTGAATCTGATTTTTGTTTTCTGGTGTGTGTGTGTATGTGTATGCATATGTGTGTTTTGGGGTGTGTGTGTATGTGTGGGTGTGTGTAATGTTTGTCTTTTTTCTTCCAGCAAGGCAACTGGATACACAGTCCCCTGAGTTTAAATCCAGTCTTAGATGCTTACCAGATATGTGACTTAACCTCTGTTTTCCTCAGTTTCCTCAGCTGTAAAAGGGGGATAATCATAGAACCTACTTCCCAGTGTTGTAGTGAGAATCAAATGAGATAATATTTGTAACAAGTGCTTAGCACATGGCCTGACACATAGTAGAAGGCATTAGATAAATGCTTATTCTCTTTCTTTCCCCTTCTCTCACCAGCTAGTGACTAGCATTAAGGCAATGTCAGAACAACACAGTTGAGATTTTCTGCATTGGTTATTGCACAAGAATGAGGGCATTTTTAATGAATGAGGGCGTGTCACACAGTGGCAGGATTCCTGTGAGTCAGGTGAGCTGGGTTCCTGTCCTAGATCTGCCCCAGTCCATCTCAGCGACCTTAGGCAGGTTCCCTGATACTCAGTTTCCTCATCTCTAAAATGTTCAGGGGTTATACTGTCTCACTAAGGACCCTTCTAGCACTAATATGCTGACATCTAGTCTCCACAATAAGTCTGAGTGCATGGGAAGAATGACCCTGACACCTAATGCCTTAGTTGTTTTTTTTTGGGTGGGGTGGAAAATTTTGTTTGCTGTGCTCTTCTGTCCTCAATGATAATGAACCAATGAAACATTTCCATTGTTGGCAGCATCAATCATGGAGTCACCAGTGGATACACAGTGGAGGGTACAACCAACCCCAGTTCATGTGCTGTGAATTTGGAGGTGATTGGACAGACAAATCTCCTACAGGAAGACCAGAAGGCAATAACATCTGACTCCTCATCCCACCCAGCTGAAGGAACGCAAGAGAGAAGTATCTCTGTCTCCATGCCTTTTGCAGAACACATTCAAGATGTTATCCAAACAAATCAGACCTTGGCCAGTGAAGATGGGTTCATTCTGCATGGTAACCTAGGGGAGCCCATGCCAGACACTCCAGAGTCAGACCAAGTGGGACTTACCCCAGTGGTAGATAGCAGTTTGGAGACCACTACTATTGTTCCTTTTGATGATGGAAAGAATGCACCAAGGGAAGGGGGTAGGGACTCTTCTACTGAAGATGTTACTTTGTTACAAGGGGATCCAAAGACACATTCAAGGATATTGGAGCCATTAAAGCCAATGGCACAGCTGTCTGGGAAGGGCGATCCACATGGCAGCTCCTCCCCCCCTGGGAAAGAAGATGGAGATTATGTTACCACTCAAGAGGCTCCTCCGGATCCAGAGCCCCTGCAAACAAATCATGAGGCCCCAGCTGTAACCCAGAGAGGTGAAAAGAACACAGATGGGGTAGATGGTCTGCTGTTGAAACAGGAGCCCCAGTTACTGAATGACGTTGCCCCAAGCACATCAGATGGAGAGGAAGGCAAAGTACTTGTGAAACCTCAGAATCTGGCCAATGATTCCAAAGTCCTCAATGCCCACTGTCAAGATTTTAAGGATGTAGAAACTGCCCAAGAAACTAAGGCAAATGCCACTCCTTTGGAATATAACCAGGAGCCAATAGCAACCAATCTTCCCCTGGATCCAAAGGCCATAGATCCTTTAAGGGAATCTGTTTCTATAACTGATGTTCAAAACCCCCTTCAGAGTGGGACACAAGAAATGTTATCTGATAAACTAGGCCTCAGTGCTGAAGGAGATGGGCTTAAACCTGTGCTTTCCCAAAGAGAGGAAGTGTATCTGATTTCTAGTATGGGTTCAGAGAATACTCCAAATCCAGCTGTTACTGTTGCTGAAATCAGACCCAATTGTTTGGCCACAGAGACTCCCGTTGTCTTGGCTACTGAGACTCTTCCAGACCCCACAAAAGGGTATCCCATGACAGATGTAGGAATGGTACCAGAGAATTTAGATTTAAGCGGAGAGAGCAAACGTCCTGAAATGAGGCCTAAGGAAGATTCTGTCTGTTTAACTAAGTATGAAATAGAAGCTCCCATGAATGAAGGAAAAACAGAGAGAATGCAAGGAGCAGTCCCCATTGCATTTCCCAGTGGGTTGAATAAAAGCATGGGAGAAAAACTGGAGTTGAATGATGAAGGCCAGAAACTTGTTGATGCTGAAAATCGAAATGTCACTAAAGAAGAAAATCAAAGCAGTAACTCTCAAGAAAAGAAAGTTGTTGCACAAGATACCAAATCCACAAAATCTGTGCATTCAGAGGAAGAGACCTCACTTGATTCCAATCAGGGAGTGAGTGAAGCAAACCCCACAAATTTGGAGCCCAGATTGCTTCACCATCCAGACTCAGCACAGTTGCCCAAGCACATAGTTCTCGTGGAACTGGAGCGGCCTGAGAGTCAGTCAGAAAACTCAGCGTTGTGCTCCCTGGCTTCTGAGATGACTGATGGAATCAGTGCTGTCAGTACACGTGGTTTATTGCCTATGCACTATGGGAGCATTAATGTTCAACCTGTTGAACAGGATGGAGATGATGGCCAGGCTACTTCTAGAGAAACGATTCTAGAGGGCACAGGTCTAAAACCTGAGCTCCCAGACACTCTTCAAGGTCCTGAAGGAGGGGAAAGAATGGAATCTGTTCTTGAGGCAGAGCCCGAGAAATCTGGTATGTGTGTCTCTGCAGGAGGCAACGCTAGTCCTGAAATCCAGGAGGCTGAAAGTAAAGGACAGGAGAGCCAATCAGCTAAGATGCCTTGTAGTAAGGATGCTGAGGACCTGCTGGGACCTACGGTTGGACCTTTAAGTACTCCTGCAAATGAGGATGTTGGACAAGAATTCCACCCAGATGTGAAAAACCATCCTGATAATGAGACCATGACTGAAAAAAGCAGAGCAGAGCCTCAGGGGCCAGTGCAGAGTGAGCAGGCAAACGCATCATCTGCAGGTAACAGCAGGCCAAGGATCACTCAGTTAGGAAATCCTGAGCCATCAGCAGGGACTTGTTTTCAACAATCTCACTTGGGCTCAGAGTCTTCTGTCTCAACCAACTTCAGTGATAACACCGCTCCCCTTGAAAGTAGGAAAGAGATTCTTCCAGATGATCTTGAAGGGGTGAAGACCAGAACTGAAGAGCTGTCAGAAACCTTACCATCCCCAGAACTTGGGGAAAACTTGGACCATCTTCCTCTCTGTAGTGGACAGGAGCCAAATCCAACAGCAGAATTCCAAAATATGCAGCATGAAGAAAGTCTGAACGATATCCAAAGTTCAGGTACATGTAATTCTAAGGAAAAAAATTTGGACAGTCTTTCAACAGAGTTGTTGGATTCATCGGCCCTAACGAGAGAAAAATTGCCTCTAGTGATGGACCAAGAGAAGCAGTGCAGTGGTGACCAGACCTTCAGTATTTCTTCTCCTGTTGGGGTCAATTTGAAAGATTCTTCTCTTCCGGATAACTTGAATGTTAAAACAGGAGAAAGTTGCTGCACCAGGCAGATGTCTGACAAGCCCCAGCAGGAGAAGGAGGTTGCTTTGATCTCAGACACTCGGCATGAAGAAACATGCCAAGAAAATGGGTTTTCTAAGGCAGCTGACGTGCATGCACAGTTCAGTGGCTTCAGTAATAGGGAAAACACAAGTGAAAATGAGGAAGGGGCTCCACCTTGTCATCTAGGTACACAACCATCTATCAGTGCTGTTGCTGACGTTCAGCCTGCTCCATCAACTGGCAGACTCGGCAGTGTGCCTCCTGATACCCCAGAGAAGGCTCTTGGTGAAACTTCAAATAGCAGTCAGCTTCTATTGGACACACAGGAGAAAAGTGAGCTCCCAGCCTTTTCAAACCAGGAGATTCAGAGGCATCTGTCACTCAGTAGCAAAATCAGCCCTCAGGAGGACCATGTCAAACAGAATTTTGAAAGTGCATCTGCTGAGAGAGGAAAGAATGTTGACCAAGGAAGTCTGGCTCCAAGTCTGGCATCACACGAGCTTGAAGAAGCCGTTCCAAACAAGGATTTTCTTCAGACTGAGTGCAATCCTAAGGGGAATGCTGAGCCAGCTCCCAATAGTGGTGAGAATGAAGCCACCTTTGTCTCAGGTAGTCCCTGCCAAACTGGGAAGAAGTCTGGCAGCTACAAGAATGACTCATGGCTCAAAAGTGAAATGGGTGGAATTGTCAGTAATGTCTTGAGTGCTTCAGCATGTCAGACTGTCTCAGACAGGGATCAGCCAGAGGTGCCGACTGCTGGGACCTCTGGGCAGACATTAGAGGTAGCTCCTGAGAATCTGAACCTCAGTATAAACAGCACTGTTGGAAGAAAACCGGAACAGAGAAAGACAAAGACTGATTCTACCAAAGAGCCGAGTGTTTCTGGTGAAAGTTCCTATGTGGAAGGAGAGTCTATCTTCTCCCGTAAGGACTCTGCAAATTTGCTTACAGATTACCTCCCACCCATGTTGAAGCCTGCCCAAGCAAGGGAGGAAATATCTGCAATTAAATCCAAAGAGACACAAAACGAGGAAACCTTCAAGTCCCAGCCAAGGAGTTTTGAGGAAAGTGTTCAGATAATGGCAGATGTTCCTAGAGAGGATGTAGAAAAGGAGAAGGCTGGAGATTCCTCCACGGTGCAAAGGGACACATCTAACTGTGAGAACTCTGGTTTGGGACAACCTGCCATGATGGCTGGATTATCTGATTTCAAGGCACACATCAGCAAAATATTTGAGAACTCTGTCCTTGGTGCTTTGACCACTGACCATCCACAGCTTACGTTGCAGAAGAATGATGGGTTTGCATGGAGCCCAATGGGAAAGGACTCTTTGGTGCAGCTAAGCACAGAGAAGCATTCACATCATGGTCAAGGAGGTGACTACATCATGATTTCCCCTACTTGTGTTGGACGAGGGGTAAACACAAAAGGTAAGGAGCAGGATTTGACTCTGGAGACTGTCTCCTGCCAAACAAATCCAGACAAGTTGACTTGTCAAGAAGGTATAGCCACAGAAAAATCACCAGGCTTAACTGTTTCCACCATGAAACAGAACTTGCTAGATACCAACTTGGAAAAGAATGAAATTTCATCTGGTATCTCACAAAAAGAAAATAAAACAGAAAAGTCTGAAACAGCTGGTGAGAAAGATACAGGGATTATATTTGAGCATCAAAAGCTTCAGGGAGGAGAAAAGCAGGGATTGGTTCCAAGTCTCCCTTTAGACATTGCTGTACAGAAGATACCTTTGGGAAATGCCACCCTCTCTAAGGGTGAGGAGTATTATGTCATCTCCCAGGTCCATACAGAGATGCCTTTATCTCAAGAGGGTCTGACTCCTCCAGGAAGCCAGCAACAAGAAAAACCTCCCAGCAGAAATGCACCCAAAGACGATGAATTCTATGCTTCGATTGGCATGAAGGAAATGTACAACAACCCAGGACTTGGGCATGTCCAGGAAATTTCCCCTCCACCTGGGGACATTCCAATCTCTCCAGCTGCAAACAGTAAGGAGCTCAGTACTAGCATGCCAAGTAATGAAAAGAGGCCCCAACATGGTGACAGTGCTCATGATGACTCAAGAACTTTGGAGAGCCCAAGAATAGAGCATGTTCTGGATTTACCGAAGCCCAGTGGGCTATTGACACACTCCATAGTTGATAGCTTCAAACAGGAGTTAGGTTTGCAGAGCCTCCAATTAGATGTCTTACAAGAACCTGGCCCAGTGATAGAAACAGCTCCAAAAGCAAGAAGTGAAAATTCTTTTATTGAAGTAGAGTCAGAAACTCACACCTCCAAGGATCAGCCCTTAAAAGGCAGCCCTGAAACTGGTACTTCGAGAGTGTCATTTAGCCCAGGTTGTGACTCAGATCTGCAAACGAAGCACCCCCATCAAGGCCCGGACATTCAGTGTGGCTCCTTGAAGGCAGTTCTGGGGATGGAGGAGAAGGATACTTCTCAGTGTTTAGAGAACCAGGCTGGGAACCAACAGACTGACCAGCATTCCCAGCATGAATTCATACCACCTGACAATAATGACAAGTTACCTGTCTGCTCACCTCCTGGGCCAGATAAAGGACAAGTCCAGAAACCCCAAGATGTTGTTTCAGAAGAGGGACTCACAGAAAGGTACTTAAGGCCAATTAATTCTTGTGGGGATCATCATACCTTTTACAAGATTTATTAGAGATTAACCTGGCTAGAAAATCAATAGAGCATCTGTATGGGTGGGCTTTCAGGGAATTCTATCCCCTTTATCCAACTGCCCAAATTCTCATCTGCTAACTTCTCTGAATTACAGCAATTTAGACTTAGAGCCTAAGCAACTGAGGAGGGAAATATTTGGAGAATTGTGACAATTACTAATTTATTACATGTTTTCTTCAGTTATTTCAGTTTAATTTAAAACTGTTTTAAAGTATGAGCTGTTTACTTTATGTCCTGTGGATTGTAGTGTCATAGATTAGCAGTCATTCATAGATTAGCAGTCATTCATAGAGTATGGTTTTGGTTCTGATGGGAGTTCAGATACATGTGTTTTCTAATCTGGATTTGTTTAGGAGGATCATATTGGGGGGGGGGACTGATATGCTTCAAATGTCCCTCAGAGTTGTTGAGTGAATGAATTTAATTTTTTCTCGTGCATTTTAGTTCTACTGTAGCACGAAGCTCTCATTGGAAAACATGTGTTCATTCAAAGAAACACAGAGATGAAAACCAGCTAACAGATTGTACTTGTTGCTTTCTTCCATCATCTCAGAAAGAGCCTGGAGCCTGATCATTCTCTTCTCCCTCTGGTACCTGGGAAAGATGCTCTAGAAGTTACATCCAGTTCAGCCAAGTCCAGCAAGGATGACACAGTAGAAAGGTATAGTGACAGACCTCAGTTATTTGGAGAATCTTTGTGCTGTGTATACATGTAAACATTCTAGATGTCTTAGAAAAGAATGCAGATCTCCCGACTTTGGGTTTTTAGAAAAAAAAGAAGAAAATAGCCACTCTATATACTTTAACATTTATGCTAGCAACACAATAATAGGGAAAAACAAACCTCTTTTGTTTATTTCCTGGGGTATTAAAAAGGGGGTTTCTTTCACTCTTAAGCTGATTTTAAATTTGAGGTAAATTTGCTGAACATTGGTCTAGTTTCTCATCCCACCTCCATAAGTTCACTTACTCATACATACATACATACATACATATATATATACATACATACATACAACTCTTGATCTCCCAAGACCCTCTCTGAGCCTTTTCTCATTCTTAAAATGAGGAGGTTGGTCTTGATAGAATAATTTGTAATCTTCCTTGCACATAAGTCATATGGATCTGTATGGCTCTTAAAAGACTCTGACCTTGGGCAAATCAATTAATCTCTCTCTTTCTTGGTTTCTTTATTTTTAAAATTAAGGGATGGGACTTGAGGGACTCTAAGGTTCCTTTCAGCTCCCAATCTATGGAATCTCAGAATTCTAGGAATCCCAGACTTTACTATCCCCCACTTCACATACCCCCTCCCCCAAGTTTCTCTTGCCAGCTACAAGGAGACTCCACCTCCACCCCCACCCCCAGAAGACCTTTTCTAAGTGAATCATCACCTAGTATTGTTGAAAAGATGCTTCTTTAAAGTGGTTTCCTTTGGGGTTTTCTGGGCCAGGAATAGAACGGTACAAAGTGAAGATACATTTGTGAACAGACTGTGAAATTCTTTGAAGACTTTAACTCTTTTTGTAGTTCTCTGTGTGAATAGATCAGACTTTTAAATTAGTACCTGTGGCTGTCAAGATGCGTTGTACCAAACAGCTGCCGGCGTTTTTTAAACGATTTGATGAATATTTTGCATATGCTTTAAGAATGTAAGGTCACCTGTTTTTCGAGTCTGAACACTTCTGCCTTCGGAGCCAGCTGCCTTCAGTGGCCGACAATGGCAACTCTATTAACTTGGTGCCTGGGTGTGCAGGTGCCCAGCGAGATGAATGCATGTTCTCCATAAACATATGTAAAATTAATCTCCAATTGGCACTTGTTTCTGCTGCTGATTTGTCATACAATTCCCTAGGGCCTTTGGTGGTATGTATTTATCACATTCCTACTTAGGGCGTAGGAAAGTATTTGCTTAGCAGGACAAGAATAGGGTTATTGTTTTACTTTTTCATATGTAGATATGTATATAGAATATGTTATTATTATTAAGTTCATTTTCCTGAGTTCAAATCCAGCCTCAGATATTTACTAGCTGTGTGACCCTGGGCAAGTCACTTAATACTGCTTGCCTCCATTTCCTCATCTGTAAAATGAGCTGGAGAAAGAAATGGCAAACCACTCCACTATCTCTACCAAGAAAACCCTAAATGGGATTACAAAAAGGTAGACATAACTGAAAATGACAACAAAAAACTATAGTCATGCATTATATATATAAGCATTTCTGATGCTTGGTTTTTCATTAGTTTGTGAGTTTCATCATTCTTTAGGGAAGCATGGGGTCCTGAAGGTAGTAGATAGTTAAATATGGAGAGGCATCATGTTGTAATGGAAAGAGTTTAGGACACGGAATTAGAAGACCTCTGTTCAAGTCTGGTTCCCTCACTGTATGGCCATATAATAATGGGTGGGTCATCTGGCCTCTCTAATCCTAGTCTTTATGATGAGAATGATCCATACACCACATGCCTAATGGGTTTTTTGTGAGGAAATAATTTTGTCTACTATAAAGTACCATTCCAATGTGAGATATTATGCATGCACAAAAGATGCTGGGTGGGTCATGATGATGGACAACAGATGGACTGCCTGACTAACAGATTGGGTCCCATGTGAATACAAATAGCTGAGAGCCTGAAAAATTGATGGGATGAGCTAATAATCTGTTCCTTTGCAATGTGATGGAAATGGGTCTTTGGTTCTCATTTGTTGTGAATTTATATCATTGAATTGGTTTGAATATAAAATTAGTGTTACAATTACTAATTTTTCATTTCAGAGTTAGGTTATTGGATAATTTGGGTCAAAGTTCTTTCAGTTTACAGATGGGAAAAACTGAGGAAAGAATGAATGTAAGAAATCTTTTGAAAGAAGAATAGGTAAGATTTGGTGAATGATTGGATGGAGAGAGAGATAGAGAGACAGAGACAGAGAAAGGAGCCAAGGATAGCTCTAAGTTTTTGACATGGGAGAATAATGGAACTATTGATAAAAAGAGAAAGACTTAAGCAGGGTAGTAGGCTTTAAGAAAAGGCAATGAGTTTGGGTTTCATTATGTTGGATGCAATACCATATATTGCTGTATGTGGCTATTGATTTTTATAACCAGACTTTCTTGTCTTTATTTAAAAATCCGTTACAATCTGAGGATAACAACTGTTTGATGAGGCAACGATGATGGATGCTGGTCCCAAATAATATGGAATACTATGGGTTAAAATTTTGCCTCTGAGGCAAAATTTGTTTGTATGACCATAGGCAAGTCACTTAAGGGAAGCGAAGGGAATAAGCATTTGTATAGTGCCTTCTATGTGCCTGGCACTGTGATAGGTACACTTTACAAATATCTCATTTGATTCTCAAAACAACCCCGGAAGGTAAGTGCTATATATCTCCATTTCACAGTTGAGGAAACAAAGGCAAACAGGTTAAGTGACTTGCTCAGAGTCACACAGCTAGTAAGTGTCTGGGGCTGAATTTAACTCAGGTCTCCCTGATCTGGACACTCTATTACTCTACTCTGTGCCTCAGTTTCCTCATCTGTAAAATGAGAATGTTAGACTAATTAATTTGCCTTCTAACTCTTTCTCTCTGATTCTGTGATCCATGATTTTTGTCCTGATGATGGAAGAAAAGGTGAGATTTGGGGCTTGAATTAGTCAGATGGATAATTGACAATTTATTCCTTTGCAGTGGACTGTGAATATCTGGCATGAAAGGAAATAGTGCAATTGGATTAGAGAATGAATTTTGGCTTTTCTTTCTTGCCAGTGTGGTTAGCTCTGGCTTGGTCCTCCCAGTGAGAATTATTATAGAAAGTTCTTCAGAGGCTAGTGAAGGGACTTGAAGGCGAGCGTTACAAAATTAGAGACGGAAAAGAGCAGTCTTGTGGCTTGTACTTTCTGAGCACAGGTAGTATTGTGCCCTGTGTTGTCACTGGGGCAGCTAGGTGGCACAGTGGATAAACCACCAGGCCTGGAGTCAGGAAGACCTAAGCAAGTCATTTAACTCTTGTTTACCTTAATTTCCTCATATGTCAAATGGGGATAATAATAATAGCACCTGCCTCCCAGGCTTGTTGTAAATCAAATGAGATAATAATTATAAAGTACTTAGCAGATCACCTGGCACACAGTAAATACTATATAAATATTACTTATGATGATTACTCCTTAGACTGATTCACGTGTCAGTGACCTGGCTATTGACATTACCACGTGTTTTCCTGTATTCTTCTGAGCGTTATCAGATCTTTTCTTTTCTTTTTCCTTATCTTCCCTTTTTCTCTTTTCGAGACTGGCTTTACCTCTCTTGCCCAGACTGGACAGGGGGGATGGGGCAGAAGTTTGGTGCAACACCATTTAGCAAGAGCAGGAAATGTAAATGCCAAATCCAAGGGAGTTGTCTAGAGCAGAAACCAAACACTGTTTGCCAGACAAGGCAGGATGTTAAAAGGAGCCCAAACTGTATGAGGGTGTGTAATAGGAACACCACCATAGAAAGGCTAGGACTTAGAAACTAGGGAGAAGTCAGAAATACAGGGACCATGTATGGAGTTACAGGAGAAATGATGGACTATATACCTGCTTGTTAAGAGGTGGAGAAGGCTGATTACAACAACCTTTGTATCTTAAAGGAGCTAGTCAGATACAAGACACCACAGGCTTCCATTGTCACCTTCCACTGCTGTGTTAAAGAGGAATCCAACTAGCTGTTGAAAATAAAATGACTGGGGCGGCTAGGTGGCGCAGTGAATAGAGCGCTGGCCCTGGAGTCAGAAGGACCTGAGTTCGGAGCCCGCCTCAGACACTTAACCCACACAAACAAAAACCTAGCCATGTGACCTTGGGCAAGTTACTTAACCCCAATTGCCCTAAAGGGGTGGCTAGGTGGCACGGTGAGTAAGAGCGCTGGCCTCGGAGTTGGGATGACCCGAGATCAAATCCGGCCTCAAAAAATGAGCACCCACACATAAATAATGACTAGCTGTGTAACCTTGAGCAAGTTACTTAACCCCAATTGCTTTAAAAAAAGAAAAGAAAAGAAAAGAAAATGACTGAAAGATCGCCATTGGGGCAGTTTGGCCAATGGAGTCTCTCACATGGAGAAATCATAGGCAAATGTCTCCTTGCCTAATCTAGCTTGTAAGAATTTGCGTAATGCTTTCTGGAACAACATGATCCTGCCATGAGGAAATTGACTCAGTACCCTCATGAGAGTTTGTCTACCATCTTGCAACTTCATGTGGATAGCTAAATAGGTTTTTGAGTTCCTCTAGGCAGGGAGAGAAGCACCAGTATTCCTGTGTTACTCAGGGCTGTGGTATTTGTACTAATGATGGTAGGTGGGGCACATATTATTACTCCAATACTTCCATGGACCTATGATGTCAGTGATCTGGGAGTTCCCTCCTATGATGCGGACAGATTATAAACTCTCCCTCCCTTCCCATCCTGGGCAACTGCTATTCATGTTTTCCTAGAACACCTCATTAGATACATGATAATAAGCTGTTGTTGTTTAAAAAGTGCTGTAGTTCATTCTATTAGTTGATCCTCACAGCAATCTCCTGGCATTGACAGTGAAAGTAGCATCACTGTTTTTAAAATGAGGATATTGAGACTCAGGTCATGTGAATGCCCATGGTCACCTAGCTATTAAGGGGCAGAGCTGGGTCTGCCTTCAGTGCAATCCTCTCTTCACTTAATGCTTTGCTGAAATTAAATGGCATAGTTATGTCTACCAGGCAGAGAAGGTTGGAGTCTCTAGACGTAAACTGAGTTCTGCATATGGTTCTCTCTTCTTTCTTTATATAATAAATGTTTTTTGTTCCCTCCCTCCCTCCTTCCCTTCTTCCCTCTCATCCTTCCTTCCCTCCTCCTTTCCTTTCCTCCTTCCCTTCTTCTCTTCCTTCCCTCCTTCCTTTCTCCTCCTTCCCATCTCCCTTCCCCTTCCTTCCTTCCCTACTTTCCTCTTTCCTTCTTCCTTCCCTTTTCTCCCTTCCCTTCTCTTTCCTCTTTCTCTCCTTTCTCCCCCTCCTTCCTTTTTTGGACAGGCTGATGATTTGATCAACAATCTCTCACGTATAGAATGTTTTTTTTTCCATGATCTCTATCTGTGTTCTAAAATGACCAACCAAGCCCAGCTGAGACTGGAAGAATTTGCAAGAGTACAAAGAGGAATAGGCACGTGTAGAAGTTTTGTATTTGTACACCACGTGGAGTGTGGAAATCTTCATGTGTTATCTCTTATATCATTATACCCCACTTCAAATTCTTTGGCATAATCCCAGCTGGCTCTCTGCAGTCACTCATCTCATTCCCTACAATGACTATTCCAAACGATTCCTTTTCTCCTACCATCCTTAATTTCACTTCCACCCCTAACATTTAGCAACGATTAGCCAAGAATTCAGAGGACCCTTGACAAAGCACTTTGCCCACCTCCTATTGGTGTGGATTTGTTTGTTCTGATTATGTTTGTTATAAAGTGTTTTTTTAATGAGGGGAAGGAAATCTGAGGAAGTCAGGAAGATAGCAATAGTGATACAAAAAACAAAGAAGAAAAGAAAAAAATAGAGCCATCGAAAAATTTTTATACGCACAGAAGAGAACAAGAAGTTTCCGAAAGAAGCACAGATGAGGACAGATTTGAAAGTAACATGCTCAAGTTATTATCAAACTATATGAAATAGTCACAGTTTCATTTACTATCCCCTTTTTATATTCTACTTTGTAGACAGAAATGCTGAATTTTAGGTGTTAAGTTCAGAATCAAACAGTGAAGTAACTAAAAACAAAACCAAAACCAAGACAAAATTAGGAGCATGTTTATAGTCCCTTACAATTATATAGCTATAATTCTGTGATCTTCCCTCCTGAGTCTGTTCTTTCTCTTAACTTCATAATTTCTGTCTGTGGTGCTGGTCAGCTTGTCATATTCAAATTATTGGAAGTGGTTTTAACTTTCTTCTTACTCTCATATTCATCATTTACCAGGTCATGTTGATTGCATTTCTACAAAGTCCTTGGTATTTACTCCCTTGTCTTCTATTCCCATGTCTTAATGCAAGCACTCATCACCACCTGCCTAGACTATTACAATAGCCCTGTATTAGGTATTCTTGACTCTATATTTTGCCTCGTCTGATCTATCCTTGGGCAGCTAGATAGTTCAGTGGATAGAACATTTTGTACAAACAGCGCTCTCTCTCTCTCTCTCCCTCTCCCTCCTTCCTTCCCTCCCTCCTCCTCCTCCCTCCTCCCTCCTCCTCCCTCCCTCCTCCTCCTCCTCCTCCTCCTCCTCCTCCTCCTCCTCCTCCTCCTTCTCTTCTTCTTCTTCTTTCTCTTTCTCTCTCTCTCTCTCTCTCTTCTCTCTCTCTCTCTCTCTCTTCCCCCCACCCCCTCACTTTGGGATATGGAATATGGACCTACCAATGGTATTTCTGAATCAAAGAGTATTCACAGTTTTATATCCCTTTGGACATACTTCCAAATTGCTCGCCAGAATGTAGCCATTCCTTTTAACAATGATTAAAGAAGAAAAAACAAGTCACCAAAACCAACTGACATTGTGTCAACTCCAATATCTCATACCCATAATATGTGGTACCTGTGCTCTGTAATGAATCCTTTTAAAGTCCAGCTCAGCCATATCCTCCATGTAGACCTTCTTAGACACTTCCTAACTCTTAGTTAGTAATGACTTTCTGCTTTGAACTTCACTTTCTGAAATCTTCTGCCTTCTGCCTTCACGCTTGCCTTGTATTTCTCTAATGCATATATCAACTGTGATGTACTATATTATCATTATTTCTCTTCTCTGCTTTTCCTTCTACTCTGTGAGCTCCATGAGGATATGGATCATCTTTTTATCTGAAACTTTTATCATCCCCTAATATCCAGAATAACTTTTACATACAACTTATATTTGCAACAAATAAATAATGCTGGATGAGTGAATGAATGCATGCATATACCTTCATGTAGGATGAAATTGAGTCATAGTTTCCCATGATACTACATAAAACCCTAGGATTTTAGAGGAATGAGGGAATTAGATTGGGTGACACAATGGATCTTCCGTCTCAGTTTTTTTCTCATTTGTTCTTAAAGGGGTCATTGAAACCCTTTCTTTACTCTTCTTCCATCCTGTTCTTCTACCCTCCCCTTCTTGTGCCCATTTCTCCCTCTCTTCTCAATGTCTTCTATAGTTAATTGATTAGAATATAAATTTTACTGATTTCTTTTCTTTTTTATATCGCAGTCATTTCTTTACCCCTCCAGGTTGAACCCTCTCTTATAACAAAGGAAAATAGTTAAGCAAAAACACCTGGCACAAAGACTGCTTCTGACAGTGTATATATACAACAAGAGAACAGTAATTGTTTGGGGAGCCTAAAATTGGAGATTTTGTTTATATTTCTGAGCCAGAAGAGCTGCCCTCGCTAAACACACTTCTAGAATCTTTGTCTCACCAATTATGGCCATGCTGGGTCTATCACCACAGGGAGTTTTCTCATTTGGGGAAAGTGGTGAAATTATGTCCCTGAATTTAGACAGAGCAGTTTGAACTGCTAGTGCTCTGTGAGAAGCTTGCTCACTGATACTCGCTTTCCTTCAGTATGACCCCAGACTAAACCATTTGAGGAGAAAAAAAAAATTGTGAGGGGAGGGAAAGGGGAAAACAGATAGATTGTAATTTGCTGAAAAAAAAAATACAGGGTTAGTTCATAGTTTTGAGACCTTGTTCTCTTGCCGTTTGTTCTTTCTCTTTCCCTCTCTTTTTTTCCCTTTGTTTCTCTTTCCCCTTTCCCCTCCACTGCCAACTGCCTTCTGGAAAAGAACTAGCTATAACACTATGATTTACAGTTTGAGAATAAGTTTTTATATTAGATTATGGTCACAGCTATGTAAATTAAAGGAGAAAATACTAACCTTATTCTCTTTGCAACTCTGTTGAGACCTTAAAGTCAGGTTATTTTCTCAGATTGTTCCAGACATTGTCTTCCTTTAGGTTTTTGTAGAGTTCATGGCATATTCAAGAGGAGGATGGATTTTAAATAATCTTTTTAATAGAATGGCAGGTATAGTGAAAAAGAAAGACATGGGCTCAAATTCTGGCTCTGTTTATTATATATGAGACTATGGGCAAGGGGAGCCATATTGGGGAATTCTTGTGCCCAGGGCAAATTCAGGGAAGGAAAGGGTCAGAGGAAGGGTAGTATGCTCTAGGTGCTGGAGAGGAGATAATCTGTCTTCTAGACAGTCTAGCCTGTAGTCCCACAACCTGGTTAATGGTTCTTGATCACCCAACTAGAGAAAGTAAAGAAATTAAAGTGGCATCAGGAGAGATGATATGAGGTAGAGGGCGGTAATTCATGGTAATGATGTCTTGGGATGGGAGCCCTTGGTGGGGTAAGGAAGTGTGATTGGCTATGCAACATGGATTGGGCCAGTGGAGTGCCATGTGGCTTGAAAAATGATATGTGGATCCCTTGGATGTCCATACCCTTGGATAAAGCTCTAGTTATTCTGCACTAATTATGCTTCTGTGGGCAAGTAACGTAACGGCATTGATCTTTAGTCTCTTCACTATTTAAATGGGGGTAGTAATATTTGTACTACTTAAATCAGAGAGTTATATTACATCACATGCATGGCATTGAATGGCAAGAAGATGACCAGGGTGAACTATAAAGCATGACTGGGGCCATGTGACATATTTACCCATCAAGAGAGCCCACTCGCCCTGGGGTTGGGAAATGAAAACCTGAGAGGGTTAAGTCATCCAGGATGTTGCCCTATGAAACACTGATTAAAGTGCTATATAAATGTGAGCTATAATCTTAAGATATACTAAGCTAGAAGCATAAACCAATTCTCATCTTTAGCTGTTTCTTAACCAAATATATTTGTTCACACATTTACTAAAAATTAAATAATAGGATTGGATCCCTTAACTAAATCTCAATTTAGACCCTGTCAGGACTAGCAAACAAGAGTCCTGTCCTTTAGTTCAGTCTTTTCTGCTACCCCGTTATGTGACCTGGGTCAAGCCAATTGACCTCTCTGTTCCTCAACTGAATTGTCTATAGCATGGAGATAATAATATCTGTTCTATACCCCAGGGTGGTTATGAGAACAAAATGAGATAATAGACAACAGTACTTGGAAAAATAAAGCACTGTACAAATGGTATGTATCAAAATAAAAGCCTTGCTTAGAAACAGATGTAACATTTTTGCAAAATTATCTCTAGGTCTCAGAGATCTTTTTGAAATATAGCTATATTATAACTTTTGTAATCTGTAATTGAAAGAATATTCATCTTCATTTTAGAATATTCTCTGTGTGTGTGTGTCTGTGTCTTTTGAAAGGATCAAAGGTCACAGAATCATAGGTTCAGAGCTAAAAGGTCATCTTTGAGGTCATCTAGTTCAAGCCCTTCATTTTATAGATGAAGAAGAACGTCAATTCTGAGGCCCAGAATGATTAAATTGCCCAAAGCCCCAAATCTCTCAGAGATCCTAGACCATTTTTAAATTAATGTTTTAAATATCAATATTTCTAATATTATTAATATATATTATATAAATTAATATTAATTAATTTAATATCTTAAAAAAAACTTTTGTTGATTTTTTTACATTGCCTAAATTTCTCTGAGACCTTTCTTTTATGCTTCCTAGAAGGCAATCCCTCATAACAAAGAATTTAAAAAAGGAAGAAAAAGAGAAAAAATTAATTAAAACTGATCCACATATTGAAAAACATCTGATGTTAGGTTAAGTATTGCACACACATGGATGTATCTTCTCCTATCTCTTCTTTGGAGCCAAGCTTAGTTTTTATAATTTTAGAGCATCCAGTTTCAATTTTTTTGATGTTGTTATTCATTTACATTGTCAGAGTTGTTATATATATGGTTTTCCTAGCTCTTAATTTTGTGTCATTCTGAATTTTTCCATGCTTCTTTGTATTCATCATATTCATCCTTTCTTATGGCACAAGAATATCCAATTACATTCATAGACCACAATTTGTTTAGCCGTTCTCCAATTGATGGGTATTCATTTTGTTTTTACTTCCTTGCTACTGCAAAATGCACTGCTATAAAAATTTTGCAATTGTAAAGACCTTGTTTTTGTCAGTGACTTCTTTGAGGGATAAATCTAATGGAATCTTTGGATCAAAGACTATGGACATTTTAGTCCTTTTATTTGAAAAATTCCAAATTTTTCAAAAAGTTTGTACCAAGTTATAGCTCCACCAACAATGCATTAGTGTATGTAGCTGTCTCTCCCATAATCCTTCAACATTGACTGTTTCCATCTTGTCTTCTTTACCAGTTTGTAGGATTGTGAAGTGTTTGCTTTGCTTTGTACTTTTTAAAATAATTAATAATTTGGATCACTCTTGCATGTGATTTTTAATATTTTGCAGTTCTTTTGAGAATGTCCATATCTTTGACTACCTTTCTATTGGAGAATAACTTTTATCCTTATTATTTATTTAGTACCTACTGAACATTTATAGAAGGGGTGCTACTACTTTCTAGGGGAAATGCCATGATAGTCTTGGCCTTCAGATCATGAGGGATCTGAAAGCTGCATCTTTTACTACTTGGTCTTTTAGACTTAAAGGGACGCTGTCTAATCACACTGCTAACTAAATACAGCAAGCCAGCATGGGAGGGGAAGAGTATCCAACAGCCATTCAAAAGTCTAGGGGGAATTTAGAATTGAAGGTGGTAATTATCCAAATTAAACTTGGACACATCACGCCCCCCTCTCTTCTTGAACCTTTAATTATCATGACCTGGTGGAAGCTCTGACATCAGGTTTGGATGCAGCTTTATTTTTAGCAACAATATTTTGGCATAGGCTATTATTTAGGAAAGAAACGGCCACCACAGTAGACCATGCAAGTCTGAGTGTTTTGGGTACAGGTGCCCATTTTTTTGTTACTTAAAGAGTGAATGGAATAAATATGCAGGAGACTCATTATAATGGCCTAAGCAATGTTGTTTACTATGTATAGCATGGTCTAGATTACCACTGTAGATTATGGATTATGGATTATGATATGGTATGGCATAGGTTCGTAGATCTCTAGAATGTTAGCACGTCTTGCAGTCAAATTGCTTCATTTTACAAATGAGTTAACTAAAATCTAGAGTGATGAAATAACTCACCTGAGCATTCAGGGCCCAGGGAATAGAATGATAATACTAAGGATAATAAGAATAATAACATCCATCTTTGGCTTTATGGTCTGTGAGGACTTTATGTAGATTCCCTTATTTGAGCCTCACTACAGCCTGGTGAGGTAGGTACTACTATTATTACCTTTACAGTTGAGTAAACTGAGGCACAAAGAGGTTTGCCCAGGGTCACACAGCTGGTAAGTGTCTGAGACCCTCAAACTCAGGCCTTCTTGACTCCAAGTCCTGTGACCGAGCTATGGCACCACCTAGCTGCCCCCAGTTGGAGCGGGCCATTGTTTGTTGGAAGAACTGGGTATAATGCTGCTTCACCCAAAGGTAAGCTTCTTGAAAGCAGGGCCTGTGTCTAATTTCAGCTTTGTCTATCCTCAGCATGTGGCACAGGGTCATACACATGCTAACTGGACTGTTAGTATTTGTTGTATTAACTTGGCTGTTGTATTGACTTGTATTGGCTGTTAGTATCAAAGTATAATTAGATTTCAGGCTGTAAAGTGGCATAAAGGGCAATGGAATGCATCTTTTTTGTTGTTGCTGTTGAATTGTTTTTCAATCATGTCTTCATGACTCCATTTGGGGTTTTCTTGGCGAAGATACAGGGGTGGTTTGTCATTTCCTCCTCCAGTTCATTTTTCAGATAAGGAAATTGAGGCAAACAGGGTGAAGTGACTTGCCCAGGGTCACACAGCTAGATTTGAATTCAGGAAGATGAGTCTTTCTGACTCCAGGTCTGGCACTCTATCCACTCTGCCAACCTAGCTGCCCTTGGAGCTTCGAATGGAATCTTAGAGATCATCTTATCCACCTTCATCCTCTTACAGATGAGGAAACTGAGGCCTCAGGATTAGGACTTGCCTCAGAATCACACAGGCTATGTGTAGCAGAGCCAGGGCTGGAACCTAGACTCTCCAAACCCAGATCCAGGGCTCTTTCCATTGTATTGCATTGCCTCAAATAGCATGATCGTTTATGAGAATTGGCTTATGACTAGTACAATCCTTTGAACTGCCTTTCTGCTCAGGCTTATGAAGAATGTCCCTCATTTGCCTCTGCATTAAGTGGTTCACTAAATAAAAGCCCAGAACAAAGATGTGGTTTTTAAATTGATTTCCTTGTGCTGTTAATGTACTAAGACACTTATTGGTGGGAAAAGAGGTTGAAAAGTAGCTTATTGTATAAAAGTGGCCTAACTTACCAGGGGCCTTGCTTGACCTTTTCTTCTCCAGGCATAGTAAATAATCCAGTATTAAATATTTTAACAGGTTTGGTGACTCAGGTATGGATTTCCTAACTCTTTCCCTTTTTTAGGCACACATTGTAACAGGATCTGATTACTGATACTTTTAGGGCCCCTTAATCCACTTTCCATTGGAAAGGTTGTTATTTGGGAAGAAAAGTCTCAGGAGGGTGGCCTATCTCTTCCTTGGAGGGGAAGGATGTGTGTGTGTGTGTGTGTGTGTGTGTGTGTGTGTGTGTGTGTGTATGTATGTATACTTCAGTATATCAGCTGCTGTATAGATGCTGGAACTCAGTATAAAAGATAAGATTCCTTGGAGTGTGCCAGTGTGGTTTAAGGGAAAGCTCCAAGGTTGAGGTCAGAAGAACATGTTCTTGACTCTGCTATGAATTTGACATTCAATGCATTGGGAACGAAGTTTGCTGACTGGTTTACCTTCTAATCTCTTTCCTTTGGAATCCATCCTCACCACAACTGTCAAAAAAATCTTCCCAAAGACACAAGTCTGACCAAATCACTCCCTTGCTCAAAAACCTTCCATGGTTCCCTATTGCCTTTAGGATTTAAAGAGAAACTCCTTACTTAGCCTAGTATTTAATTAACCCTAGAAGGACCAAGAGCATCAACTGGCACAAAAATATGTTTGGGCCTTTGAGGTAGACTTAAATTCCAGTCCTTCTTTAAATCCTTCCACAAGCTGGCTCCATTCTACCTTCTAGCCATATTTCATATTATTCCATTTCATGCACTTCCAGACAATTACTGTCGTTCCCTGATCTTAGTCTGTGGTCTTCTACCTTCATGCATTCATATAGTTTGCCCTTTCATGCCTAGAGTGTATTCTCTCCTCATCTCTGCCTGTTAAAAGTTCTTTTTCTTCAAGCACCACCTTTTCCATATAGCTTTCCCAGACCATTCTCTAGAAAATGTACTCACTCCCTAAGTTTTCCTGAAGCATTTTGTCTGGCTCTCTCCTTTCTCTCCATCACATAATACAAGTATTATACTTAATCTGTGTATGCATATAATTTCCTCTCATGGTACAGTGAATACAGCACCAACCCTGGAGTCAGGAGGACCTGAGTTCAAATTCAGCCTCAGACACTTAACACTAGCCCTGTGACCTTGGGCAAGTCACTTAAACCCAACAGCCCTGCCTTCCCCCCTCCAAAAAGCAAAACAAAGACAAAAACAAAAAGAATTTCCTCCTACCCCTAATCCCTGTTACCCCCAGTAGAATGGGAGCCTACTGCAGAAGTTACCACAGTGTCTTGCCCATAATATCCCCTAAGTAAATGTTTGTTGAATGGAAATGAACCCTTACAGAGTACCCATTGATCACTCAACAAATGTTTTTGTACTCCTACTCTGTGCTTAGGTGAAAGATACAAAGTAGTTCAAGTCACTGCCCTTATCATCAAGGACTTTAGATTCAGTTGGGATGAAAAGATTGGCCCTTGTGAACAGATACTACAGAATAGGATAGGATTAAATTATGGGGAACACTGTGTTGTCCAAAGTTTAGAAGAGGGAGTTCTCTCTAAAGGCTACAGTGATCAGGGAAGGCTTTCTTGAAGAGACAAGGCTTAATCTTGGCTTTGAAAAATGGGCAGGGTTTTTGTAGGGGAAAGAGGCAAGAACTCCAGATAAGGGGATCAGTTTGAATAAGCCATAAAGACAGGAATGAGCATGGCAGGGAAGAGATCAACCTTCAGGGTCAATGGGAGTATATGCAGTTGTTGACTTTCACATAATTATTTAGTCTCTACCAGTTACACCCAGGCACTTAGCACAATGCCTGGAACATAGTAGGTGTTCAGTAAATGTTGATTGATTGATTGATTAATTGATTGATTCAGGAGTCCCCTGTCTTCTCTCTCCCAACCTCTGAAACTTGGATGGCTTCCCTTCTACATAAAACCATGCCTTTCAGGGTTTCCTAGGTTCTCCCCCAGTTCACATCTAGGGTCTACTGGATATTTCTTGGGGGCCTCATAGCCCTTCCCTCTGCTCCCCCTTCCCCAGAATCTTTGATATAAAATTAAATAGAACTTCTAACACCTGTTATTATTTTTCTTGTGTCTGATTTAGACAGGACAACCTTCATTCTACCTTTTCAGAGTCATTTCACTGTTTTTACCTTTCACCTATTCTCCATTAACCAACCTTCTTGCTGCTACTGGGACTTGACATTCCATCTCCCACCTGTGTATCTTTTTTTTTTTTTTTGCTTTCCTGGAGGGGGGAAGACAGGGCAATTGGGGTTAAGTGACTTGCCCAAGGTCACACATCTAGTAAGTGTTAAGTGTCTGAGGCTGGATTTGAACTCAGGTCCTCCTGACTCCAGGGCTGGTGCTCTATTCACTGCACCACCTCGCTGCCCCTCACCTGTGTATCTTTGCAGATGTTATCCTGCATGTCTAGAATATTGTCTCTCTTCTTTTAAATCCTTAGTTCATTTCAAGGCAAAAGTCAGCCCTGCCCTTGATATTTCTAGCTGGCAGTACTCTCTCTCTTCCCTAAATTATATTGTATTTATCTGAAAAAACAAACATATATCAAGAGTTGAAAGAATGTAAGCCCCTTAAGGGATTATTTTTTTGTTTTATCTTTCTAGTTCATGCTAAATAAATGTTTGTTGTACTGTATTTTAATACTTATTGTATTGAATTGTATTTAATTTAAAATTGAGTTTTAAGCACTCCAGCAAATTTATAGTGTGCAAGGTAAACGAATATTATTTATAGTTGGTAAAATATGGTGGTTATGACCACATGGAATGAGACAATATGTCAATAAACAGTTTGATATATTCGTACCTCTCCCTGCCTACCTGCCAAAATTAAAATACAATCCAGAAAAACACCTCTGACACATTGAGAAGATATTTTATGGAGGATTTCTGAAAAGACACACATAAATATTGTGCAAGAGAAAAAGGTGTGAAGGAGTTTTCAATTTGCATTAGTGGAGGGAGTTTCCACCCCACGAAATTAGGGATTCATCAAAGCATAATCGCTTTTATAAAAAAAAAAAAAGGCACCACAATTTGGTTAGGAAATAGACCTCCTAGAAATATTCCTGTAATAAATTCAAATTTGATAGGTATCATTTCAACTTATCTAGTAAAATAACGTGCTTTAAGTTTCTGAAATAGGAAATATAAGGCTGACTAGGGAGAGCAGGTCTTACAGAACATGCCATTGCTATGGACTGTCCAATTTGGAACTGTGAAAGTAAAAGGTAGGACTGGCTACAAATGGCAAAGTGTGAAAACACATATGTATGCAGACCAATCAAGCACCGCAAAAGATGAGAATTTTGTCTGACACTACTCCCTGATACTTGCCGGTATAGAGCTAATGCTACCTAAATCTTGGCCTTCATATATCATATGCTGCTTCTCACATCTTGGGATTTATAGTTTTGACCCTGATTCTGGTTCTAGAGAAGGAAATAGCAAACTATTACAGTATCTTTGCCAAGATAGCCACATGGGCAGTATGGTCCATGGGGTCGTGTAGAGTCAGATACGAGTGAGTGATTGAACAACATTTTGATTCAGGCTGTGCCTTCTTACTCTGGTCCTTAGTGCTTTGACTTATCTGCCTGTTTTTTTCTTAATCTTATTGATATCATGATTTTGACACGTACCTATATGAGAACTTCTCAGTAATAACCCTCTTCCCCCCTAAAACTGAGAGGATTCTTCAGTACCATGGTTCTTCCATAAGAGAAGGAATTGGATACATCTTGGCTATTTTGGTATTTGGGTAGGGGTCTTTTGTATTTTCCATTGGACTAAATAAAACCAATTCAATTTTTATGTCTTATTAGACAGAGAATTTGCATAGGAATTCACTTCCTTTTTAGGGAAACGCACAAGCCATAGTCTGACATTCCCAGGGGAAACTCTGAGTTGGGACATGGCATGGGAAATTCAGATGTTATCTGGGGAAAAGGAAATACGATCCAAAGAGATTGTGGGACACTCCAAAAGTTGAATCTGGTTGATGTGAGTCCAGAGTTGTTATTCTGTTTCGTGTTACCACAAGGTTGACAGAACCCAATCTAAGTTCTTAACAATAGTATACTCATGGGGCATATTTCTTTCTTTTCTATGGACCAAATGGACCCCAAATGAATGTCACTCATTTCATTAAATATTATATTCTTTGATCTTTTGCAGTAGATTTTTCAAATTTACAATTAGTATCTTATGACTATATCAATCCCTAGAGGAATTGTCCTTCTGATAGGAAAGTCTGATAATAATGCAATATCATCATTTTAACGATTGCATTCAAAGTGCAGTCTCTGTAAGATATAAAATGCTTTACGTTTATTATTTCACATAATGTTCACTAAAATCCTGTAAGGTAAGTATTTTTATCCCATTTTATAGATAAGGAAACTGAGGAAAAGAAAAAGCTAATGACTTGTCCATATCCACATAGCTACTAGCAGTCAAAAGTAGAATTCAAACCCAAGTCTTCCTGGAAACTAGTGCTTTAGCCACTATATTCCCTCCTTCCCATAATTCTCACTACATGTTCGGACTACGGTGGAGTTCTGTGAAAGATGATTGACTGTACAGTCTATATACAGAATACCCTCTCCTCCTAGGAAAATCAGGGCTTTGGGGTTAATGTCCCAAAATAGATAACTGTAAAGATGCCCAAACTGAAATCTGTGGTGGGAAGATGCCAAGGGTTTATTTAAAAATCAATAAATCTTGCTGTTTGGTAACACGCTCTAACTACATTTTATTGGACAAATTCTGCTTCCCACTACATGAGTGAAAGTCCCTGAGCTACTGTCCTTTTGTCAAAGTACCCAAATGACAAGCAGGGGGATGGGCCTAGAAGCAGTCAGACCCTAACACTGAGGCATAGAAAATAAGACTCTTCAAAAATAATGAGCTAGAGGAGATTTGTCTGGGCAAATGACCAAGTGGCTGCTGCATAAACATGTGAGACCACAGTTGGCTGGAAAAGGAGAATTCTGAAGGGGAGTGCCAAGCGTGGGCTTATTTTATCAGCTATAGGACTGCCTTTGTGTGTTATCACCAAAGGACTTTAGAGAGAGCCCCCACAAACTACTGCTAGCCTTGTGAATGTCTCATCCGCTGAACCTGGCTTACCTGGGTAATCATTTGATGATGACAACCAGGAGCTCTGGGAATGTGGGCACAATTGACCAATACTGGTATCATTGATAGAGATAGTTTTAACTATGATATCTAGTGGATCCATGATGGCAGAATGAATTTCCTTGTAAATTGAACTTAAATTTAACTTTCTCCACTTTTCCTTTCCCTTTCCCTTCATTTTGTCATTGGATTCTATCTGATGAGCAACACATGTGTGCAAGTTAGTTCCTGAGCCTTGTGGAAAATGAATTAAGCCTCTGCTTTTGTTCTGAGACAGCTCTGAGTTTCTTTTGCAAATCACCAATTGCAGCACCCAGAGACTGCCATCAAAATCAGGCATACACTGCTCTTAGGTTCTCAGTTTTGCCACTTCTTTCTTTGAGGTAGGTAGACAAGTTGCTAAGAGGTATTATCTGGGATGATAGAAAGATCCATGGAGAAAGGGAGACCTCAGAGATCACCTTAGAGACCATCTAGAGAGGGGAGGTGACAGGTCCAAAGCCACAGAGGTGGTTCTCCTTGCTGTTCTTTGAACAAGACATTCCATCTCCTGTCTCTGGGGACACTGCTTGTCTCCCATGCCTGCCCAGCTAAAATCCCATCTTCTACAAGAAGCCTCTCCTGATCCCTCTTAATGCTAGTGGCTCCTTTGTTGATTATCCCCAACTTACTATGTCTATATCTTCTTTGTTCATATTCATTTACCTGTTGCCTCCCCTACTACACTGAGAGCTCCTTTTCAGGAAAGACTAATTTTGGCTTTTCTTTGTATCTCTATTGCTTGGCAGGATGCTTAGAGCATAGTAGGTGCTTAAAAAATGTCTTTTTGCTAATTGACTGATGTAGCAGAGCCTGGATTCAAATGTAAACTTGCTGATTTCAAACCCAGTGCTCTTCCCACTGCATTACATTTATGAGGAATCCTTGGCTCATATCCAGTTCAAGTCTTCCCATACTAGAGTCTTCGAACCCAAGTGATTTATGAGAAGGCATCTTGATATAGTTAAAAGAGCACTGGATTTGGCATCAGAGGACCTAGGCTGGAATCCAGGTTCAGTGTTATTTTGAGCAAATCAGCTGCTTGGAGCTTTTGTTTTGTACATCTGTAAAAGGAAGAGACTGGATGAAATGCCCCTAAGGTCACTTTGGGGCAGCTAGGTAGAGCAGTGGCTAGAGTCCCAGACCTGGAGTCAAGAAGAACTTGAGTTCAAATGTGGCCTCAGACGCTCACATGACTCTGGGCAAGTCACCTGACTGAGGCAGTTTGCCTCAGTTTCTTCCTCTCTAAAATGAGCTGGAGAAGGAAATGGCAAACCATTTCATTATCTTTGCCAAGAAAACCCCAAATGAGGTCATGAAGAGTCAGATGTGACTAGTTAACAAAACAATAAAAACAAGGTCCCTTCTAGCTCAAAATCCTACTTGTATGCATTTGTATAGAAAGTTCAAGGAAGAGAAATTGAGAATATACAAGGCAGTCAGTTTCTAATATGTTGAGTTACTCTGGTGGATGATGACAGGAAAAGAGAAATCCACCCTTCAAGTTTTTGTGGTTTCCTTCTAAGTGTAGCTGGCTAGATGCATGTACTGGGCACCCACTCGGCATGAGGCAAACACTTGCTAACTTTAAAATGGGCACCTCATACTTTGTAGGAAAAATGCTTCTCTTTGAAGAAAAGTCAACTTATAATGGCCTAAAAGCTTCTCCCCAACCTTGCTTTGTCTTCTGTTAAAATCTCAAAGTCCACATTTTAAAAATAGTTTAAAATTCTTTGCATCACTGCCACAGAATTACTTGAAAAAAGTGCTGTTCCTCAAGTCTGCCAAAGGGAACTTAAGATTATTTGTTCTAAATCTTTTTCCTTCAGCTCAAAAGAGTAAGACAAATGGGGGAAAAGTTGGGTTAATGTGGGCATAAAACCTAGAAGTTGGCAGATATTTAAGGCCAGGAACTGCAGAAGTAAGGTTCTGGTTATTCTTTTCATGATAATCCTAGAGATGGCATAATGGACAGAGCATGCACTATGGGTTGGGAAGAACTGAGTTCAAATTTGACCTCTGGAACTAGTTGTATGATCCTGGGTAAGTCACTTAACCTCTGTCTACTTTGGTTTCCTTAACTATAAAATGGGGATAATTATAACAGCTATTTCATAGGGTTGTTGTGAGGATCAAATGAGAAAATATTTGCACAGTACTTATCCCAGTACCTAGCACACAATAGATGCTTAATAAATGGCTTGTTTCCTTCCCCTTTGCTTTTTCTTTCCTCTTGTTGATCACATGTTGGACCTCTTACACAGCCTTATATGTAGTATACAAGCTTTGAGTGAAGAAGGATTTTTTTTAATCCTATCATTTATATAGTCTTTTAAGTCTGACTAAGCGCTTTCCTCTCACAACACTGTAGGGGTGAGTGGTGTAGTAGCTCCATTTTATGGATGGAAAGAACAAAGGTTCAGAAAGGTTTGGTTCTCATCTAAGGTCACACAGTTGGTATGTGGTAGATCCAGGACCAGAGCCCATGTTTCTTTTCCTTAAGAACCTTATTCTTTCCATCGCACTGGTGATTCTTCCTCTAACAGTAACTTTGGAAAGCATCAGCCCTCCATATGAAATGTTGCCTGAACATTCTGTCTCCTTTTCCTATGTCATATGACTTGATGAGCTCATTTCAGAAATGTCTCAATTCATTGATCGGTGCAGGAACTGGGCCAGTACAGGCTCAGTCTTGTCAGACTGAGTAGGTTTTTCCTGATACAAAAATAATCATCTGATGAGTTCAATTAAGTGAAACAACTGGCCAAGTTTGTTGGAAAAAAAGTTATTCAAACTGATCATTTGGCATAACTGAAGACTAGAAGAAAAATCCTACCACTTTAGTTCTCTGAATTTCTAACTCTAAACCAGTTGCTTTGCTGTCATGCAGATTGTCTGACCCTACCTCTTGGGAGAGATCTCTTTGCTTAAGGAAGCCAGGAGCAGCTGTGGGTTTTTGCCTAGGCAAGTTGATCTTGTTTCCTTTGTTTGAATGTTTAATATCAGGGCTAGGCTCCATTCAAATGACTGGATATTCTCGTTCAAGTCTTTTTCTTGGGCCTTCTGAATCTGAGTCTATAGGAGGACAATGTAAAAAATGATTAGTTTTACCTACTCAAAAAATAATAATCTGGGAGGCGAACACCCTTAGGGCTTTTGGCCAAAACAGAAACAACTGCTATTTATATTCATTCTAAGCAATATGGGCCCAAATAATGACACTGTGGGCTTGGGCTGGAACGTATCATTGGCCAATCAATGAGGTTTAATGGACAACGAGGTGAGGTCCAGCATTGTTCTGTGGCAAAACTCAAATGATCAAAAAACGATCATTTAAGCATGCTGCTTAAATCTAGCCTGTAAACCCCAAGATATCTTGTAAGGTTTCAGTGATCAGAATTTATATTCCTTTGAGCAGAGCACCTACAGGTAAGGGTATGATACCTTATGTGGACAGAGGGAGAGGAAGAAAAAGAGAAGAGGACAGGAGAGAAGAGAAGAAGAAAGGAGCTGTATTGTTCAATTGGAACTGGCCAATTAGGTCCCCATTGAGGCAGCTTATGCTACCTATAGGTCATTTGTCCTTCCTTCTCAAAGAAGACCATGACATCAGGAAGGTGATGCCATGATTTGCAAGTGAATTGGATTTAAGTGAAGGAGGGCTTAAGTGAGGGAGGGCTTTACCTTAAACCAAATCACCCTAGCCCTCCTTGATTGGTCAACAATAGATGCCAACCCAAGTGTACCGTACCAGGGTCATTATTTGGATCTTGGTTACTCAGAGCCAAGGCAAATAGCAATTGTTTCTCTTTTGGCCAGAAACCCTGAGAGTCTTCCCCTCCCAGATGGTTTTTTTTTAACTAGGCAAAAGAGGCCATTCTTTGCCACATTTCTTACCTAGCCTTAATCACTGAATGGGTGTTGCCTCAGTTAAACTGAGAACTAGGAAAGACCTTAACTTGAAAAGACCAAGGTCCCCCTACTGCATCCTGGGCCATCTCTAATTGTACTGATCTATATCTGGCAACTGGACCCAGATGGCTCTGAAGGAGAAAGTAGGGATGATGACTTTGCACAGCCCTCCCTCACTTAAATCCAAGTCACTTGCATGTCATGGCATAACCTTTCTGATGTCATGGTCCTCTTCAAGAAGGAGGACAAACAACAACAGGAGGGAAACATACCTGGAAGTGTTGTCAAGTATACTTGGTTTTCCAAATAAGATGCTTTGTTGATCAAATAAGATTCCAGGCTTCCCTGGTGAAGTGCTTTACTCATAAAAGCCTTGGCATGCCAAGTTGACTTTGTCTTTGAGAACAGTACTCTCAAGGAAAATTCCAACACTGTGCCTGGAAAATCTGGGTGAGGCTAAGACACCACATGGAATACTGCCCACACATTTTTCTGCGTGTAAATTTGTGTCCAAGCTGACATTTAGTTTTAGCATGGGTGGAGATAATGGCTGAATTTTCTGAAGGCCTGAGTCTAGCCTATAAATATTTCTCTGTATTTCTCTGCCATCCTTCCCTTCCCTCCTTCCCCCTCCTCCCAGCATAATAGTGTCTGTTAGCTGAGTTTTGCCACAGAACAATGCTGGACCTCACCTCGTTGTCCAGGAAGGAAGAACTGGGCTGTATGTACAGATCATGACTCTAAATAAGAGCCTACTTTTGGAAGAGTTTCACTAAAAGTTCACTAAGAAAAACATATATGAGAGCTATAGAAAGGGGAAATCAGGCTTTTATTAGCTAATATGAAGGTTGATCCACTGTGACAGAGCCGAAGTCAGATGGACATTCCCTAAGCTTCTCAAACAGTATGCTTTTTATTGATGTAATTTCAAATCATGGGTATTCTAAGCACACAAAATAATCATAAGAAGTTTAAACTTTAAAAAAAACCCAAATTATTTTCAGGCTTTAAAAACTCCCATAAAGGCATGAATCATTTTGACTTGTAGTAACAGTAGAGGGTAGGTTGCTATGTGATAGTGTGATATCATTTTTCATGCTACCAAAAGTGTTTGATGACAACCCGAAGAAGCCAAGATGGCCATTAAAAATTTTTTATTTATTAAGTACCTATTATATGCCAAACACTGTGCTAAGTGCTGGGGCCACAAAGGAAGGCAACGCCAAAGTGAAACAAGACAAAAAATGGTCACTGCTTTCAGAGCTCTCGAGTTCTAATGGGGAGGACAACAGACAAACTTGTATGCATATACAAACTAGATGGATTGATGGTAAATGGAGGTAGTCTCAAAGGGAAGACACTAGTGGTGGGGGAGAGCGGGGTAGGACAAGACTGCTGCTGACTTGGTGAATATCTGAGAGCCCACAAATGGAAGTAGAGAACATGTCATTTTAGTTGGACTTTGAGCAACACGGGCAGATAGATGTTGCTGTGTTAGGAAAATGAACTCACTGGCTCATGGAAGCTTAGAGTTTGAAAAGTCATTTTAGATGCCACTCTAGTCCAACCATTTACAAAAGGGCTTCTTCTACAAAGCCTCTGCTTGCAACACATATGATGACAAGCAACTCACTGCCTTGGGTACTTGCTAGCTGTGTAAACCTGGGCAAGTCACTTAACCTCTGCCTCAGTGTCCTCATCTGCAGAATGGGCATAACAATGCCACCTACCTCACAGGGTTGCTTTGAGGGTCAAATGAAATAATGTTCAGAGTGCTTTGTGAACCTTAAAATGCTCTGTAAATGCTAGCTAATGTTGTCATTGTTATGAGTTACCCAGGTCCATTTCTATATAGCTCTGATTGTTAGAAAGTTCTTTATTCTAACTGGAAATTTATCTCCTAATTTCCACCCATATAACAGAAGGAATGGTGACTTGGTATGGATAAAAGGACATAGGATGGGGAGTTAGTAGGCTGACCTTCTGGTACCAGCTCTGCTACTAACTGGCTATGTAACTTTGGGTAAATCCTTTTGCTTCCCTCAGCTTCATTTTCCTTATTTACAGCATGAAGAAATGAACTAAATGATTTCTAGATGATTTAAATGAACTAAATGATTTCTAAGGGCCCTTCTAGGTCTAAGATTATATGATTCTAAAATAGAGTAAAATCCATAAATTTAAGAGCACATGGATAAAATGAGTATTCCTTGTTCACCAGATCAGAGAATGCTAAGATGGGTTTATTTGCGTGATGGATTCTTAGCACAAATAAGAGAACATTTATTATCTCAAGGATTGGGACTGGCATGAAATATAAATAGATTTTAAAAGGGTTTGGATAAGTTCCTAAGTGGCAGAGCCATACATGACTATTAAAAGTATCCAGGATTCAATTCAATTGAACATATGTTGACTGAGTGACACAGTTTGCAAGGAATTGTATCTGGGGGCTCTGGGAGATCCAAAGATGAGGAAAATTCAGCCTGTGCTTTCAAGGAATTTACAGATAAGCAAGGTAGGAAATAATACTGCATAGTTCTATAATCCTTTAGGTTTCCTCATAACAACCCTGTGAGGCATATTATATTCTAATCCTTGTTTTGCAAGTAATGGGAGGGAGGGAAGGAAGAAGGTAAGAATGGAGGGAAGGAAGGAAAGAAGGAGGGAAAGAAAGGAAAAGGGATAGAGAAGAGGGAGGTAGAAATGGAGGGAAGGAAGGGAGAGGGGAAGGGAGGGAGAGGGGGGGAAAGAAGGGAAGAATAAAGAGAAAGAAGGAAGGAAGTGGGGGAGCTCACAAATGCTATTATGAAGTGTAACAGATGAATCTGCTTGTATATACATCACTGGACACAGTTGGCTGGTAAGCATTCTTGAAATCTTGAAAATAGCCAGCTGTTGTTTTGGGAAAGAATAAAGCAAAAGGAAACATACACTGTGAATCCATCAATTGATAACTGTCTCTTTGATGTCCCCAGTGGTGCCTAGCCCAGTGTCTATACCAAGAGATAAATGTTAGAAGCAGCTGGGTGGCACAGTGGATAGATCACTGAGCCTGGGGTCAGGAAGACATGACTCCAAATACAAACTTAGACACTTACTAGTTGTGGGACCCTGGGCAAGTCACTTAACCTTGTTTGCCTCAGTTTCCTCATCTATTAAAATAAGCCAGAGAAGGAAATGGTAAACCACTCCATGATCTTTGCCAAGAAAACCCCAAATGGGCTCACAAAGAGTCAGGACTGAAACAACAACAGATACCTCCTATAGAAGAGGCCTTTCCTGATCCCCCAATTATCAATGCTTCTCCCTGAAATTATTTTATATTTTTCTGTTCTGTGTTTTGTATTTACTTATTTGCACCTAGAAGAGTGTAAGCCCTTTGAGGGAAGGGACTATTTTCCTTTTATCTTCTTACCATCTGTCCTTAGCATAATATGTGACACATAGGTGCTTAATATATACTGGTTGAATTGAAATGGATTTGGAGGTATGAATGGATGGTAATCTATACCAATTAAAAGAATATTCACACTAATGAAAACACTTTTTCATTGAAGTGGATCAGGGATGTAATAGTGGGCCTGGAGTCCAGAAGAGCGGAGTTCAAATCCTTTCTGACACTGGTTGTGTGACCCTAGGCAAGTCACTTTAATCTCTCTCTTTTAATTTCCTCATTTGTAAAATGGGGAAACAATCTCACCTTCCTTATATGGATGTTGTTAGGATCAAATAAGATCACATTTATGTGAAATCAATTTGTAAACCTTAAAATATTTGCTATATAAATTCTACCTATTATTTAGTATGAGGTAATATCATTTATTATCTTTGTGATCAAATGAGATAATAATTGTAAAGGTCTTAGCACAATGTCTGCCACATAATCAGCACTATATAAATGTTTGCTATTATTAGTGTAAAGGTAGTAGTTTGCATTAGACTACAGAGGTATAAAATATGCTCCATGTCCTCAAGGGGCTTGCAGCCTATTTGGGGAGATAGGAGATATATATATATATATATATATATATATATATAAATTATGACTAAAAAAATACCCCAACATATGACAAAGGCCAACTTCCTGGAGAGATCAAATAAGTAAGGGTCAAAAGTTCAAAAAAGGCAGCAATCTCTGTGGATTAGGATGATCTCAGAGGATGTGGGATTTAAGTTAGGCCTTAACGGATGAGAGTTAGCCAAGGCCATTCCAAGTAAGGTGGAGGGAATGGAGGAGGAAATTTATACCATGTATGGAGAACTTGGGAGGGAGCAGAGGTTTGATGATGGTCAAAAGTCAGAGACTGAGACTAGAGGACCTTGAAAGCTAGATTAAGAAGTCTCTGGTCTTTATCCAATGGACAATGGGATGCCATTGAAGGACTGAAAGTTTTTAGTCCCTGTCTCTCCAAAGGAAACTAAACCTTATACTTGACATTTCCCAAAGCTACCAATACAGTTCTGTGCAAAAGTAGGTGTTCAATAAAGATTTGTTCAATGTATGAACAAAGGTCTCAGTTCACCACTAGGAATCTGATCTAATGCAGTGAGCATTTATTAAGTGCCTACTGTGTGCAAGGCACTATGCTAGGTGATGGAAATTAAAACAACAACAAAGTTCTTGTTTCCAAAGAACTTGCATTCTGTTTTTGTTCCTGGCATATAATAAACACTTACTACATGTTGATTGATTGGTACTGGTTTACAACATGGAAATAGAGAAGTGTATATTTGCTTATTGGAAGAGAAATTAGGGAGTTTAGGACATGTTTCTTGTAAAATGTGGCCCATGAGAAGTTTTGATGAAAGTCAGGGAGTCTAATAGTTGGAGTGGAGGAGGAAGGGCATTCCAGCCATGGGTAGACAGCCTGTACAAAGGCATGGAAATGGGAGAACAGAATGTTGAGTTAAACCAGTTTGGTGGCATTTCATTGCTTTACCTATAGGAATATAGACTGAACAGACTTGTAATTCTCTGAGCCCAAGGCATTCAATGCTGAGAACCATGCTCGACACAGATTCCCTTTGGGTATTTTTCAAGCTACTCCCCAAGACTGCATTTTATGGAGTTGACCTAATACCTACCAGCAACCAGCAACCAGCAACCAGCAACCAGGCACTCTCCTGCATAGCTTGTTCTCTATCAATTTATCAGTGATTTTATATGCAGGTTTCAAACCTCAGTCTTTAGCTTCCAATACTCTTCATTTTCAATAGTAAAACATTTTTCCCCCCTTTGGTAAGGTGGTCTAGTGCTGAGGTTAAGTATATGAGAAAGCAGAGATTAATGGTAGTTAGCTGAAATAACTTTTCCTGTGACTTTAGCACATACTGGTCTCTTCCTTCTCTGAATTCCTATTTCAGTTTTGATTGTTCATTACCATAGCTTAGTATATATTTATTTTAAAAGATTTTTCACCTATGGTCATCTTGTGCCTCTTTAGATGGATGCTAAATCCTTGAAAGCAGGGACTCCATGACACCTTGTTCATTACTGGCCAGAGTTAGGTGATCAATGAAACTATGCTGGTGATTTGATTGATTATAATCTCTTGGATACTAATATTCACAAAAACTGTTCGTCAATTATTCTACAGTTTCACTACCTGGTTGGCTTGCTACCTTTTTTCAGTAATATCTTGTTCATATATCACCTCAAAATTTCAGACTAACATCTTGATATTAATCAGTATTCCTAGTCGATATTTTCATGTTGCTGGGAAGTTCCTCTTTCTTGTTAGCCCATTTGATATTTGATTATATGAGCTTTGAGATATTTTCTGTTCAAGACCCATGATTAGAATGGACCTCCCAAAAGGAGCAATTGAAGTCAAAATTGTCTTTAGAGTGGAATTATTGGAAGAGATGGCCAGAGACCATTTTATAGCCCAGAAGAGAGGCTCAGAAAATCATTACCCCTGCAGTGATTCAACCAAACTACCATTAATTAGTAATGTGTATCCCCTCACACCCATTTATATTGCTTTTTGAAACTCATACTTCCAGTTGGAGAGTAGATGCATGCATGTTCCAGTTAGAGAGTAGACGTATCTAGACATATATATTCGATATAGTAATAATGAGTTCTCATATTAACTTGGAAATAAAATCCAAACTCTGCAGGCTGGAATTTAAGCCCTGCCACAATCTGCTACCGCCTACCCTTTTCTTGCTCTCTATTTAGCAGCCAAACTGGACTTCTTGCCATCTTTCATATTCATTCCAAACTTTCTTGCCTTTGTTTTCACCTTTTCCTGTGCCTGACATTCCCTTCCCCCATATCTACTTTGCTGATATTTCAAAATCTAGTTGAAATACTATTTCAATTCACCAAATAATCATTTAGTAAGTATCTACCATGTGCCAGGAACGTCACTAGATACTAAGTTATTGTGGGTACAAAATGAAAAACGAAACAATTTCTACCCTTAGAAGCTTACATTCTGCTAGAGTTGGGACATAATATGAACTTATTTATATAAGTTGATGGAAAATTAATATGAAGTGATTTCAGGAGGATGACTAGAGTGCTAATAACCAGGGACATCAGGAAAGTTTTCTTGTCTAATAACAGATAATACTTAAACATGAAGCTTGAATGAAGCCAGGGGTTCTAAGAGGCTCAGGGGAGAAGGAATGGCATTCCAGGCATAGGAGACCCAAAATGGAAGACCAAGTGTCATGTATGAGGAATATCTCATAGGTTAGTTTGATTGGAAAATACAATGTAGAGGAGATAGTAATTTGAAATTTTATATGAAATCTTTCTTGATTCTTTTTTTAGTTGGAAATTGTCTTTACCTTTGAGATTTTACATAGTATATTGTTTGAACTGATCTTAAGTAGTTATCTTACTTTGTTTTGCACTCTTGTTTGTCCAGACACATGTCTAAACACCCCAGCTAAAACCAATCAATCTGCATTTATTTTTTTCATATTTTGTTTTTAATGAGCTTGACAAAAATCAACATACATAAACATTTCCACATACAAGAAGAGAAAAATGTTGTATATTAAATCATGAATTTATTAAGAATAGATTTTTTAAAAATATGTTAAATTTTATATGCTAGTACTAGTACTGCTCTGCTTGTCTGTGTCTCCTTCTGAACCTTCTTCTTCCCTCATGTATATTTTAAAAATATATAATTAACACTCTGTTTTTTTTTATCTCTATCACTTCGCTGAAACTCTACTCCTACCCTACTAAAATAATAAATAGACCCTCCCTTATAATGAGTAAGTATAAAATAAAATTTCATCCATTGGCTATGTCTGAAAATGTATGTCACATCCTGCATCCTGTCTGCTAAGAGACGAGAAGCATGCTGTCTTATCAATTTTCTGGAGTCATCTTTGGTCTTTGCATTAGTCAGATTTCTTAAGTCTTTCAAAGTTGTTTCCTTTATAATATATTGATTACCATATATATTGTTCTCCTGATTTTTTTTACTTTAATCTGTATTAGTTTCAAATAAGCCTTCCTGAGTTCCTCAGAATACACCCCTTTCCTCATTTCTTAAGGCACAATAGTATTCTATTGTGTTTATATAACATAATTTGTTGTTTCCCAATTGATGGGCAGCCACTTTGTTTCCAGTTCTTTGATACAACAAAAATTGCTGCTGTTGTGTGTGTGTCTGTGTATGTGTTTCTGTGTGAATACAAATCCTTTGTCTGTTATTTTCATCTTTTTGGTGTGGAGTGTGGGGGTGGGAGGAGGAATGGGGAGGATAAATGCCTAGTAGTGGTATGGCTGAATCAAGTATATTGTACAGTTTAGTGACATTCGGAATACTGTTCTAAATTGCTTTCTAGACTAGTTGGATCATTTCACAGCTTCACTAAAAGGGCTTTAATGTGTTTTTCCTCCTGTATCTCTTCTAACAATTGCCATTTTCCACTTTGGTCACCTCTGCCAATAGGAAAGGTGTGATGTAGAACCTCAGAGTTATTTTCATTTGCTTATCTTTTATAAGTAGAAGCACTTTTTCCATATGGCTGTTGACGGTTTGCTTTGACCATTTATCCTTCAGATAATGGCACTTATTCTTATATATTTGTATCAGTTTCCTGTACATCTTAGATATAAAACACTTATCAAAGAAATTTGCTGCAAATATTTTCTCCTAGCTAATTGCTTCCCTCCTAATTATAATTGCATTAATTTTGCTTTTTCAGTCAATAAGTATTTATTAAGTGCTTACTATATGCCAAATACTTTGCTAAACACTGGGGATACAAAGAAAGGCCTGTTCTCAAGGACCTCACATTCTAACAGGGAAGACAGCATGCGAAAAATTCTTATGTGCAGGACATTTACAGTGTAAATAGAAAGTAATCTCAGAAGATGGGAAAGATGTTCCTAAGAAGGAAAGATTTGAGTTGAGTCTTGAAGGAAGCTGGGGAAGCCAAGGGCAGAGGTGAGGGGGAGAGAGAGCATTCCATGCTTGATAGACAAGCAGTAAAAAGACACAGAAAACCAGAAAATGGAATGTCATGTTCAAAGAACACCAAATAGACTACTGTAGTTGGGATCATAGAATTGTTTGGAGGGGAACAAAGTATAAGGAGACCTGAAAAGTAGTAAAGATTGTGAAGGGTTTTAAGAGCCAAAGAGAAGTTTTCATATTTAATTCTAGAGTTAGTTGGGTTAGGAGTTTATCCAGTTGGAGTAATGATAGGGTCAGACCCATGTTTTAGGAAAATCATTATGATAACTAGGGAGAGAGACTCGAGGCAGGAACATCAATTTGTAGGATACTGTGATCGTGCAGGAAAGAGGTGATGAGTACCTGAACTAGGGTGGTACACATTCAAGTGGAGAGAAGGGGAACAATGAGAGATGTCATGTAGGTAGAAAAGACAAGATCTGGTAGCTGATCGCAGAATTTGAGATTTAGAAGTGAACCCAGAGGCCATGTGGTCCAAGCCATACATGAATTGCCAATATAACTCTCCTTTCCTTCTCTTTTTCTGGAGAACAGAGTTGCAGAGAGCAGCTTTCTTGTTTACCTTATCTGTGAAGAGGCCTTTTCTAGAGCAGAAATTGTGGATTGATAGCCTTTAGAGGGCTCTGCCCTCTGGGCTCCTTTCCTTTCTCTATTCTCAGAACGTGGAGTGAGAGGGAATATTTCTTTGGGGGTAGGGAACAGGCCCTCCTTGGCAGAAAATCCTGGCATAAAATGGCCCTTGTGTTTGTTATCTACCTGACCTTTCTATGTTGGTGGCTGAGGCCAGGGTAAGGGTGCCAGGCTGAAGTTTTTGATTGTGGATTTTGTATCTAATATTAGCTAGTATTTACAAAGCACTTTAAGGTTGGCTAAGTGCTTCACAAATATTATCTTATTTTATACTCTCAGTAACCCTGAGAGTTAGTACTATAATTTTACAAATGAGAAAACTGAGAAAGCCAGAGGTTAAGTGACTTGCCCTGCCTGGATCACAGAGATAATAAGTGTCTGAGCCTGGATTTGAACTAAGGCTTTCTTGACTCCAGGTCTATCCACTATGACAACTAGTGGCTGCCTAATTTCATATTCTATCTAATCTTATGGTGGTGGAAGATGCCATTGTAATCGGCTCTTGAGTTCACCTCCATGTAGATCTATTTTTTTCTGCTGAATTGTGGCCACTGCACAGATTGAACATTGCCATAAAGATATATTGGGACTGACCACTACCAGTCCCCAGTTAGGCCTTAGCCTTGGGGTTGGTGGTGCAGTCATTCCTTCTATAGTCCAGTTATTTTTATTAAAATTTCAGACTTTGAGGGACAGCTAGGTGGCACAGTGAGTAGAACACCAATCCTGGAGGACCTGAGTTCAAATCTGGCCTCAGACACTTAACACTAATTGTGTGATCTTGGGCAAGTCACTTAACCCCAATGCCTTGCCATCCCCCCTCCAAAATAAAAATATCAGGCTTTGCCAAGAGTATGGTGGCACCTTCAGCATCAGTACATAAATAAATTCCTTTGAAAATGTTCGAAGAAAGAAACCAGTAGGATATGGGAAATTAATATTTAAAAGACATGGTAATAGGAAGGTGTCTGTGAGTGTTTTAAAGTGAGGAGAAAGAAGTAGGGAGTGGTGATCGCTCAGATTTTTCTTGGCTCTTTACCCCTGAATGGATGAATGGTGTATAGTACGTTTACTGCATCCACATATGATGCCTCCAAGGTATAACCTCCTAGTCTCCTGGATTCAGAGTTGAAAGTGATCTTATATGTCATCAAATCCAACACTTGAATTTTGCAGATTAGAAATCTGAGGCCCAGAGAGAGGTTAAGTGACTTGTTCAAGGCTGAACTGGGATTCAAACCCAGCTCTAGGTCCTAAGATTGATTGATGAGCAAGAGAGTGAACTTTCTCTTGAAAGCATTTCATTGATTTTAATATATTAATGGGTCTGTGATCTCATTATGACCTTGGGCAAGTCACTTGGACCTCTATGCACATCAGTTTCCTCATCTGTCAAATGATTAGGTTGGACTAGATGAAATATAAGGTCTATTCTAGCATTACATCTATGATTCTTTAGATATCCCCATCACCCAATATCCATGATGAATATTGCAAATGATCTATGCCTTGTCATTCAGCATCCTCTCCCCTTGGACTTCATGATGCTCCTTCAGTACCAATGATTCTCAATTAGTTATTCCCCACTCTCATTGTGACTGTTCCACCTCCTTTAATGGTGATGTACCTCTTTGAGAACATCTTTCATGTTGCTTCTCCTGTGTATTCTCATTGTGGTTGATATGCTATAGGCTACTCACACTCATCATATATCTCTGCATTGCACTTTGAATAAGGTAACCTACAATCTGAATTTTCTTTTTTTGCTTTCTGGAGGGAGTAAAGTAGGGCAATTGGGGTTACATGACTTACCCAAGGTCACATGGCTAATTTTGTGTTAAGTGTCTAAGGTCGGATTTGAACTCACGTCCTGCTGACTTCAGGGCTGGTGTTCTATTCACCACACCACCTAGCCTCCCCCTTCAATCTGAATTCTTTAGAGACTGATGTTTCGTAGCAGACAGCCATATAGTATCACTGAGAGAATATTGGCATTAAAAAAGGTAAATCTTTGTTTCTAGAAGCTTGAGGTTACTAAAAGTATTCTTTGAAATATTAAGACATTTCAATATTTTGTCCTCTTGACTTCTTAAAAGTCAGGGATGACCTGGGTTTGAATTCTTTCTCTGGAGCTTACTAGCTACATGATCATAGGAAAGTTATTTCACTTTGCTGAAAGTCAGTTTTCCAGTTTGTAAAATGGGGAATCTCTGGAGTAACTATTCCATAAAACTGATTTGAGATTTAAATTAGATAATTTATCTTAAGTGCTTTGTAAATCCTACTAAAGTGCTATTTAAATGTCAGATTTTTCTCTTATCCTTTTGGTTGGTTGGGTTTTTTTCTTTGCCTTTTCTCCAGTTTTTCTTCTCTTCTCACCACTTACGTAAACCTTCCCCTCAGCCTTCTTTCTTCTCTCTGTGCATTCTCTCCCTTGGCTGTCTTTCACATTTAAGCATCAATTGCACTCCTATGCAAATGACTCTGGAGTCTCTTTCACTGTCCCAACATCTCACTTGAAGTCCAGATCAATATTTCTACCTGCTCATTAGAGATCTCCAGAGTGATTTGGTTTAAGGCACAGCCCTTCCTCACTTAAGCCCTCCTTCTCTTAAATCCAATTCACTTGCAAGTCATGGCATCACCTTCCTGATGTCATTCTGTCCAAAATGGAATTCATTATCATCCTCTAAAACCTACTCCTCTTCCTAGCTCCCCAATTAATGGCACAGCCATTCTCCCGGTCTGGTTCCAAACCTCACAGCCATCTTTGACTGTTCCCTCTTCCTCATTCTCCTTGTTTCATTAATCATAGAACCCTGTCAATTCTCTCTCCACAATACTACTGGCATCTATTCCACTCTTCCATTCCCTTTGCTACCATCCTAGATCAGGCCCTTCTTACTATTTATCCAGACTACTGCAATAATCTCCTATTGCATCTCCCTGACTGCAATCTCTTCTTCTATCTGATCCTTCCTATATGCTGTTGTCAAATGCATCTTCCTAAAATGGAGATGTGAGCAGGTTGTTTAGAACCTTCAATAACTCCTGATTGTCTAGTAGATAAGATCATAAATCTGGCTTGGCATTCAAGGCCCTCCACAATCTGGCTTTAACTTGCCCATTTTCAAACTATCACCCTTCACCTATTCTATACTCTAGAGTAGGGGTTCATAACCCTCTGACAATCTGGGAAAGCCTATGGACCCCTTCTCAGAATAACATTTTTAATTGAAGGAAATGCTAATTTTTCAATTAGAGTTTAATGAAAATAATGATTTTTTTCCCACCCAAGTTCACAGAACCCCTTGGGGTCTATGGAGCCAGAGATAAGAACCCCTGCTTTAGACAAACCAGGCAGCTGACTTCTGATCAGTCTCTGTGATCATTTTCCTACCTCCATACTTTTACTCACATTAGTTGTTATGCCAAGAATGCCCTCCCCAACATCTCCACTGGTTGAAATCATACCAGTATTTCAAGACAGTTCAAATGCCACCTCTTTCTTTAAATCCTCCTCAGTCCACCAAATGGAACTGATCTCTTCCTCCTCTGGGAATTCCATAGCCACTCTAAACTCTGATTCATATTACATTCTCCTTAGGATTGAAGTTGTATATATGTACATATCTTATCTTCCTTGTTAGACTGTAACTTTTTTGAAAGGACGGTGTTTCATTTATCTTCTACCTTTTCCCCCTACTCTGTCCCCCCTTCTCCAATTGTCCACCTTAGGGCCTTGCACCTAAGAGTCATGAACAAATCTCTTATTTAGAATTACATGGGCAAATGACTATGTGAGCTGCTGCTTTAAGAGGAAGAAACAAAGTGTTGAATCATTTATGAATCTTTTGCCCTTTGGTCTCTGAGTGTACAAAATATCCTGGTTTTTTTTTTTTTTAACTTAAATAGGCATGCCTATTATGTCCATAGAATCTTATGGGTACAGCCCTGCAAGTTAACTTCCTCAAAGAACAGTAACTAACAGTAAGTAAGTTCCAGTTGGCAAGGGGTGGGCATTAAAAGAGTTAATTTGGTCAGTATGTTAAAAAAAAAACAACAACTCAGAAGCCCTTGTTGATTGGGACCTTACACTGCTTATCTCACAGGGCCGTGTAGTGGGAAAGAGGACAGGACTTGCAGTCAGGAGACCTGGCTTTGAAACCAAAATGTCCCCAGCCACTTACTTGTTAGGTGACTTGGAACACCTTGTCATCTGTTTCTTCATCTGTACAAAGGAAAGGATAATATTTACATAGTCTACTTCATGTGACTGTTGTAAAGCTGAGCCTTGAAAACTTATTCAATACTAGAAAAGGGATGACTATCTCTTTGGTGAAGAAAGGACTGGATATAATTGGGCAAGAGGCAAACAGAGCTATTCCAACTAGCCCTTTGGGATCCTTTGTGCTTGACATCTTCCAGGGTAGCTGCTCCTCTATCCCTTAGCGGAGGCTCCCAAGTGAAATTGTAACCAGCAGACAGTCTGCATAGTTTGGCCACCTGCTTTGTTCTTTTAATCATTTCACATGTCAATGTCCTCATTGACTTGCCTTGCCATGCCTAGTGGAAAGAGTTGTGGAAAGACCCAAACAGCTATCAACTTGTCATGACTCAAAAAGTCCTGGAAGGGCTGCCTGTAATGCACTCAAGGGGAAAAGAATGAAAACCACGTGTCTGTCTCTCCTCTCTCTCTCTCTCTCTCTCTCTCTCTCTCTCTCTCTCTCTCTCTCTCTCTCTCTCTCTCTCTCTCTTTCTCCCTCCCCTTCCCCCTCCCTCCTTCCCTTTTTCCCTCCTTCTTTCCCTCCCTCCGTCTCTCTCCTAACTTCTTGGCAGCCCTTCGGGATAGGCAGGGAGTTTCATCATTGAACAGATCCTTTCCTTTGGGCTTTTAAGGCAAGTTGGAGTTTTTCAAGAGGAGGAGGAAGGGAAGGGAAGGGATGGGGGGGAGTAGCCGCAGCCAACCATGCCGCCCCCAGTTCCTCCCGCCAGGAGCCAGATCGGATGCCTCTGGAGCAATCTCCTGTTAGTTAGATACAGCCCTCTCCTAGGCTTGCCTCGGGGGAGGAGCCTTTGACCGACGGCTGCCGCTCCACAGTCCTTGCCCTTTGTGCGTTTCTACTTCCAAGCCGTCCTTCTTCATTCAGAAGGGGAAGCGCTCAGGAGACATGCAGCCCCAAGCAGCGCGGAGCTGGGGGACAGGTCCGGAGCTGGCTGGGGCAAGTTCGTCCTTGCTCAGGGTTCTGCCGTGAAGGCTGGCAGCAGGCAGCGTGGGAGCGCGCCCGGACTTCGGAAGTCTCCCTTGCAGCAATGGTGGCTTTCTAGAAGTCACCTCCCCAAGGAAGGAAGGAATTGTATCCGTGCGGTTATTTTCCTCCCGTCTCGTCCCGTCCTCTCTCCTCCCCTGCCGGTGCAGGGTGATGGTTCTCAGCTTCAGCCCTGGCCACTCGCCTACCTTGACACTGGTAAGTGTACTGTTTCAGAGGGTGGCAGGGACAGCAGTGAACTTTCCTACTGTATTCAGAGACAGGCAGACGGGCAGGAAGGCAAGGTAATCTCAGCTACCAAAGCGAACCGGAAATTTATAAACGACACGATTTTTAGAAAGAAAGTAATCAGTTGTGCTAGTGATATTAAACATCCGCAACAAGAACGAGTAGGTTAAATGCCCCTAAGTCTAGTAAGTTGGGCGTTCCTAGGTGGTCTGAAATAACTGGCAGAACTTTTAAGGAATCCTGTCGCCCCCAGATGTGACTTAATGTTTGCTGCCGGTAGCTAAGAGCTTGTTTTTCTACTATGGACACAGACAGAAGCCTAGTTTTTGTTGTTGCTTTTCCTAACTTCTGGCATATTCCAGTGCACCTCAAACTGTTCCAGAGAACCTGATGTCCTAGGTGAAGCCATAAAACTTTTGACTTTCTCTTAGGGGACTTAAAAATTCCCTAATAATTAAGTCAGCGGGGCTGAGTGTAATTCAGGGTTCCTAGAGGAGGAGCATGTGACCTTCAGTTATCTTTTCTTGGTCTGTTTGCCTCTAGTTATGTCAACGTTAGGAGCATTTTATCAATTTAAAGAGCATCAGAAGGCATACACTATTATATTTTTATTGCTAAGACTGAGGGCAAGGTTTGCAGGAAAGCTTCTGGCTACTGGTATACAATTTGTTTTGTTAATGTAATGCCCTTCATATTTTTATTTTTAAAAAATTAATATTCTTTTAGAATGGCATTTTAAATTTCTCAGATTTTGTCTCTTATTTAATGAGAAGGCAGTTTTCCCATGTTGTAGTGTAATTTAGATGGACAAGATGAGGACAATGTATGTAAAAGTAGAAAAAAAGGGATGGGTAAAATGTGGGGGCATGGAGGTGAAAAAAGGAGCTATATTTTGATGAGCTTAGAGGGTAAAAAAGAAGTTGAATCCCTGGAACACATTCAATAACACATTGCATGTGAAAGGAACTCTGAAAAACTGACAATATCTCTAGTAAACATATGTTTGTGGTATCTACATGTGGGAGTATTTCCATACTTTGCTTCTGTGACAGAATTCAGAATTTTAGAATTAGAAATGGCCTTTGAGCCAACCCTCTCACGAAGACGAGGAAACTGAGGTTGGGCTTGCCCGTAATATGCCATTCCTATAATAGGAAATGACAAATCAGAGTCTGACTTTAAACTCTGCTTAAGAAGTATGTCCAAGATAATTGCCTCTGAATCAAAGGCTCAGGTCTATTTAGTCAGCATGGTATATTGAGATTCTGGTTTCTCTGTGACTATAATAGGCAGTTTGAAGGTGTTCATGTTTTATTTGGAAGCACCTTTGTTTGGGGCTTGATCTTTAAGCCTTCTGAAAGCTTCTTCTCATAGGGAGTTTTCATTTACCCAGCTAAATTATAATTGACCTTGCCTGGTAGTCAAGAAACCTGCACTCTTGTTATTGTTGTGACTTTGAGTAAGTTTGGGGAAATCATTTTTCTTTTCTGTGCCTCAGTTTCCTCATTTGTAAAGTGAGGGTTTGGGATCCATCCTCTCCAAGGTCCCCTCCCTTCCAGCAAACAGTCTATGACTCTGATTTCTAAATTTGAATATCCACCATGGTACTGACTAGAGCTTTCTGGCTGTATCTTGTTTGACAGCTGGAAACTCTATAAAGGGAGAGAACCTGTGGAAGGCTCCTCTGGGAGTCAGTGACTGAATTGGAGCTCAGAGCTCCCAGGTTTCCAGTTCTACCAGACACGCTGCCTCCTCTTAATAAATGAGGTTAGTCTTGGCAGTGCCCTTTTAGGGGGATGGAGGGGGCTGTCCTCTTGGGGCTCCTTCTTAAAAGAACTAAAGAGGGGTAGAATTTCCCCAGAGCACATCTTTAGTGAAGAAAGTATCTTCTAAGCATGACTCTTTCAGACCATGGAATATTACCTTATAGGGAATGTCTTTAAAAAACTGTTGTAGGATGCTTGCTATCCACACTTTAGAGTCAATTCTCAGTTATCCAAAGTGGTAGAGCAATAGATAGCGTACTGCAGTTGGAGTAAGGAAGACCTGAGTTCAAATCCTGCCTCAGACACTTACTAGCTGTGTCAGTCTGGGCAAGCCACTTAACTCTTCCCAGTCTCAGTTTCCTCATCTGTAAAATGGGAATAACAATACACCTATCTCTTAGGGTTATTGTGGGAATTAAATGAGATGATGTTTGTAAAGTGCTTGCAAACATTAAAGTGCTATATAAATACTAGATACTATTATTAGGTGTTATATTATTCTACGTATTATATTATTATTATTATTATGGCAAGCAGGTGGCACAATGGAGTCAGGAAGGATGGCGCAACACCTGTAACATGTCAGGCATTATCTTAGGTATTATAAGGAATATAAGAAAGCACAAGGTACTGTGGCTGCCCCTTGAGAGTTTATAATTTAGTTGGGGAGATAAAAAATAAATATGTATGTGCATGTATATATGTATATGTATGTGTATATGTATACATGTATTATATATATGTGTACATGTATATGCATGTATATGTGTATACATATGTGCATGCATGCATGTTTGTATATGTCTAATGTATCTATGTCTATATGTATGTATATGTGTGTATGCATATGCACATGTATGTATATGAACACACACACACATAGAGAGAGAGGTTACCTGGGGAGGGTAGGAGAGTAAAAGTTCCTACAGAGATACTCTATCAATTGATAAAATAATCTTTATTCTAGGCCTAATTACAGCCTATGACCCTAAAAAAAAGGTCAGTTTTGGAGTGTACATTAGTGCTGTGTGCCTGTGAAGGCAATTAGAAGCTGGTAGAATGGTACTGAATTTGAAATGAGAAGAGACCCGAGTTTGAATTATAGCTCTGACAATGAATGACCAGATCATTCTCTCTGGCTTATCTTTAAAATGGAGATTAATAATAATTAATTAATAACATATAATGTTGTAATAATATTATATAATATATAAAGAATATAAATAAATATATTTTATCTGTAAATAAAATAAATAAAAATAAATAAATGAGTAATTGATTAATTAGTAATGATGATAGCATTTATATAGCTCTTTAAGGTTTGAAAAACACTTTCCATATGTTATCTCATTTGATCCTCACAACTACCTTGTGAAGTAGGTGGTATATATTATCCCCATTTTACAGATGAGGAGACTAAGGATGAAAAAAGTTGAGTGACTTGCCCAGGGTCACACAGCTAGTACGTGTCTAAGGCGGGTTTTGAATGCAGGTCTTCTTGACCCTAAATCCAACAGGATCCAATGGGCCACCTAGTTCATTGACTTGTACTACCTACTTCACAAGGTTAAGAGGAAAGAGTTTTAATTTTAAGAGTTTTAAACTTTAATTTGCTATTGAAATAAGATTTCTTTTTATCTCCCGATTTGGACTCTTTGGGCCTTGTTTCCCTTAGCATAGAATTCTATTTCGTAGTTTAGGGAACTAGGACTCTGCTAGGCCAAGTGACCTGTGCAAGTGAACATGGCAGGTCAAAGAAAAGAAGTCGGTAGACTTTAGAGTACCTCCTCACAATTGGCGGATCAGCTGATTACATTCACTTAACCTTTCTCAGCTTTATCGAGGCTTGTGCAAAGCAACCTTCTCCCTTACTGAGGCCCTGATCCTTTGTTTACACCGTCAATGATTATTTCCACAGCAACTCCTTGCAATAGCAAAACACATCTCTGGGATTATGAAATCTTACAGGAGACAGGAGAGTAAATAAAAGGAGGAACCATGAAGAAACATATCCACAAGAAAGCTCCTTTTTAAATGTAGAGTGAAAAAGAGGATTTATGAATTGATTCGATATTTGAGCAATTTATAAATGGAAATGTTATCTCAGTGATAGTTTACCTCCTTCCCAAAATGTATACAGGCACAAGTTTATTTGGTCTCTCATTTTTAGGTAATTATAGAAACCTAAGTTCAAAGGTCTCATAGTAGTCTACACTATAGAATGGGTACAGATTGATTCCATGGACAAAGAACTGAATTTGGAACCAGAAGACAGCTGGGCTGTATTTCTGGCTTGGTGACTTATTAGCTGTGTGCCGTTGGGCAAGTGGGCAGCTAGGTGATGAAGAGGATAGAATATTGGGCCTGGAGTCAGGAAGACTCATCTTCCTGAGTTCAGATGTGGTCTTAGACACTTATTAACCCTATGACCCTGGGCAAATCACTTAACCCTGTTTGCCTCAGTTTCTTCATCTGTAAAATTAGCTGGGTAAGGAAATGGCAAACTACTCCAGTATCATTGCCAAGAAAACCCCAAATGGTGTCAGGAAGAGTTGGTAATGACTGAAAAACAATAGAACAACAAAGTTGGACACGTCTCTTAACTTTTCTGGGCTTTGTTTTCCTCATTGGAAAAATGGGATGATGATTCTTTTACTACTTATGTTACAAGGTTGTTGTAAGGAAAGTGCATTGTATTCTAGATAACTGAATTGTTATTTATTGAGATTTTATTATTATTTCAGCATTTGGCTTGTTGATTGAATTAAATATTTAAAAGAAAATAAGATCCACTAATAGACTCTCATTCCAAATTCCACTTCTCTTATAATGGACTTTTTTCCTGAAGGTCTTTCTTCTTAAGGCTGAGGTGGACAATTTTCCCCCTCTTTAATTCTATTAAGCAAACATTTATAAGGGTCTCCTTTGTACAAGTTGTTGGGAATATTTAAAGACAAAACCAAAACAGCTCCTGCCCTCTTGAAGCTTGTGTTCTCCTTGGGGCAATCACCACATGCAAAAATAAGCAAATATAAATTGCATTTGAAGTAAAAACAAAGTTATTTTAGGAAGAGAGGAGCCCATTAATAAGAGGGGAACAGGAAGAACTTGACATTTGAGTTGAGCCTTGAAGGGAACTAGGGTTATAATATACCTGTGTCAGATCCTGAACTCTGAAGGGTCAGGTTCAATTTGGGAAGGTCTTGTCTAGTTATATTCTTGAAATCTCCTGCCATCACACAGGGTCCCCTCAGGAACATCAGAATCTCACTTGCATAGTAAAATGAGCCTCAATTCTTCAAGATAACAAAAGTATTAAATATTATGATGGGTTTACTGGCTTGTGTCTGGGTTTTGGCAATAGCAAACCCATCCCAGCAAACCTCATTCACATTTGCAGGTCCTTTGGCTTGTGCAGCATTTTAGTACAACATCTTTCCTCAGCCTCTTATGGGTCTGTGTGATTGGGGCCAAAGGCAGTGACACCTTTGTTCTGTTCTATGCATTGTCACATTCCAGTGCTTTCTGTCTACTGCTAGGCACTTGTTTCAGCCTCTTAGCATAGCACAAGCAGGATATATATGTAAGCTGTATATGCCTTTGGGCTTCCTTAGCCTTCTTGTGGGGAAGGATGGGGAAGGGAGAGGAGAGAGACTGATATAACGCCTATTGGCACATTCTTACAACATATGAGTGTATATTAAGTAGTAGTCTGTTAATAGATACAGTGTTCCAAAAGTCTTATTGCAATAAGCCTTTTTTAAGCTTAAAACTGCCTTAAAACTTTTGAGATACCTTGTGTTAATATTCTAATCTGCTTTTTTATTATAAGGCTAAGCACTTAGACAGTCAATTGTAAATTATTACAAAGTTGATTTTTCCATCCTGTATATGACTAGTTACCCAAAGAGTATTATTAAATAAAATGTCAGTTTTAGTAATAAGCAATTCCAGCAAAAAAAAAAAATTCTGGCCTATGAGTTAGAATACCTGAGATCTAGTTCTGCCAATGACTGGTTATTTGATTTTAGCTGCCACTTTCTTTTCTCAGGCCTCAATTTCCTTATTTGTAAAATAGAGTTGGATTTATAGAATGAAATTGGATTAGATAAATAGTAACACTTTTACACAGCCTCTGTAAAGTTTACCAAATACTTTTCTTATAGCCACCCTATGTGACTCATTTATAGGACAAATGTTATCATTTTATAGATGAGGAAGGAGACTCAGAAAGGTGAAGGAATTTGTCCATAATTGTTGTTGAGTGATTTCAGTTGTGTCCTATTCTTTGTGACCCCATTTGGGTTTTTCTTGGCAAAGATACTGGAGTGGTTTGCCATTTCCACATGGCTAGTAAATATCATAGATAAGATTTGAGTCCAAGTCTGTTCTGACTCCAACATTGTGCTTGAGAGTTCTCCACTGTAAAATTATTTTCAAACTTTTATGATTTTATCATTGTGTGATTGTTGCCTAGAATGAGGTTCTTAAATGCATGGATTTCAGTCCCTCCATCCTAACATAACAGAGCATCCTAAATTGGCTATGGAAACATAGTTTTCTCTAAGGTTAATAATACTAAAATTCTCATCTCAGAATCTTTTATTGATCTGGGCATAGCCTGCTGGTTCTGTGATCATTAACATGTGTTCTTGTGTTTAACATAAATATAAGAGCTGGTTGAATGCCTGGTCCCAATGAGTGGAGATTAATAGATCTGTTTCCATCAAGGTCCAAGTTCCTCCATGCAGCTTTCTTTGACCCCTAGGTGAAAGTGATCACTCCCTCCTCAGATGTGTCTTTGCCTGGCTCCATTTTCCCCTATCATATTCTACTCTCTATTATATTAATTAAAGTAAATGCTGTAGTGTCCCCTTCACCCTTATCCCTTTAGACAATAAACTTCTTGAAGGCAAGAGCTATGACCCTGTCTTTTTTCCTCTTTGTGCTCCTCCCAGGCCTACCACTGTGTTTCACATATACATACTTACATTCTTTCTATTGAATTGTTTATTTTAGTATCTCTAGCATCTCCGAGAGTTATAACATCTCTAATTAGCATCTCTAACGTTGCAGGGTCCCTATTTCTAGAAATTTTTATCAATTACTTGAATGAAGGCCTAGTTGGCATGCTTGGCAGATTTTTAGTTAACGTTAAAGCTGGGGAGGGATGTGATAAATGATAGCCTCAGGATCTTTTCTGATAGGTCTATAAATTAAGATGATGGGTCACCAAATCCAATAAGATGAAATTCAGAGAAAATAAATGTAAAGTCCCACATCAACTTTAGCAATCAACTTTAGTAATACAGTATGGATTTGAAAGTAGGTGTATAAGGGGGCGGCTAGGTGGCACAGTGAGTAGAGCGTTGGCCCTGGAGTCAGAAGGACCTGAGTTCGGATCCAACCTCAGACACTTAACGCACACACAAACAAAAACCTAGCTGTGTGACCTTGGGCAAGTTACTTAACCCCAATTGCCCTCCAAAAAAAAAAAAAAAGAAAGTAGGTATATGAATGAAAACCTGGGTGGAATTGGTCTGACCATTCCAGAAAGTAATTTGGAATTGTACAAAAATGATCAAATTATCCATACCCTTTGATCTCACTGTTAGGTTTGTATTCTAAGAAGGCCCAAGGGAGAAACATAGAAAAGTCTCCCATAAATATTCATAGCAGTATTTTTTTAATAATAACAAAGATTTGGAAACAAAGTAGATAGTTAAAGACTTGGGAAACCGGTAAGCAAAATGTGTGTATGTTAATATAGTGGATTATCACTGATCTGTGAGAAGTGATGAATATGAAGAATTCAGAGAATCATGGGAAGACTTATATAAATTGATGCAGAGTAAAGTAAGTGAAGTAAAGAAAACAGTGATTACGATAAATGGAAGGAATATAAAACAAAACCAAAAACCATATAATTATACTGACCAAGTGTGTCCCTAGAGAAGAATTGAGAAAACGTACACATCTCCTGGTCCTGGAGTCAGGAGGATCTGAGTTCAAATCCTGACTCAGATTTGTCTCAGTTTCTTCATCTGTAAAATGAGCTGGAGAAGGAAATGCAAGCCAGTCTAGTATCTTTGCCAAGAAAATCCTGAATCAGGTCACTGAGCGTCAGATATAACTGAAATGATATAATAACATATAACAATATTATTAACAATTATTAATATAATAACAATATTATTAATAATTATTAACAATATATAGCAAATTATATAATAACAATAACAACATACCTCCTGCCCCCCCCCCTTTTTAATAGAAGAGGGGGGTTATAGGGATGAAATATTGAATATATTGTCAAATATGATTGCTTTTTTATATTAGGCCTAAAACTGGACCTGAAAAAATAACCCTACTTTAATCATTGTGGGCTTTTGAAGAGTAACCAGATAAGATGGAACAGTAGGGTGTCATGGTATCACCGTCCTTGTTCTTTTCCATTAAAATCAATGTCTCATTCTTAGCCCAATGCCTGCCGCCTAGTAAGTGCTATATAAATTCGTGGTTCTTTCCCTTCCCCTAATATACTTTCTCAATCCCAAAGCTCCTAGCTACTATAACTTTCATGCTTACTTTAGGTTCCCTCCCCTTTCTTGTGTTACCACTCAGAGCCATAACTAGTAATTTTTGCCCCTGAGGTGATCAGTAGGGCAGAGACAGATGTGGCCACTAGAGGCAGGAAGCATATCCTAGGATACTGGGAAGATTATATGCTGTTGAAGGGGGAATAAGACTGTCACTACTGCCACTGGTGACACAGCACATTGCGGAAGGAGGAAGTTTAAGTACGGGCCAGGTAGTTAGAGGAAGAAGCTCATCTCAGTATGGTACCATTAGCATCCTCTGTGTTTTTTTTCCTGGGCAAAACACTAGTGGTTTTACCCTAGTTACAGCTCTGCAGCATTGCTATCAGTTCTAGCTTGGTTCTCCCTCTTGCCCTTTCCAACCCAATGAACATGTTGGGTTTTTTTGTTTTGGGTTTTTTTTTTTTTTTGTAGTCTGGCTTCAGCTGTCTGTTGCCTTCTGGTCCAGGGTTTCTGATGTCTCAAGCCCTCCAGAAATTAACATAAGGGCTGAGAATTGTGTACAGGAAAAAATTGCTGAAGGATCCCTTGGATGGGCTCAAGGGGAACAAAGAAGGATTGTCAAGATGGGAAACTATGAGCAATAGACAAGTTTCCTCACTCTGGGAATTAGGGATTGGGAAAGGAGGTGTTTGATGGAATGAAACAGGCGCCATGGAAACCCCAGTAGTGGGGAGTAAGACCTAGTATGTTTGTCTTTTAACATGTTTAAGGGACTGACTAGACATGATGGAGAACAGCCAGAGGTATCAGGAAGAACTGTGGACTACTAAAAGCTGTTTATGGATTTCTGGAGAGCTAACAAAGTGAGATAAGAAACTAAACATTTTGTTTGGTTGTATTAAGGGGGGATTAATTATGACTCTCTTGGCCTCAGTTGCCTCAAATATATAAATTGAAAAGTTGATCATAGAATCTGGAAGGGAGCTTAGCATTTTAGTGTAACTCTTGTCATTTTACAGATGAGGAAACTGAGGCCAGAGAGGTTAAGCAATTTGCCCAAAGGGGCGGCTAGGTGGCACAGTGAGTAGAGCGCTGGCCCTGGAGTCAGAAGGACCTGAGTTCGGATCCAGCCTCAGACACTTAACGCACACACAAACAAAAAACCTAGCTGTGTAACCTTGGGCAAGTTACTTAACCCCAATTGCCCTCCAAAAGGCAAAAAAAAAAAAGAAATTTGCCCAAGAACACATAGGTAGTCTTTAGTAGAGTTCTAAACCCAGATTTGCTGATTTCAAATATTAAATCATTCTGTTTGCTGTACCATGCTTCTTTCAAAGGTCTCTTCTGGCTCTATTTATGAGCCTACAGGACTCTGATTGTTCATATCTAATTACCTTTATGCATAATTACAATCCATAGATTCATAGAACCAAAACTGGTTTTAGCCTGAAGGAAGAAACTTATAGTGGGGAAGTGACTTTTGATGAATCTGTCCTTGTTTCCTTTTATGGCTATATGTTTAAAAAAAGCACTTATTCACAAAATTAATAAGTTTAATTTAAAGGTGGGTAAGTAGTTCTGTAGGTAAGAAACATTTTCTTTAATTATTTTTTTTGTTGTTGTTAATTTTTGTGCATGTGTGTGAGGCAATCGGGGCTAAGTGACTTGCCTAGGGTCACACAGCTGTTGTCAAGTAGTACTAAGTATCAAGCCTTTGAGGTTGGATTTGAACTCAAGTTCTCCTGACTCGAGGAAGTAACCTAGCTGCCTGTGGTTAATTTTTTCTTTTTTTTTGCTTTTTGGAGGGCAGTTGGGTTAAGTAACTTGCCCAAGGTCACACAGCTAGGTTTTTGTTTGTGCCTGCGTTGTGTCTGAGGCCGGATCCTAACTCAGGTCCTTCTGACTCCAGGGCCGACGCTCTACTCACTGTGCCACCTAGCCGCCCCTGTGGTTAATTTTTTTTTTTTAAAGCAATTGGGGTTAAGTAACTTGCCCAAGGTTACACGGCTAGGTTTTTGTTTGTGCGGATTAGGTGTTGGAGGCCGGCTCCGAACTCAGGGCCTTCTGATTCCAGGGCCGGCGCTCTATTCACTGTGCCACCTAGCCGCCCCAATTATTTTTAATAGAAGTATAAACCTTAGCAGTAGGTTGAACAAACTTTCAGACCCTGGATAGGGTCGTCATTTTAGAAAGCATTCAATTCTGAGATTTATTCATCCATTGAACATTTACTGTGATAGATTAGAGGAGATACAATCCCTACCTTCAAGGGGTTTACAATCTGTTAACAGAGAGTAAGGACAACTACCAGTAACTAATGGCTGTGTTGCATGATATGTGAATATGAAAGTTGCAAAGCACTGAAATGTGAGGTATGAGAGGATCTGGGATCTTCTAACTTGTTTTCCTATAGAGGTAGTTAACTTGTTTTAACTGATTTGGCTTTCTCTGCTCTTTTCACTTGACTCCGACTTTACTTACTATGTTGGAGTTTCTGTTGATTTTTTACTTGAAGAGGGCAATTTTGTTATTCAGTTGTTTCAGTCATGTCTATTTGGAATTTTCTTGGCAAAGATACTGAAGTGGTTTGTCATTTTCCTTTTTCAGTTCATTTTGCAATTAAGGGAACTGAGGCAAAGATAATTAAATATTATTTCATTTAAGTTAGTTATTTCATTTACAGTATACCACACTTTGTGGCTTTCAGTAGACTTTCAGTAGTGTGTGGAATTTATCCTTGGAACCTAATGGGATTTCTGCAGTTGCATTATGTTTATTTGTCCTTTGTGAATTGTTTCTCTTAAAAAATACTGTATCCCCAAAATAGGATCCCTCCAAATATAGATGGTACATTTAACATGAAATCTTTTTGGAGCAAAGTAAACATACAGCTATCAATTGATAAGCAATTACATATTATTTTATTCCTTTATATTTACTGCATAATTAAAATACCTTTTCCAGTTCCAATAGTTGATTTCTTCACTTTTGGTCTCCATCAATCTTCTTGCCTTAATTATTTGTGTTATTCTCTAAGAAGGTGATCATTGGCTGCATTGTGTTTTGTTTAAGCCAGATTTGGGGTGGGGGGATATGGTCTTGATTCAGACCAGTTCCGTACTTTTCACTCCTGAAACATCTTCTCTTTCAACATGCCATAAAAAACTGAATAAACATTCATCCATGTGGCTCCTATTAATCCTGAAAGCCTTGACAATAATAGGATCCTTTTTTTTTTAGGTATACTGAGAATTGAAGTGATTTTTCCTCAAGGGCACCCAATGAATCCAGCACACAGAAAAAAGTCATGTAACCTTTAGCTTTTACCCCAAAGTTCTAACCATTAGCTTTCCATCTTTCCAGTATGACCTTGGCCAAGTTAATTCATCCCTACGGGCCTTTGTTACTTCATATGTAAAATGTGGTGTGTGGATTGAATGACCTCTGATGTCCTTTCCAGCTTTAATATTTTTATAGTTTTATGATTTTCTACCAAGACCTAAGGAATTTGGTATTTTGTTACCATGGACAAGTCTCTGGGGTCTCAGTTTTCTCCTTTCTAAAATAAGGAAGTTAGATTATAGGATTTTAATTTGTAACATTCTAATAATCTGTGACACACTGGTTTTAAAATGGTTATAGCCGAGCTAATAGCATCTTTTTTTCTCAGCCTCTTGGGACAAGCCATATGCTGTATCTTTCCTGGTACCATACTAAAAAACCTTTAAATCACCACATCTCGCAAACCACAGCAGTTTCAGATGAAAATACTGAGCAAAGAGGAGCAATTAGTGATTACTCCCTCAAAAGACGAAACTGAGGCCTAGAGAGGCCAGGCAGTTTGGCCAAGATTTCAGTGCAAGTTGGTGATAATGGTGGCTTTAGAAAAGGATCTCCAGACTCCAAAGTCTATAGTCTTTCAGTCACAGGGTTCTCTTCCAGCTCCTTTTCCTATACAGGCAGTTTCCTGTTTTAACTCCTTTAGCTTTCTATGCTCTGTTGGTTAGACTCCAACTTTACTTGATTATATTGGAGTTGCTGCTGAAGTTGGACCTGAGGAGGGCAATTTTTGTTTGGGATTTGTTTTTTTTTTTTTTTGGAAGGGGGAAAGTAGGGCAATTGGGGTTAAGTGACTTGCCCAAGGTCACATGGCTAGTAAGTGAAAAGCCTCTGAGGTCACATTTAAACTCAGGTCCTCCTGACTCCAAGGCTGGTACTCTATTCACTGCGCCATCTAGCCGCCCCTGTTTGGGATTTTCTTAGCAAAGATACAGGAGTGGTTAGCCATTTTCCTTCTCCAACTCATTTTACAGATGAGGAAACTGAGGCAAAGAGGGTCAAGTGACTTGCCCAGGGTCACACAGCTAGTGTCTGAGGCCAGATTTGAACTCAAGAAGATGAGTCTTAATGACTTTGGTTCTGGCAGCCCATCCACTGTGCTGTCTAATTGTCCAAAGAGGCCAAGACCAGATACACAAAGGAAAGGTAGCTTAAGTAGAGTTGTGATTGTACTTTATGTTCATCTCCTTTAAGACACAGCCATCAGGAATGTGCTCAGCTTGAAAACACTGGTTTCTCTGAGGCGCCAGTTCCCTGAGCTCATTAGGGCATGGAACATGAGCCATATTCTGGCCCACAGGAGCACATAGGCTAAAAGGTAAAAATGAAAAAGTAATTGATTCCATGTTCCAACCCAAAAATGCTTCCTTTCAGTGATACCATACCTCCAGAATGTTTGGGCATGCTTATGTACCCTCAAGAGGCAGTTAGCCTGGGTTTGAATTCTGCCTCCACTATTCGCTGACTGACTTTGCAATGCCAAGTTCCTCAAGGTATAAAGTGAGCTACCTACACCTTTTAGAAATGGTGTGAACAGGACGGCAAGGTGGTACAGTGAATAGAGCACCGGCTCTGGAGTCAGGAGGACCTGAGTTCAAATTTGGCCTCAGACACTTGACACTTACTAGCCGTATTATCTTGGGCAAGTTACTTAACTCCAATTGTCTTGCCTTTCCCCCCTCCAAAAAGCAAAACAAACAAACAAAAAACAACAACAACAAAAAAAAAACAAAAATGGAAGAAAATAGAAAAAGTAAATTGGAAGTCAATGAGTTTGACTTTGATTTGGGATGGGGGTGGCACAAAGAGAAAAACTATTACAAACAGGCTGCTTAGTAAACATCAGAAAAAAGCAATATTTCATCAAGAAAATATTATACCATCTAACTTTCTTTTCCTTCCTTTTTTCTTTTTTTTTTTTTACTAAACTGGTAGATTAAAGAAATGCAGTGGATAGATTTAATTCAGATTTTAGCAATATATTTGCTAGTTCTTTGTGTTATTCTCGTAGGAAAGATGGAGAGATGTAGGCAAGGTAGATAGCACAATTAGTTGGATTTGGAGCTGGTTGAATGTCTGGACTCAAAGAGTGGTCATTAATGGTTAGTCAGCCTGGTGTTGTAATGGATTGAGTGCTCAGCCTTCGAGAGTTCAGATCTGGAAGATTTAAGTTCAAAGAAGGCCTCAAGCTCTTACTAGCCTTAAGACCCTGAGCAACAAAGAATTATAATCTGTGCTTACCCTGGGACCGAACAATAGCACTACTAGGTCTGTAACCCAAAGAGATTTTAAAAAGAAAAGGAAAAGTGGCTGCTAGGTGGCACAGTGAATAGAGAGCACTGGCCCTGGAGTCAGGAGGACCTTAGTTCAAATCCAGCCTCAGACACTTAACACAAAACTAGCTGTGTGACCTTGGGCAAGTCACTTAACCCCAAATGCCCCTCCAAAAAGCAAAAAAAAAAAAAGGACCTATTTGTACAAAGTTATTTATAGCAATTCTTTTTATAGTGACAAAGAATTGGAAATTGAGCGAATGCCTATCAATTGGAGAATGGTTGAACAAGTTGTGGTATATGAATGTAATGGAATACTATTGTGCTATAAGAAATGACAAACAGGATGGTTTCAGAAAAACCTGGGAAGACTTACATGAACTGAAGCTAAGTGAAATGAGCAGAACCAGGAGAACATTGGACACAGGAACAGCAATCTTGTATGATGAACAACTGCGAATGACTTAAGCGATTTTCAGCAATACAAAGATCTAAGATAATTCTGAAGGACTAATGATGAATAATGTTGTCTACACCCAGAGGAAGAACCGTACTGTGTGTGTGTGTGTGTGTGTGTGTGTGTGTGTGTGTGTGTGTGTTTGGTCTGATCTGAATTTTCATTCACAACATGACTAATATGGAAATGTGTTTTGCATGATTGCACATATATAACCTATATAAAATTAACTTGTCTTTTCAATGAGGGTGCAAAGGTAATGAAGCGAAGAAGAGAATTTGAAACTCAAATAAAAAAAGAATGTTAAAAATTGTTTTTACTTGTAATTGGGGAAGAAATAAAATATTATTCAAAAGCAAAAAAAAAAAAGGTCCTAGGCAAGTCACTTAATCTCTCTTTCTTCCTCTATCAAATGGAATAGAAAATAGCGTCTGCCTCACGGGGTTGTTGCAAGGAACAAATGAGATAGAATTTGTAAAACACTTAGCAGAAGTACCTGCCACATTCTGGTGCTTAATAGATGCTGTTCCCTCCCCCTTTTGCATCAGATTGAAAGGAGGTATCTGTGTTTGGCCCAGAATTGTTGAACTTTTAACAGTGACTTGGATAAAAGCATAGGTTGTATGCTTATTGCATTTTAGATAGCATAAAATTGAGAGAGATAGCCAGTGCATTGCATGATCCAAAATCTTCACAGGTAAGATTGTGCTAAATTGAGGAAGATGGAGTTTTAGTGGGGCTAAATGAAAAGTATTGTGCATGGGTTAAAAAAATTAACCTCACAATATAAGATGGTAGAGATGTATTAAGACAGCAGGAGTGGTTTTGGTTTTTGCTTTGTTGAAAATATGTGGGGGTTTTGGCAGCGTATTAGCTCAGTTTGAGTATGATAGCCAAAAAAAGGCGATGCAATCAAGGCTCCATGGGGGGACAGTGTTTAGGAATAAGTGATAGTCTCTATATGCTTGATGCTGGTCAGACAAAACTTGGAGTGTTGTGTTCAGTTCTAGGTGCCACTTCTTAGGAACGATATTAATAAGGTACAATATACCCAAAGGAAGTTCATCAGAACTGTGACCAGCATCCAGGTCAAACCATAGTAGTGTTGGCTGAAGGAACTTGCAGTGTTGGACCTGGAGAAGAGAAGACTCAGGAATGAGATGACAGCTGTATTTAAATGTTAGCTAAACTGTTATATGAAAGATGAGCGGCTTGGTGGCTCAGTGGATAGATTGCTGGGCTTGGTGGCAGGAAGACTCCTCTTCCTATGTTCAAATCTGACCTCGGGCACTTACTAGCTGTATGTCCCTGGGCAGGTCACGTAACCTGGGTTGCCTCAGTTTCCTCATCTGTAAAATGAGCCAGAGAAAGAAATTGTAAACCACTCTACTATCTTTACCTAGAAAACCCCAACTGGGGTCATAAAGAGTCAAACATAACTGAAAAATAACTGAACTATATGGAAGAAGGATTAGAATTGTTTCCTTTGACCCCAAAGAACAACACTTGGAACAGTGGTTGGAAGTTAGAAAGAGATAAACTTAAATTTGATGGAAAGATAAACTTTCTAAGAATTAGAGCTCTCCAAAAGTGGAATGGTTTGCCTTAAGTAGGGGAGAGAGATTCTCCTTCCTTGTGGTCTTCAGGCAAAGGCTGGATGACCATTTTTCAGGAATTCTGCAAAAAGAGATTCTTTGGGGCAGTATGAGTTGGACTGGATGACCCAGATGTCTCACTGAACTTTGAAATTCTAGATGATATCTAACATCAGTTTTATAGGACTATTCCAAACCTACATGCAACACTACAAATGCAGGGGACAATTATTATGATTGATTGTGTCATAGGGAGCCTAACAGGGGGCAGACACCTTAGGTGTCTTACTCTCAGTATCAACACCAATCAAACTTGCCCTGTAGGGCCCATTAAACTGTGGACCTGGGAAGTCACATCTAAAACCAGAGCACAGGTGTCTGGTCTTCATGGATAAATGTAAATGCTGTCTGAATTCTTAGAGCAAAATCTTTAAAATCTTTGACTGTTCTAGATGTTAGGAATGCCTTTGCTAGTTTTGTACCATCACCAAATGTAGCCTGGTTCACAATAATCCAGGCAAAATGATGTCATATACTATTGAATAGAACTGGATTCAGATGCCCAGATCTCTGCCCCATACTGGATATGGACCCTGGGCAAATTATTTAACTTCCCAGTGCTCCAGCCCAATCTCCAAGTCTTTAAGGTGCAGTGAGTGCTGGTGTGCATCGAAAAAGAGAATTTCCTCACTAGGAGTCTCCTACATCAATGAAATCACAGTTTCAGCCGTGCTCACTGCCAAAAATATCATGATGAATTTTTTTTCAAGTTAACACTGAACAGACATGAACAGTGTGGGGCTGAACCCCACCCATTTTTGTAGATTAATTTGTGACATTCCTGTCTTAAAGGGATTTGAAAAAATATCATTCTATGCTTAAGTATGAGTTTTAAAAGAGATGTTAGTGACTCCAGATCTTCTTAGGAAAAGCCCTGGTTGATGAAAGCTTCATTTTGATAACATCCCATCAGTAAGCTGAACCCCTGGGCTGCCTGACTCAGCTTACAGTGGGCTGCTTGTAGATGTTTTGCAGCAGTTGATTGGGAAACCAGGATGGATTTTTTTGGGGGCCTGGTGGAAAAAAAATACTTTAGTCATGTTAACCTCACAGCCGTCAGCAGAATTTAGCATATGTTTGTAGGAGTAGATTTACTATGGTTCCTTCCTGAGTATACTTAGTCAGGTAAGAAATGTTATTCTAAAAACACCCCACTTATATGGAGGCCTCAATCATCTGGGGACCAACTTTAGTGACCATTGATTTAGAATCTACTATGTGCTTAGGGAAAAGCTCTAACATTTATATAGTGCTTTCCATATCTTCTCATTTGATACGGATAGTCCTGTGAGATGGGTAATATTATTATTTTCTCCATTTAATTTAAATTTAATTCAATTTAATTTTTTCTCCATTTACAGATGAGGAAAGTGAGGCTGACATAGGTTAATAAGAGGCTTGCCAGTGGTCACACAGCTAATATCTGACTGAACTCAGGTCTTCCCTCCTTCAAGCCCAGCACTTTATCCACTAAATATGTAGGTGCTGCTATGAAATATGTGCTGGTAAAATATTAAACAACCAGATCTCCAAAAATGAATGGCATGCTTTTTAAGTTTCAACTGCATTATTAACATTTTCCTCCATCACTTTCTTAAGTTTAGACAATTAGAAAGACAGTAAATCTCACCCTGATTTGTAGTGCTTGCTGATTTCTGGGGTGTAAATTTTAGCACTGAAAATTTAACAATTGGCTTTCCAGAGCCTTTAGAATAGGGTCCCAGGAAGCTTTAGTATATTCCTAGATGGGTCTATGCTGTTGTGGAACTTACAATCTAATGGGACATGTGTGTAATGGTGGTAAAAATATTATATAACTAACAATTGCAAAAAAATTATGAATGATAAATGCCTATGGGATGAAAACCAAATGTTTGTTGAGGTATTGGGAGGCAAGGATTATTACTGACTGTAGGCAAGATGATAGTTTACTTCCAGAAAGAGACGATATTTGTGTTGTGTTTGAATTGAATTACGAGGCAATGATATAATTCAGCAAGCATTTATTCATCAGTCTATTCTGTGTAAAATATCATGTACAGGATTCAAAGAACCAGCTCCTCACACAGTTCTGTGAGCATAGTAGGTACTTAGTAAATGGTTCAGTGAATGAAAAGTGCTCTGGCATTCTGAGAAAGGAGAGATCACATCTGGGCATGGTGACAAGCTTCAAAATTTAAGCAATGTTATTCTGAGTGGTGGCTACAATAATTGCAACATAACAATAGCTTATGTTTATATAATACTTTAAAATTTGCAAAGGTCTTTGTATGTGATATCCTTTATGATCCTCACAACCAAGTGAGGGAGGTGATACAGTTACTCCCATTTTGTAGATGAAGAAATTGAGGATGAGAGGAATTAAGTTACTTGTTCAAGGTCACACAGCTTTATTCTGTTGCAAAGGTCCTTAATCCATTATTCAGAGCTATGCTGACTATTAATTTACAAACAACTTTAAGAATAGTACTTAAATTTCTTAACCCCCAGCAAATTAGAAGGTATAAATTATCCAAGAGAGGCTAAGCACCAGCAGGAGAGAACAAATGGCTGCAAGGGAAGAAACAAACAAATTAATATTTTATAGTCCAGTAATGGTTGTAATGATGACCCTGAGTCACTTAATCTTTTGAAACCTCAGCTTTCCCATTTCCAAAATGAGGGAACAGGGTAAATGACCTTTTTTGTCCCTTCGTAGCTCAAAATCTGTGATTCCCTATTGAGAAGAGATGAAATCATATTCAATGTGTGCATCTTTTCAGAAGGCAGGGAGGTATGTGTTTTTAGAGCAGAATCCTTTAAAAAAAAATGCCTGTAACTGTTTTACATGTTAGGAATGGGTCGCCTAGATGGCGCAGTGAATAGAGCACTGGCCCTGAAGTCAGGAAGACCTGAGTTCAAATCTGGCCTCAGACACTTAACACTTACTAGCCGTGTGACCTTGGGCAAGTCACTTAATCCCAATTGTCCTACCTTCCCCCTTCCAAAAAAAAAAAGCTACACAAAAGATTTTGGGGAGGCTAGGTGGTGCAGTGAATAGAGCACTGGCCCTGGAGGACCTGAGTTCAAATATGACCTCAGACACTAAACTCTTACTAGCTGTGTGACCTTCGGCAAGTCACTTAACCCCAATTGCCCTGCCCTACCCCCCTCCAAAAACCAAAAAAAAAAAAATCTAGATGTTAGGCATGCTTTTGCTATTGTTTCATATCATCACTAAATGTAAAAAGACTTTCTTTCAAAATTGAATAAAACAATGTTTTAAAATATTTAACAACATAATATTTTGTTTATGTGGAAAATTCATCTTTGTTAACCACTATTTCCCATTGCTGCTGGCTGAAGACAGTATTACTGATTTCTCCACTAGTTTAGAACAAGAAGCTGAAACCTGTTTAGGGTAAAAATAATAATAATAAAACAGACAGCATGGGAAACTTCCTCCAGAACTTTTGAGGTTGCTTTATGTGTCTTTTCTTTTCTTTCTTTCTTTCTTTCTTTCTTTCTTTCTTTCTTTCTTTCTTTCTTTCTTTCTTTCTTTCTTTCTTTCTTTCTTTCTTTCTTTCTTTCTTTTTTGGAGGGCAATTGGGGTTAAGTGACTTGCCCAAAGTCACACAGCTAGTTTTTGTGTTAAGTGTCTGTGGCTGGATTTGAACTCAGATCCTCTTGACTCCAGGGCTGGTGCTCTACTCACTGCACCACCTAGCCGCCCCGTTTCTTTATGTTTCAATGAACTGGGCGTACTGGTTTTTGTTTTTATTTAAATTTGAACTCAGTTTACATAGTTTTGATCATTCTGGCTCAGTATTTCCCAAATTAATGATCTCCCAGGGAATTACTGGGGTTGCTACACAACTGTTGTTTTCCCCCTCTTATTTGTTCTTCATTTTCCTGAGTTTATTTCCTCACCAACTACAGCATTAACAATAATAGCACTACTAATATTGCCTCAAATTGTAGTGTTTAAAAGATGTTTAAAGCTCTTTCACATTTATTTTCTCTGGGAAAAGTACTGGATTTCACATCAGAGGACCTGATTTTGAATTTTGCCTTGGCTACTTTACAACCCAAGTGATTTTGGGCAAGTCCCTTAACTTTTATGTGCTATGAGGTACAGACTTCTGCATAGATGTAAAGGCAGCAGATTCATACTTTTTCCCAGATGAGACCTTAGAAAAAAAGTCTGAAGTGGAGTCCAGTATGCTGTAATTGATTATGGTTTGACTTGGGATCATTTTAAAGCAAGTCACACACACTGGAACTATACAATAGAATGAAATTCATTATGAGGTAAGAAAGTATTGGAATGAATCCAAAGGGACTTCATTACTGACACGTTCAAAGAGCTTTTGTATCTCTATGGGAGGTTGCTATATAGACCTTGGAGGACAGTCTCATAGCCAATGACCTTTTCTTAGATTGGGATAAAATGCTTGTTAAAAAAGAATATTACTTTTAGTTAGTAACTTATCTGCAAAAAATTAAAACAAAAACCTAACAAAATTTGAGGGGCAGTTAGGTGGCACAATGAATAGAATGCCAGACCTGGAGTCAGGAAGACTCATCCTCCTCAGGTCAAATTCAACCTCAGACATTTACTAGCAGTGTTACCCTGGGCAAGTCCCTTAACCCTATTTAGTTATTTAGCCTTAGTTTCCTCATCTATAAAATGAACTGGAAAAGGAAATGGCAACCCATTCCAGTATCTCTGCCAAGAAAACCCCAAATGGGGTCACGAAGAGTTGAAGAGGACTGAAATGACCAAATAACAACAAACAAAGTCTTGAGTTTTGACTTCTGGTCTCTTCCCTTCTCTTATTTTTCCAGTTCTCCTGTATTAGGTGATGCCATCCATTCGACAGCATCTGTTGATCCATTAGGGCAGCCTGTAGTGGTTTCTTCTCCCTGTCATGATGTTACAGTCCTGGATACTGCTGAGCTGACTGCTTCCAGGTATGGTTAGAGTCTGATTACAAGATCTGATGATATGTGGCCACAGCTCCTTCTACTATCTACTTTAGCTGGGCTGGTTTAAAAGATTGTTCTTATTATATATGTGTAGATAGCCTCCCATGTGGTCTGTTGTGAGGGATGCAGGGATAGTCTCCCTGCCCAGAAACACTATCCACTCTGGTTTTTAACTAGTGCCTAAAAATCCATCATTAAAGATTCATTCATTGTGGTCCTCCTTTAGTAAAAGGCAAATTCCCCTGAAGATAAAGACTGTTAATAACTTAAATTTCCATAATGCTTTATAGTTTGACAAAGGGCTTTCCTCACAAAACTCTGTGTGTAGGTAAGTGTGTGTATTGTTATCAATTTACAGAAAAAGACGCTGGGTGCCATTACATGGCCTATTTAAAGAAGCTAATGACTTTGAAAACTGGGAAGTGTGAAAATATAATACCAGTGACTCAGCTTATTGCCATTTCTTAGAAAAGTTTAACTGTTATAAAACAAATCACCATAGTGAGGAAGCCAATAGAACCCTGAAACTGCCTCAGCCAGAAAACATATGATCTCCTTGCCAAGGAGAGAGACATAACAGCCCAAAACAACATCAGTTTATAATAGAAGCTCATTTGTAAAACGTTATAGAGGAGATGATGGAAGATGACAAGCAGTCACCTCACAAACAGCAATAAGTAACTAAGAAAAAATTAACCTATAGAAACTTTGACATAAGACCTAACAAAGGCAGATCATCCCATCTGTTTGTAGATAAAATTAGGAGGATGACAAATAGACATGAAATAGAACAGACCGTTTAGCACTTTACAGCGGTCTGATCTTATGATCGATAATAAAACAGCCCCAGTTTGAACATAATACCTCTGTACCTGAGGACCTAGATGAGGAATAGAAAAGACACATAAGAAAATGAGACCAAAGAGTGACTGGAAGAGGCTCAAAACATGCAGAAGAAGCCTATGTTAGAAGTGACATGATTTGCAAAGAATTCGGGGATCAGTTAAGATAATTCAAAGAAGGAAAGATTCCAAAAGAATAGAAAAGATCACATATGGCATTATGCTTTAAAAAAAAGGCAGGGGGAGAAGTAATGGAGTGGAAATTGGGAACCTCTGACCCACATGCTCACTTTCTTACTCCTAGGAAGTCTTTTCGAGAATGATTTATCAGAGGTCTCCTTAATGGAAAGAATTTATCTAATTATTTATTTTTAAACTTAATCAATGTCAACAAGTAATCAAATATATGAAAAAAGAATAAAACCATATCCTCAGAATTTGACAAAGCAGAATTATTTTATTTTATTTTATTTATTTATTTAAAAAAATTTTTTTAAAGCGGAACTTTTTTGCTTGGCCTCCCTTCCTTGCTGGATTTTTAAAAGCATTTGATTTGCTGCCACAAACAACAGCTCTTTCAGGTTTTCTCCATGGTTTCTTTCATATCTCTGTTAAAGTCATACAAGATTCATAAAAGCTGAAATCCAAAGACAAAAACAAACAAAAAAAATTGATCTGCCCTGAAGAAGCTTGGGGGCTACAATATTTGATTAGGTAAATAAAAATACAATTTGAGGAGGAAGAGTATAATTAGAACTAAGGGAGTCAGGAAGGATTTTGTGTAGGAGGTAGTACTTGAATTGCATATGGAAGGAGGTCAAGGATTATAAGAAATAAAGGTGAAGAGGGAGTACATTCTAAGCATGGGAGATAGCCTGTACAGTGGAGATGGGCAATGGAATGCTGATTTCTGTCAACAACAAAAAGGTCAGCTGGGCTCCATCATAGAATAGAGGGAGAAGTTTAGATTAAGCCTGGGAAGGTAGACTGGAACCACATAGTAAAAGGCTTTCCAAGACTGGCTAAGGCAGGTTGTTTTTCCATCTTTGAGGTAGTAAGGAGATACTGAGGCTATCAAGGGAATGACATGGTCAGACCCATGCTTTTAGAAGGTTATTTTGGCAGCTGTGTGGAGGATGGGCTGGAGAGGTGAGAGACTGTAATCTGGGACACCAGTTATGAGGTGGTTGCAGTGGTCCAGATAAGAAGTAATGTATGGTCCAGAACTAGACTAATGACTTGTGAGTGAAGAGAAGGGAGCATATGTGAGAGATCTTACGGCTGTGTAGAATCAATAGGTAACTGATTTCACTTGGTGGAGTGGATTGGAAGTTGGGAGTGAGGAAGAAGGAAGAGTTAAGATTACTCCAGACAAAAATCTGGGTGACCAGGAGGCTACTATCAAGAGAAATAAGGAAACTTAAAGGAAAGATTAGCTTATTTGGGGGGAAGATAACAAGTTCTGCCTTCAATATACTCAATTTGAGATGCCTACAGACTCTCTTAAGTTATCCAACAGACAGTTAGTGATGGGACTAGAGTTCAAGAGAAAAATTAGGGCTGAAGACATCAGTTTAGAAATCTTGCTGAAGGAATTTGCCAGTATCTTGGAGGATGTCATGTGCAGAGCAGTAAATGAACATGTAGGGAACTTTCCATGTGGAAACTTCCTCCACTGGTTGAGAATGGTAACTTCATTGTCACATAGCTCTAGAGAACTGCCCTCAACATCATGACTTGGTCATGGTCACAGCATAAGCATAGATCAATGTCAGAACCTGAACCTAGGTCTTACTGACTCCCAGGCCAGGCTTCTATCTGCCTTGCCATACTGCCTCTTTAAAAGAAATACTAATTAAGAAATGAGATTTTCCCCAAGTGAAGAACTCTGAATCCTTAGGTGGAAGGTGATCCCACCCCAGCAATTACTGAGGCCTCCATTTCTTTGTTCCAATTGCCACGTCCCAGTGCCTCAGGAATGTTGCCCACTGTTTGTCCTGCTGGTCAGACAGATGGCATGAATGCTCCTTTGATGAGGCCTGATTTCTGAAATGGGGATTTCCTTTTCGTTAAAAGAGTCCAACTCGCCTTTATTTGTCCACTGGCCAATCCCAAATAAAACCTCAGACTAGGTTAGGTTGGTGAATGGCTTGTAAACAATCACTTAAGGAGCACTGTCAGGGCTCTGCAGCTGAGGAGGTGTGTCTGCCATGGGCTTCTTAAGGTTTCTATAGCTCAGCAAGTGTAGGTCAGGAGGAACTCTTAAAAACTGGGCTCCTGTTGGGCTGTGCGGGAGAGGAAGATTCACACAAAGTTTATGAGTAGCTAGCAAGAATAGGGAAACACACATGCACACACAAAATGTTTGGGTTGGGATATAAGTAGAAGATGCAAAGGGACAAATCTGAGCCTAAGAGGAAACTTGCTTATTTTCCATTAGAGCTATTCAAAAATGGAATGGGCTGCCTCTGAACATGGTGCGTGGGTGTTCAAGCTAAGGCAGGAAGACCTCTTGTTGGACTGATTGTAGAAGGGATTCCTTTTCAGGTGGGTTTGACTAGCTGGCTGCTGAGGTCCTTTCCAATTCTGTGATTAGAATGACAGAACTAGAAAGGACTTCTACAATCATCTGTGATTTTAAAGAGAGAAACTGAGGTTAAGAGAAAAGTGGTTTTTCTTGCCTCCTACAATTACCTATTAATTACCAAGTTGATTTCTTCATAACTTGCTGAATATAAAATGTCCAAAGAACAAAAGTTTTTAAGTGGGAAAGAGGTTGGCCAAGAATGGTTAAAATTTATTGAAGGTACAAATGACAAAGTATTGACTTAGTTTTAAGACTTACTTGTTTTATTTCCCAGTCAAAAGAATGGAGGAGTAGGAGCATGATTTATTTTTAATAATGATACTATCTGTGGTGGCAAAGGATTGGAAATTGAGGGGATGCCCATCAATTGAGGAATGACTGAACAAGTTATAGAATATGGTTGTGAAAGAATTGCTATTGTTTAGGCGTGTTGGATTCTATATGGCCCCATAAATAAAGTCCATGGGGTTTTCTTGGCAAAGACACTGGAGTAGTTTGCCATTTCCTACTCCAGTATGTCTCTATTTTATAGATGAGGAACTGAGGCAAATAGAAGTTAAGTGACTTGCCCAGGGTCATATAGCTAGCAAGTGTTTGAGGCTGGATTTGAACTCAGATTTTCCTGACCCCAGACCTAGTGCCTTATTCACGCCCCCACCTAGCTCCAACAAGGTGTTGTGGTAGAATAATTATTGTGCTATAAAAAATAAGCAGGATGCTTTCAGAAAAAAACCTATGAACCACTGTAGAGTGAAGTGAACAGAACCAGGAGAACATTCAGTGTACACAGTAACAGCAATATTATACCATGATCAACTGTAAATGACTTAACTGTTCTCAGTAATGCAGTGATCCAAGACAATTCTGAAGGTTCTATGAAAAATGCTGTTCACCGCCAGAGAAAGAATTGATGGCCTTTGAATGCAGATCAAAGCACACTTTTTTACTTTCTTTGGCTATTTTTTTTTGGTCTGTTTTCTTTTGTAACATGGCTGATATGGAAATAGGTTTTGCAGGACTACACATATATAATCCATATCAAATTGCTAGCCTTCTTAAGGAATGGGGAGGGAAGTGAGGAAGAGGGAGAATTAGGAACTCAAAAATTTTTTAAAATTTGAATTTTTTTACATGTGATTGAGAAAAATAAAATAAGAGAAAAGAAATAAAAATAAGTAATAATAATTTCTACCATTTATATAATACAATATTTACAAAGCACTTTACATATGTCCCACCAGAAAGAAATTGGGTGATTGCGGTAAGAGGAGGAAGGGTAAATAATGGAGAGAAAAAACTTCTCGGGGAGAGTTTTTGAATAAAGATTGAATGATTTTTGTCATCTAGGATCATTTAACATTTACCTCACTTTGTTGGAAACTTATAAAAGAACAATTCTGACTAGAATTATTTTGGGTTTTAAAAATGATTAGAAATTTGGACCCACCCTAATGGCAGAGATTTTTTTTCAAGTGTGGAAGTTCTGTCTTGAAGAAACAAAAAGCTACTATTGTTTCTTCCCTCAACACCCACACCCTTCTCTCTATGTGTCTCTCTCTGTTTCTCTTTCCCTTGTTGAGGAAAGGGGAATGGGAGGGCTTTGTGTCCCTTTTTCTTCTATTCTCCCCTCAAAAATTGTTATTACTGAATAAAAGGGAAGATAACATCTGACTCTCCCATAAAAATCAGTTTTCAGATAAGATCAAACAAGTTTTGATGCATATCCTTCTTTATTATTGAAGAGCTGAGTAGAACATCAAAGATAGTGTTCCTTCACAGGGAAAATCAGACCATATTGCCTTAAGGTGGCTACACATCTAACTTAACCTTTAGAATGTGGTATATCCCACCTGGCCTACCTGTCAGTCTTGGGATCTTCAGACAGGATTCTAAGACTATCTTACCCCATTGATCTCCAACTTTAAATCTTTGGAACCCTGATTTACTTTTATCTCATTCATTTTCGTGCAATTAAATGATAATTCCCTGGTTGCCATCCCACACGCTCCTCCAGTTGCCCTTAAAAGCTAATTTAAATTCTGGCAAACGTGAATATGTGTGTATATGTATACATGCATATATGTGTATATGTATATATATATATATATATATACACACACATTCTCTCTCTCCATCTACATATATATACACATTTATATATACATATATATACACACATATATTATCTATGTGTACATTTGTGTGTATATGTATATTAGAATAAATGTCACAGGTATGTACAAGATTGTAAGCTCCTCGAGGGCAGGAGCTGTCTTTTGCCTCTTTTTATATCCCCAGTGACTAGCATAGTGCCTGACAGAGTAGGTACTTAGTGTTTATGGATTAATATAGTTAAACATATATATAGCTATCTATATTGATATCTGTATACATATACATATATGCTTATACACATATGAATGCAATAAATGTCTGTTAATTGATGTTCTGATCTGAAAGTGGGATCTCTAGCTCACAATAAAGTAGCTGGGGCCAGCTGTCACATAGTCAAAGGTTCGTCACAGAAGCACATATACTGGGCAGGTGGTGCAGTGAATAGAGCACCAGCCCTGTAGTCAGGAGGACCTGGGTTTGGATCCAGCCTCAGACACTTAACACACACACACACACACACACACACACACACACACACACACACACATACACACACACACACACACACACACATACACACACACACACTTACCCATGTGACCTTGGGCAAGTTACTTAACCCTAATTGCCCTCCAAAAAGCAAAAAAAAAAAAAAGTGCACATATACATGGAGCAGGTTGTGGGATTTAAATCAGTATTTAAACTCCAGGAAAGAGAGCGAAGCTTTCAGAAGTCATTGCTCTGAGAAGTCGGGCAGATTTCTGCCTTCTTTTTGGTTTGCCCATCCCTATCGAGTCACTTAGATTACTGTTTTCCTGTATCTTGATGTGATTTGGGGCTCTCACACATGAGATCATATACACATTTTAAGTTAACTTTGCTGTAAGAATTCTCCAAGAATCTGTTGTTTGAGAAGTATAGGGAACTCCCTGTGTGGAAACTCTCTCCCTTCCCCAACATAGATGTCAGCAGATTTTTGAGTCAGTAAATAAATCCTAGGGAGTTGCTCAAGATACTTGGAAGTCTCGGGAGCATAGATTTATAGCTCCAGGGGATCTTTGAGGTCATTGAAACCAACTTGTTTTACAGATGAGGAAGCTGAGCCCCAGCAAGGTTGTGACTTGACCATAGCCACATGGCTAGTTAGAGACAAGATTTGAAATCAAGTCTTCTCGATGTCAGCCCTGGAAAGCTGTCTACCACCCCAGGGAGCTTGCTACTTTTAAGAAAATGGAGTATCAGATTTAGACTTTACAAAACAGATAAATTAGGTGATAATTCACTTTACAGAAGGACTTGCCACAGATTTTCTTTAACTTGGTATGGCACCTTTTAAAAACAATTGACTTGTTTCCCAGAAATTAGCCTGGATAGATTGAGGTTCACTTGTATATTTATACAAAACACTAGAATCTTGATTATGCTGTCCATGCTTCATTGATTTACACTTAGATTTGGAGATTTTTAGAGTCAGAAAAATCCTTGGAGAGCATCTGTTTAACTGCTTCATACAGTTTCTGTTTTGCTTTCTAACTTTACTGTCTAGATGCTTTATATGTGTAGATTTTCCCCTCCCCAAGTAGATGAGAAATTCCTGGATATCAGGGACTCTATGCTTGATTTTTGTGTCCCTGGATAGACCTTTGTACATAATTAGCACACAGCAAATAAGTGTTGGCATTTGTTTAAGGGAAGGGAAGGACAGAAATAATGGATGACTCAATAGTCAGTCAGGTACTGGAATCTTCCGGGATTTTTTTTTTTTAATTCTTTTGGGAGCAACATTTTCCTTTCTCATTATGTTTGAATGAAGCTACATTTAAAATTATTTTCCCTATTGGCAGGGGTTGGGGGACAGGGTGGATAATAGCCCAGAAATATTCTAGATGGGGAATTTGGAAGCCAGCTTGGAATGAAAAATTGCTGGGGATAACCCACCAGCAAATATTTGGGGATAACTCACCAGCAAATATTTGAGAGCGTTGACCACATATCATATATAATTTACTCATGAGCACATAGGCACTTGTATATGTGCAGCTGTGTAATCTGCTAGTGATGGGAGTTACTTTTACTTTTAAAAAGAGTTTCATTGCACAGTATTTGGTCTAATTTATCACCATCTCAGCATACGTTCTGATTTCTAATTCAGAGCCTTTCACAAAGGCAGCTTTTTTGAGTCTGGGCTGCTCTGATATTGCAGATCTCCCATGAGAGTTTAATTAAATTCTAAATCCTCCTTAGACCACTTGGCCAGAGCTTGTCTTTGATAGGCCTAAAGTTCCTCAAACCTTCAGTTTCAAAGCATTTGTTTTTCTTGCAAACATACATTCTCACTACTAATTTGAGCTGAGTTTTGGCTCTAATGATTTTGTGATCGGGTGCACTTGGAAAGGAAAAAAAAGGCATCCTCTGAGGAAAGCCCATTATGCTAAATATCTTCCAGATGGTGATGTGAAACAAGAGATAAGGCTCTGTCACTCCAGCTGTCCCATAAAGGAATTATGTATTAGGTTTCCACCTCTGGGGCAGTTATCTCCCCCTATGGTGATAGCCTAGTATTCACCCCTTAGGTCAGTCTAGTGTTTGTGCTTGGAGAGAGGCTTGGCTTGGCAACTCTTAGCCAGTCTCTGAAATGAAATTAGCAATCAGTTCACTGTAAGATCTGCCAAGAAATATTCAAAAGCCTTTGTACAGAGAACAAAAGAACACCAGTTGTTGACAGTATATCACTATAGTTGGACATGTGTTGTTCTCAGAGACCAAACAATTGCTGGGAAAACTTTCTTTTAAAAATTTGCTCACCTACTCCAGAGGTAGTCTGTCTCTCTATCTGTCTGTCTCTCTGTCTGTCTCTCTCTCTTTCCTTCTTTCCTTTCTCTCTTTCTTTCCCTCCTTCTCTCTCTCCCTCTCCCCTCTCCTTTCCCTTTCCTCTCTCTTCCTTCTTTTTTCTTCTTTAGTTTCTTTCCATAAGATCCTAAATAGACTTTTTAAAAAGTTCAAATCCAAACATGTAACAACCCACTTGAACTCAATTTCTCTGCCATTCCATATTTGAAATAGGTTATACAAATAAAACCGGTAAACCCTTGTCTTCAGTCAATCATTTAGAATTCTAAAATGTCCGAAATAGAAGGGCCGGACCTTAGATATCTTTTCTAGGCCAGTCATTTTACAGAGACAGAAATTGAGGCCCTGAGAAAGGAAGGGAGTGGCCCAAAGATATACAGCTATCTGTCAGCAGTGTCACAACTCTACTAAAACACTGGGGTTTTCGACTTCAATACCCATTTTTTTAGATTTTAGGAAGTACCATATTCTCTCCTGGGAATGAGTCAGTCAGCCCAAAGAGGTGATGCTGCTTCCGGAAAATTCCAATAGCACTTCCTGCAACTGAGCTTTGCATGAGAGCCAATAGATCAGTACAGACTTCCTTAGCCTGGAGATGTGAAGACAATCAAAGTGTTGCACAATTTTTTTGCTCTAAATTTTATATGTATAAGGATATGCATATATCAATAGCTATCTCTCTATCTGCATGCATATATATATATATATATGTATATATATATATATATACACACACACACACACACACACACACACACACACACACACACATATGTACTCCCAAAGTAAGTTTGTAGGCATCCAGTGGTATGTTTACATTCCTGCATCCACACATACATTTCTGTAGATAGCTACACAGGGGAGAATTAGGTGTACAGAAAAGGAAAAGCTTTACTCACCATCCTGAAGGCAAATGATGCTATACTCCGAGTTTGCAAGACAGAATCACAAAGACACTGTTCCCTTTTTAGGCTTATGAAATGCCACCAGCCTAAGGCAGAGTTGGGAAGTCAGCATATTTCTCTGACGTGCTGAAGCCTGGCTTTGCCTTGCTTCTGTCTTTTTTTTTTTACTTCCTACTCTCTCTCATCTCTAAACATTTATTGAGAGCCTCCCATGTGAAAGTTATTATGCTTTCGGCTGTGAGAAATACGGAAACAGGATACACAAACACACACAATAATGTAATATATATGTATATACACATGTATACATGCATATATTTATACATATATATCTATACATATCTATCTATCTATCTATCTATATATATATATATATATATACACACATACAGATAGGTAGGTAGATAAATAGATTGATAGTCTTTGCCTTCTAAGAGTGAATGCTTTACTGGGTGAGACAAGACACACAAAGGTAATTAACAATAGAAGACAGTATATATCTAACAAGTGAGAAGTATGTATGCTATATCCTGAAAGTGGTACAATATTTAGAATATTGGATCTGAAGTTAGGAAGACCTGAGTTCAAATATAACCTTAGACAATCAATAATTATGTGACCCTGGTCAAGTCACTTAAGATCTACATGTCTCTGTTTTATAATCGGTCAAACATGCCTCCCAGGGTTTTTTTTTTGTAAGGGTAAAATGAGATATTGTAAAGTGCTTTGCAAATCTTAAAATGCTATATAAATGCTAACTACTGTTATTATTGGAAGATTTCAGAGGAGTCAAGACCACTCTTATAAGCTAGGGTGGCTGGGGAAGGATTCCCATAGCAGGTTGAGTTAATCTTTGAAAGGTGAGTAGAGTGATATGGCTACAAAGGAAATAGATTATCCTTGTCTGTCTAGACAGAATTTCTGAGGCTTTCCCTTCATATCCAGTACTCTCGAAATCCAAACTTGCTTTTCAGCAAGGATTCAATATTAGTCATTTGTACCTTAGGGATAATTTAGACCATTGGCTAATTTCTTCCCAGAGTATAGGCGCTTAAAGTTTGTTCTCTTGTTAGAGAATAAAAGCATTTCCTACTGTTGAAGAAATTTCAGAAATCAGTGAACAAGCTGGGGGAGCTGGGTGTTGGGCTGGATGATGGGGAGTTTTTCTCCAACCCTTTGAAACCATATCCAAGTCCTTATTTTTGCTGGGGCATACCCTACTGAATTTTGCACATTTTAGAGAGAATACACTGAACCCTGAGGGATAAGCATCACTGGTTTGTGGTCCTAATTAGTTTTGCCCAATTCAGACATTTTAAATACTAGATTTCTGTGTTCTGCTTGTCCATGGCCCCTCTTTCTTGACGAATCTCCAGTTCTAGAACTTTCTTCCAGGCTTCTTCTTAGGATTTTCCATTAAGTATTCTTCAACCCTTAGAGATGGGGTGGGGTAGGGTGGGAAGGGGTAGAATCTATGGTAAACTCTAGCCTTGTCCCCAGTGGCCCTTACTTTTAAAAGGCTGCATATCAGTAGGGGAAGGGCCCTTTGTCTGATGACTAGAAGATCAATCCAGATAAGCCCTAACAAATCCCTAATATATATGTCATACTTAATGACAGCTAGGTAGCTCAGTGGACAGTGAATAGTGGCACTTAATATGTGCCAGGTGCTCTGCTAAGTACTTTATAATTATTATCTCATTTGATCCTTACAACAACCCTAGGAAGTAGGTGCTATTTTACAGATAAAGAAACTGAGGCAAGCGGGGGTTAAGTGACTTGCCCAAGGTCACAGATAAACGTCTGAGACATCAGCCATGTTGGAAGGGGACTTGCCAAGGGATACTGTAGATGCCTCGGAACTATGGGTCACCTGGGGCTTAATCGATTCCTATTAACCACCTACAGTACCAGTTGACCAGAGTGCCATGATCAGGTCACTGAAGACAAGTTGGACCAAATTTAAGTTATCCTCATCTGCTCCTTACTGGTTAGAAGCTGCTCTGGTCAGGTGCATTTGTTGAGCCTGTAAGTACTTAAAACCCCAGCCAAGAAAATGTGAAGGCCACATTGCCCTTACCTTGCAGGATTTTATAGTATAGTGGGGGATAGAAGAGTTTAAATACCTGGAAAACAAGATCAGTCTGGGTTATTTTTCTCTAGACAGGTGTCTCCCTGTTTTTTTCTTGGGGGAGGGGTATGGTTTCTTTTTTTTATTGTTTGTGTTTTGTTATTTTAATTTAACTTTGTGAGGTTTGGTTATAGCCCAGGTATGTTGAGTCACTCTGCTCTTCTATATCTTAACTGAGCCTGACAATTATTAGTTAGCACTGGGGGAAGGAGATGGACAGGTGAGAGGTAGGGAGGAGAGAAAAATGGGGATTTGCTGTTCTTCACTGTTGAGTGATTTGTTTGGACCCATTGAGCTAATGCAATGCAGACCAAAGCAGGGAAAGTGTGGCTATGAATTCCATGGATAAAAAGATGGAAGGATGCAGAGATAGAAGTGAGGCCAAGATGCCCTTTGGGAGACTCTGGTGACTCATCCAAGCCTTCCAGAATCTCCTAGGGTAGGAAGCCTAGCAGAAGAGAGAACCACAGTGAAGAATTAAAAGTAATGTGTTATAACTCCATGTGGTACAAGATTTTATGGTTGTTACTTGGTATGGTTGAACCAGTGGATTTTATCCTTTACTTGGCTGGTGTGGACTTCTTCCCCGCCTTAACATGTGAGCCTTCAGGAGCCCCTAGAACCTTATGGATACTTTATCAGGGTGTCTTCAGTGGAACTGCCCATGAGTTAATTATGCATTTCCCCCTAGTGTTTGCAGGGCACACATTTCTTGTTACTTGTTTTTCTATCTTGATATTTATGTGGACTTTCTCTCTTGACCTGTTGCTGCTTTCTAAGATGGAATCAGGTCTTTTACTTTGATGGAGTGCATCTTTAACCAAAGGAAACACAGCAAGATTGGAATTCTTAGCGCCTGAGCAAGTGGGATCAGACCATATTTATTCAGAATAACAGTTGGGGCAAAGGAAGCAAGGGAGATAAGTCCTATCTGAATCAGTGAGGCATCAGACTGATACCTTGCTCTTAAAAGCATGACATTTGATTACTTTTAAGTATGTGCAATAACAGAAACCAGGGTTCTAGCTGTAATCCCTAGAGGTCTACAGTAGGGGGTCCTCTCCAGTTGTCCTGATGTATATCTCACCACTTGACCCAGATAGCTTCGGAGGAGAGAGTGAGGCTAATGACATTGCCCAGCCCTGCCTCACTTAAATCCAATTCATGTGTGAGTTACGGCATCACCTTCCTGATGTCATTGGTCCTCTTCCAGAAGGAAGGACAATATAACAATAACAACAACAGTAACAAAGTTTGTTGAATGAATAAGTGAAAATAGCTCATGGCTAATAAGTTCATTAGCTTGATACACGAAGGATTTGTGATTTCATCAGTGTGTGCTTAGGGACCTTAACAGTGGAGGCAGACCACAACCTTTCTTTCACTTAGGAGATAAATCCTAGGCATTGGCCTAAGGCAGTAAAAGGTTAAGTGATTGGTCCAGAGTCAAATAGTAATAAGTGTCACAAGTGGGATTTGAACTCATGTCTTTCTGATTCCAAGCTCAACATTCTATTTACTAATTCATCCTTCCTGCCCCCAGTTTATCCTTATTTGTATGTACTTCTAAAGTAGTTCTCCTAGTTTAACACCCCCACCCCCATATTAGCTATTTTATTAATTTTTTACCTAACTTTTCTCATCTCCAAAGCAGATGCCAGCCCATCCAACCTCCACATGTTTATAAAAGCCAAATATGGGAGGTTTGGTGGGAGTGGAGGTACACCAGACCTGTTGCTATCAATGGTGGTGGAGAACCCTTGGTGGGCTCTCCCTGACAACACAGAGTGTCAGGGTTATGGAGTGCAGGGGATGGGGGATGAGAAATTAAGTGACTAGCCTAGGGTCATGGAGCTAGCCTGCACTGGAGGTAGCAGTTGAACCAAGGACTTCCTGATTCTGAGGCCAGCTCTCCATGCATTGCTAACACACCCCCTCTGGGGACTGATTTATTTGTGTTTTATTTTATTCCAAACACACTTTTCACATTTTGTCTTCATGAAGAGTATTTTTGTTTAAAGAACCCTGCTCCCCCTGCCCCCATTGCCTTGTTTTTGGAGTATGAACCATGGCCTCTAGTTCTTCCTGTACCTTTCTGGTGGTCTACAAGTCAGCAGACATTTATCAAGCACTTCCTATGTGCTAGACTCTGTGCTAAGTGCTGTGCCATATTGAAAAGAGCCTGGGATTGGGGACCAGGAGACCTTGGATCTAGGTATTCATCAACTAGCTCTGTAGCCTTAAGGAAAAACATTTAACCATAGCATCTCAGACCAGCTGGGAGGGACCTTTAAGATTATATAGTCCCACCTCATTTTGCTGATGATGAAATTGCTGAAGACTACATAATTGGGTTAAGTTCCTGGGCCTCGGTTTCTCATCTGTAAAATAACAGGGTTTTACTTGACTGAGCCCTGGAAAATCTACACGTGCTGCTTCTTTTAGTCTGGTCCTTTAAGTCCTAGAAAGCCAACACAAGCTGATTTTTGAAAGAATGTAAATAAGCAAAATATTCTTTAAATAAAAATGTTGTGACCCTTAACTATTTACTGTGTGGAAATGACCAGCAGGTGCAGAAACCTAGGAGAAGGCAGAGGAATTCATTCCTTGCAAGAAAGGCCATGAAATCTCCATCACTGGGGCTTTTCGCCTAGGGACCTAGCAGCTGGATTTCAGACTTCAACTGCTGAGTCATATCATTTTAGCCCACAGACCCTCTGTAGAGCCTGCAGCTTTGCCTGCTCCTTTTCCTCTCTCCCAGCTCGTTTGGACAGCTGGAATGAGGTTCAGAAAGCAAATTCCTTCCTGGCCCACTCAGCTTCAAACTGTTCACAGTTTTGTCTGTACAGACATAGTATTCTTGTTTTTGCTGAATTGGGGAAATTAAAACTGATTTTGAGTCGCCAAACAGGGCTTTTGCTCTTTTGACTTTTTAGGGCATGTTTCTGTGTTGCTGGATCATGTTATTCCTCACTCTTCCCTCCCTTCCTCCTGCTAAACCAAGAGCCTTTCCAAAAAACTTCATGTTGGGTGACAAGTCCCTTCTGATCACTACCTGAACACTTAGCGGTTACCATGTCTGACCAGTAGAGGACACTCTTTCACTAAAACATCCTCTTACCATCACTACTGGGCACCCCCAAAGACATTTCCATTCTCTGTGCTTTGTGGTAATCCTGCCAGAGAAAGGGACAGCTGTCCTGGGAGTGCAGTGTACTTCATTTACTGTCCCGTGACCTAGTCTTTTCTAGGAGACACCCTGAGTTATCATCTCTCTCCAAATTTCTCATAACTCCTTTTTTATGCATAGAATCTGAGTTGCAAGGGCTGGCAGAGTCCATCCTGTCTAGTTTCTACCTGTATTTGGAACACAGATCCCCTTTACACATCCCAGACAAATGGTTATCCAGTCTTTGGATGAAAATCTTTAGTAAGAGGGACTCAGAACCTCCCTGCGGCCTGCCCATGTCACTTTGGAAAGTTCTGATTTCCCTGTCTCTTATCTTGTAGTTGGTTTTTTACATTTCTTCCCCCTCCATTCCCTTAAATTGTAAGATCCTTGAGAATTAAATTGTATTTTTATCCTCAGAAATGAGTACAGAGCCTCATCTCTAATAGGAACCTAATAAATGTTTGTTAAATTGAATTTAATTCATAGTTTTTATAGTTCTTATTTCACTGTGTAGACTATTGAGTTGTACTTAAATAATACCAATAAATTACAGTCTCTTGAATACCTGAACTGCTTAAGTGAAAGAAATGTCAAGTCAGATTTTGGTTTATTATAACAGGAGAGAAAATTCACTGTAGTTGCAGCATAATGTTGGTCCATAGGATCATGGATTTATGACTAGAAGGCTCCTTAGAATTCATCAATTTCATGTCCTCCATTTTAAAAATAAGAAACTTGAGGTATAGTAGAGTTAAGGGACTTGACTAGGTTCATACAGTTAGTAAAGTGACTGAGGCAGGATTTAAACTCAGGTCTTTCAGACTATCCACCATCATCTAGTTATGTCTGAAGTTACATTTTCTACTGCTCAAAAATAAGGGTTCCAGGGAATAGTATAACAGTATTGTTTCTTTAAATAGTCTTTTGTGGGGAGGGCAGGGGTAGAGTTTGGTAAAGTTTTATGAATATGGCCACTAAGGAACAAGACTTCCATTCAAAATAATTCTTTTGTTGTTTACATAGGACCTTGAGGGCAATAGCAACCTGTGAAAACATTGTTCCTGCGTCCTCTGGGGACTTACATTTGGCTCCTGCCCCAGCCAATGATGCAGAATTACCAGCTTCTCAAAGCCAAGATCTGAAGAAGGACTTAAAAAGGTATTTTGCCAAGCGTGTCTGGGAGTAGGCCTTTTGGTAGAACCTCACATAACTGAGGATGAAAAGAGGCTGAAGCAGAAATTCTGTTTTCCTTTTTACCAAATCAAGGCACATCTCTGTGATACTGGGACGCAGGCAGTGGGTTCTCTGGATGTGATGCTTATTGTGGCAAATACAGTCCCAGGCTTCATCTGTTTTGGCTTGGAATGTGTGATAATTGGAATTTGCTCTCTGAGTTCTATTTTCATAGAGAGTACAAATGAATGGTAGAAAGAAGACTAAAACCCACCATTTACATGCAAATAATTGATCATTTATTGCATTGTAATCTTGGAGTAGATTTCATCTTCCTGTTACATTTCTCAGGATGCCTTGTACATATCTGACACTTAACAAATATTTCTTGAAATGAATATAATAAGCTAATTATGAATCATTCTTTGTATTCTTCAAAGCAAGGTCCCAAAAGGAGCTCTTCTCTATTAGCCTAGTTTCAAGTTCAAATTTAAACCAGCATTTATTGAGTGCCCACTATGTAGATAATATCAAGCTAGGTGTGAGTGGTTACAGAGAATTCCCAGTCCTTGTTCCTAAAGAGATTATAATCTAGCTGAGGATAGATACATGAAAGAGTAAATAACCATGCAGGTACAAAAATATGAGAGATGTCACAAGGAAGCATTTGGTAAGTGTCCCATGAGTGGTACGGAAGATGAATGCTCTACAGAGTCAGAAGAAGTCATTGTGGGATGGCCTTTATGGAGGAAATGGAACTTGAGTGAGGCCTTGAAGGATGGGTGAGGTTTGCATTGGTAGAGAGTACTGGAGGATGTTTCAGATGGGGGAAAGCAATGTGAACAGAGGTCCTGAGGCAGGAATGTGCACAGGTCATTGTAGAAAAATTAATAGGCTGGTTTACTTTGTATTTGATTCATCAGGATTATGTATTAATTGAATAGATATTGGCTACCAATAAGCTATAGTTTGTATTACTTTCCAGTGCAGGTACCCTGATTTAATGAACTTTTAGTATATAGTTCAGAGTAGAGTGAGTCCTCAGGAGAGGACTGTTCATCTCTTTGCTCAAGGATTAGACTTGTTCTTGTTTAATTTGAGAGGACAGAATGAGAAACAATGAGTTCAAAAGACAGAAGCAGATCTAGGCACTTCTAAGGAGCGATAGGAACAATAAGAGCTCTCCAGAAGTGGAATGGGACCTCTTGGAAGGCAGTGGGTTCCCTACCACTTGAACTCTTTGAGGGTAGCTTGGATATCACTTACTAGGCACTTCATGGAAGGGATTTCTGGTCAAGTATGGACTACAGCTGGATAGCCTTCCAACTCAAAGATCTTGTGCTGATTTTTGTACCCTAGAGTCTAAATTTTGGTAAATCATATAGTGGTATAAGGAAGCTGGTACCCAGTTAGATTGGGCTCAGTGTTGGATCAAAAGGAGATACTCATAGGTCAGTCAACAAAAGTCTACTCAGCCAGAATGGGAGGATACCCAACAAGAATATTCACTGAGGACACCTTCATTGAGCCAACTGAGTGAAGCTCCCTTGCCTAGTTTGCCCATCATTTTCTACCAGCCAAGCATCAGACAGCTCTTGGAGTTCTTCCTTTTGCTTTGCATGTAAGCAGTGAAAAAGTGAGGTCAATGACCTGAGCCAATTACCGCCCCGCCCCCCCCCCGAGCCAATCACATGTCAAGGGTGGTCTCAATACCTTTTAAGGAAAAACTAAAGTGTATTGGGGTGGCAGGTGGGGGGAGATGATTTAATAAATTGCTCCCACCACAAGTGGTACCAACTTGTAAATCTTAGATCATAGTATAAGAGAATATCAGAGTTGGTTAGGAACTCAGAGCTTACCAGCTGTAACCTCCTAATTTTATAGATCAGGAAACTTGAAGCCTTCATTTACTTGCTATTGGCATAAGACTTCCTAAAGATACTGCAGTTGTCCCAAGTAACCCACCTAATTTAGGCCCCATGGTGACAGAAACCAGGGCTTCCTATGTCCTAAAACTAGTGCAATTCCACTGTTCTGGTTGTGCTTGTGTTAATAGCTCTAAATTCTAGCCTGCCACATCATTACCATCTGCAGTGTCATAGTGGCAACTTTGAGCCATCAGAAGCCCCAATTCTTAACTCTTTTCCAAAATGGACCTTTTATTTTTACCTTCTTCTGGTGCTTGTGAAGTTGGCTTTTTTTGTTTGTTTGTTTGTGTGTTTCCCTGTGAAGAGGTAACTTCATTTCACTGAAATATGCATTATTCACCAGGGCTGGAAGGAAGGCTATGGACTACATTGATCATTTATGAACTTGATGATTCATTCTTGGTCAGTTCGAGTTTCAAGCCAGTGTTTGCCCCTTTAGGGTATAGCAGTTTTCTCTCGACTCATCTGTATAAGAGCTGCTGAAATCTATTTCTTTCCTTTCCCTCCTTTGGGAGGATAAAGGCACATATCCTACCTTCCCAAGCTCAGAAAGAATCTCTATACAGAATCAACAGATGTTGTGGTCCCACAGCTATGCAGGGTGACTTCCTGCCACCAATGAGCCCATACATTCTAGTCAATCCAATATCTGCTGCAGAAATCATGACATCATCCCATATTTTGAGCTGAAATGTGGGCTTTTATCCAGGAATTTTCACACTCCTACATTATGATTACTGATATTCATTAGGCCACGAGACTTATAAGTTTCACAAAAAAAACAGATGTGGCACAAGGGGAGGTGGGGGAGTTAGATAATAAGGAGAAAGAGAGTTCAAGCCACCATACCTTCCAACCCTTCTGTCTCAAATGTGACTCAAGCCAAATCATATCCCAGGAGAAAGATAACTCACCTCTGGGAATGATTAACAGTTGAGCAACTCAAGGGACCAAGACAAGTTGAGAAATGAACGATAGCCACTATATGGCTTAGTGCCATTATTCTATCATTTCTGCTCAGGAGGAAAGAAACTAAATTAATTATGGCTAGACCCAAGAAATTGGCTTGACCTTTTGTAACAGAGTGAAGTCAAACAAGAACATCTGGTAGAAAAAAGAAGGAAAAGGAGATCCAAAACCTTTTTATTAGATAGAAAAGTCTGGCCATCTTCCTTTTCTGGCACACTTGATCCTTCTGACAAAATGGCTAAAGAGTTCTCACATGAGGGGAACAAAAGGAGACGGTGACTCTTAAGTCAAAGAAACCTAGTAATAAATATTCTTGAGGGTTCTGGCCTGTGATTCCTGCTTCTTTTTGCAGGTGAATTGGGTCCAAAATATATTTCTTATACAAAGCTCACCATTATAGTTTGAGAATTCAGAAACCCCTTAAACAAGGTAATGTATGTAAACTTCATTGTAAAGGTAAAGTCCTATATGAGTGAAAGGTGATATTATTGACAGAGCAAAAGCAGAGAGGGATTGGCTTCTGGAAAAATAGCCCTAGAAGAAATAATAATATCAACATTAATTAGAAATGTTGACAAATTTTCACACACACTTAATCATGTAAATATGTTTCTGGAAACTAATGGGTTTATGCTAAACAACTCAAAAACAGATCATTTCTATAAGAAACTACAGAAAAATTATCCTGAAGTAGCCTGGACTTAATGAATAATGTAGATTATGTGAGGAAATGGTAGAAATTTTGCAGGATATTGCCTTTTTTTGCAAAAATTTTGCAACTGTAAAGTATCTAGCAAAACACAACCTGATGACCAGAGTTATGCATCAGAAGCATGCTGTCCTTGATAAACTAACAAACAACACATCCGAGATTACGATCCCATCCTCACAATATCCTTGAGAATTAAATAAATGACCATCATCACAGAAGAAATTGTTGTACACAGTCACCCAGATATAACATGGATCAATAACCATTTGAGAATATTTTTCATAGATGCTATTGTGCCAAATAGATATAATCTCCAAATGACATGATTAAAAGCAAAATGGAGATATATAGTGGAAGAAATCAAAGCCATGTGGAATCAGGATGAGGTACAAATCAACCCACCATTTTGCCTCATACAGAAGTCATCCTGAAGATGTTTTCTGAAAGCCTACAGATGAGTTTAGATCCCAATACTTTGACTCAATTACAGAAAAATTTCTTTTATACACTAATTAATAGATTAAATATTTAAATGTAATAGGACAGCATCTTATCTCTGGACCATTTCTATCTGAACCCCTTTGAAGAAGATAAGACAAATGAGATAATAATATAATGAAGTTCATGTTTCTATAGCACTTTACATGTTTTCAAAGTATTTTCCTCACAACAGACTTGTGAGGTAGGCAGGGAAAATATCCTTCCTCATTTTGCAGATAAATGGTCTCAGGAAGGTTTAGTGACTTGGCCCTGATGATAATGCTAGTAGATGCTGGAACTGGAATTCAAGACCAGGCCTTCTGTATATGACTTAACTGCTTGTGACCCCACTCTTAATGACCATATAAAATGTCTGTATAAGGAAGGTTTGAAATATTTATTCACAGATCATGGAATGAGGAACTAAAGGGTCTAATCCGTGTCAGAATGTATTTACATAAATAATGTTTTAATCATTGTCTTGGTCTTGTTCCAGCTGTTGTATGGCAGACAACTAATTAATACATTGTACAATATTACCATTTTAATGAGACAGAGAAAATGCTTTCCAAAGCTAGATTTCAGGGTTTCTTGTTGACTTAGAATGTACTGATTTTCCTAAGGTTTTCCTAAGCAATGTTATCCAACAAATTACCCTTTATTTTGTGGGAATAAATAACTTGGAGAAGTTATTGGTGTCATAGGATTAAAGGATTTAGATAATTTGATCATTTATTTTATAGATGAGGAAACTGAAGTCTAGATATTTTAGATAATTAACTTTATAGATGAGGAAATTGAGACCCAGATATTTTAGATAATTGATTTTATAGATAAGGAAATTGAGGCTCAGATATTTTAGATAATTCATTTTATAGATGAGGAAATTGAGGCCCAGAAAGGGAAAGGTTTAGCTAGTTAGTAGCTAAGTTAGGATTTGAATTTAAATAATCTGATGTTTGTCATTTAGTCAATAAGCATTTATTAAGAACTTAGGTTATGGGCAGCTGGGTGAGAGTGGATAGAGCACTAAGCCTAGATTCAGGAAAACCTGATTCTTACCAGCTAGTAGCGTGACCCAGGGAAAGTAATTTAACCCTGTTTGCCTCAGTTTCCTCATCTGTAAAATGAGCTACAGAAGGAAATGGCAAACCTCTCCATTATCTTTGCCAAGAAAACTCCAAATGGGGTCATGAATTGTTAGATGTGACTGAACAACAACAATGAACGCTTTTTTATGTGTCAGGCATTGTGCTAAGTTCTGGACATGGAAGGAAAAACATTCTCCTTAGCCATCAGGAACCTTATTTTCTAAGTGACTTGGAAAGTTCACCTTTCTGGGATGTTTTTCCCCTTTAGTAAAATAAAAGGGCTGGACTGGATTCACTTCAAATTTAACTAAAATTACTTATTTAGTTCATACGATGTGCAAGGAACTAATGATACAGAGACAAATGAAGCAGTACCTGCCCTCGGAAAGCTTACATTCTGCTGGAGGAGGGGAATACAGTATGCAAACTTATGAGTAACACAAAGTGTTATAAAATCATTTCAAGAGGTCAGAGCACAGGAAGTGTCTTATGAGGAAGAAGCCCTTGAATGATGCTTAGGAGGAAGCTGGAGATTTTGTGGGGCAGGGGTGAGAAGGAGGGGCATTGCAGGCATGGGGAGGGGACCACCTTTGCAAAGGCAAAAAAGTGGGAGGATGGAGTTATCTCAGTAATGTTCTTGGAAGTTTCTTCAGAATGTTCTATGATTCTTCTGGCCATGCAGATATTAATGGAACACTGGAACCAGGTGTTTGATCATCATTCTGTGTAGACCATTTGTCCAGGGCATATCATCGTATTGGCATGGAAAGAGCAAAATAATTAAGAAGGAGTTAGAACCCTCAGATAAGTGAGAAGATGGTGAGAGAACATCTAGCTGCCTTTAGTCTCTTTTGCCTTAGAGGCAATGCATCCCAAGGAATGGAAAGGAAAGGAGGATAGATTGCTGAGCTCCACACTTGGCAAAAACCCACAAACTGAAAAGACCAAACCCAATGAAATAAACCCGTGAGGAATAGAAGTGCTGAAGGAGGAATGGAGACAGACAAAATACTGTCCTCATTTTCCAAAAGACTGAAGAGGTGGAGATTTTCCAGCCACATAGGCAGTTGACCTTGACTTCTATTCCTAGCAGAATGCTAGCACACTTGTTATTTAAAAAGTGGTTTGTGCACATTTAGAGAGGGACGTGCTGATCCCTGAGAGCCACAGGCCACATGAGGCCAAGCTAACCTCATTTCTTTTTCTGATAGGCTGATTAGATGGGGAGACGACCATAAGGATGCCACAGATATAGTATACCTGAATTTCAGTAAGATGGCATGCTTATAAAAATTACAAACAACATGGAGTTGGGAGAGATAGCTAACATTAGATGACAGAGCAAGGAGCTGGAATTCCTGATAGATTAGAATAATGGGCCAAGTTGAAAAAGCTGAAATCTAATAGGGATAAATGCAATTGAATTTTAAAAATCAGCTGTATAAATGGCCAGGGTGGGGATGAGGGGAGCATTATTAGACAACAATTTGTATGAATAAAAAGGTCTCAAAGTTAGTGGAATGAGAGTTCAATATGAGGCAATAATTTAGCATGGTAACTTAGAAAGCTAATGTGATTGTGAACTACAATAATTTTGGCAGATTGCCCATCCAGAATAAAAGATGTGCCATCACAAACTGAACTCTGCTCTGGCCAGATGTTTGTAGTACTTTTGTCTGCTTCTGGACATTCTATTTCATTGGTATACCTACCATTTGACAAAGCTAGAGCATGTCAAAAGAAGGCATAATGATTGAGAGCACACTAGAGGCCAGGCCATATAATAGTTGAAGGACTTGGGCTGTTTAGAATGGAGAAGAGAAACCTTGGAGGTGGGATTTGAGAGCCAAGCTGATGGTCATGCAGAAGAGGACTTGATTTGATGGGCTTATGTCCCATGACAGGAGCACTGCATAGAAGGTACAAAGAGAGATTTGGGCACAGTAGAAAACTTACACAGAGTTATCTGGGAATGTAAGAGGCAGCCTTTGGGGAGAGCTTCTGCCTCACCAAGTCGGGAGCAATGTCTTTAATCAGAGGGTGGTTGACTCTTTGTCCTGAATACTACAGAGAGCATTCTCAGGTGCTCTCTGAGGCTCTTTCTTCAGGTTCTGAGGTCCTTTCCAACTCTGAGATTCTGTGAGTTTCTGGTGTCTGTGGCAGGGCCCTAATTGGCAATTAACACATTTGTCTTTCCTGGGGCTGTTACATTTCAGTGTGGATTTTTTTTCACATTTCTTTCTTTTTATTTTTTAAGGTCCTCACAATTATGCTGTTGAGTATCCGTCTGTCACATCAAGAAATGGCTATAAACCTGTGGTTCAAATTGTGTTTAACTCATGTTTAAAATGTTTTGTGGCAAGGAGAACATCATGAAATTAGGGGTGCAGATCACAGCCCATCCTTGCCTGCTTACCCCCTTCAGATTCGTTCTATCCTCCTTCCAATGGAACTCTTCTTACTGGTCACTTCCTAGGAGCATAGAACTTGCAGGCCCCACCTTCTGAGGAGCCAACAGGTGATTGGGAGGACAGTGAAGGGGATATGGATTGGGGAAGTATCTAGATTTTCACAATGGTACCTGTACAGCTGTAGCTGTGGTTATCCCATACCCCATTAGGTTATATCTATCCTGGGGTGGGGGCTGAAACCAAGCTCAGAAGGAGGGGGTTGGGAAGCTTCTAGAGCAGAAGGAGCGTTAAAGTGGGGGGGAGTGTTCAGGGGTATAACTGGGGGTAGTGGTATTGGAAACAAGCCTTGTATTTTGCTTTTGGTGCAAGCTATATTCTGACCCTCTTGGTTGATCACATACCCTTGGGGTTTAAGACATAGCTTGAGAACACTGATTTAGACCAATAGGCCAAAGGAAACAAAGTTCCTGCCACCATAGGGTGGTGGCACACCTTAGTTAAAGGATCAGTACCCAAATATGAAAACAGCCATTTCAATTACAAAAATAAAGTTTTAAAAGGACAGCAAAATCTCTGGGTCCAATATGGTATAAGTGTATAGGTGGGTGAGAGTCCTGGGGGTGGGAAGTATACATTCCTCTCAGTTTTTCTATATTCAGAGGGGAATAGAGGATGCTGATCCTGGATAACTTCTGATTTTCTTCTGAGACAGGTGAATTCCTTTGAATTCACAAGTTCAACTGAAGCTATTGAAAAGGGAGGATGACGTTAGAGCAAATTACTTATAAAATGAGTCAGATCTAAAAGTGACAAGGAAACCGAATCCTCAAAGTAAGGGGAGAAACAATAGAAAGTTAATTTTAGATGAGCCTTCTATGGATTCGACTTTGCAGAGGAACCAAAGGAGATGAGAATCTGTCACCAGAATATTCCCCTTATGGGGTAACTCACCAACAGTAGCTGGTCAGAGGTATCTTTAGCAATCACATCAGTTTCCTGATGGGTGCAATTGATATCATCAAAGCAAGACATGAGCTAGTGGCTTGTGCTCTCAGGAGTGTGGCATTAAGAGTAATGTGAATATAAGTGGAACAATTAGGACCTTCCTGCCTCTGCTGGGACATTCTTATTCTTTGGTGGCATATTAGTTTACTCTGCTTGTGATTTGCCTTTGTTTTTCTGGTGACTAGGAATCATTGGATCACAGACCTAAAGCAGGGAAGGGATCTCAGAGGCTATCTTATCCAACTCTTTCATTTCACAGATGAAGAAACTGAGGCCCAGTGAGCTAGATGACTTGCCTAAGGTCACATAAGTGCTCTCAGAAGTGAGGTTTGAGCCCAAGCCTTCAGAATCCAGGGCCAGTACTTTCTCCTCTGTACTTCACTACCTCTCGTTCCAATATTCTCTCTTAAGTTAACTGATTAGGATATATTAGAGAAAAGTAAGTTTTTGCTCCTGACCACTTGAAGATAGCATCAAACTGAGTACCTTTAGCCATCTTCAGTCGTCCTAATCTATAACTTGCCACCAGACCCAGATGGCCCCAGAGGAAAAAGTGAGGCTTGTGACTTTGCACAGCCCTGCCTCACTTAAATCCAATTCATTTGCATGTCATGGCATCACCTTCTTGATATCATGGTCCTCTTCAAGAAACAAAGGACAAACACCACCAACAACTGCACCACTGAACTGACTAGGTGACTTCTGACTTGTTAGAGGCAGAATATCTGGGTAAAGTTTTAGCTTCAGCAGTTACTAGCTGTGTGACCCTGGGCAAGTCACTGCATATTTCTGAGCTTCGATTCCAGTATCTGGTACAATAGAAAAGCTCACTGACTGTGGTGTCAAGATCTATGTTTGACTCCTACCTCTGACACTACCTACCTACTATGTGACCCTTAGGCAAAACAAAAAGTGTGCGTGTGTGTGTGTGTGTGTGTGGTGTGTGTGGTGTGTGTGTATGTGTGATACTTACATTGCGATCCTCCCAGGGTTGGAAAATACTTTGTGCATCTACAGTTGCCATTCAGACATAAGCTATTTTTAGTACGAGGACCCAGAATGGACTTAGCACTCTGAGAGGTCAAGGGATCTATTTGAGATAACAATGTGCTTAGAAAAAAAAAATCTTTGCAAGATAGAAACTTGGGACCAAGCCACTATTCTTTGTAGTCAGGGCAGATATTCTTGTATCAGTGTTTGGAGGAAAGCCAAGATTGAGTCTCTAAAGCAAGTGAGAAAAGGGAGGAGGGTAGTGGGATTTTAAGAAAAGAATAGAAAAGTTAGAAGGAAGTATGAGAGAAAAGGCTGTAGCTAGGGTTAAAAATTCTCTCTAGAGTCATGTAAAAGATCCCCAAATTATCTAACAAGCATCTTTCTCCTGGTTGAATTAATTCTGGCTCCTCTTGGGAATACTTAGCGAAATCTCTTGGATCATTAACAGCTGGGGGTGTGGTTACAGGCGTCAGCATGGAGACAGCTAAGACTGTTGCACCCCAAGGCTGAAACTGGACCAGACCCTGGTCTAAAGGAATTTTCCCACAAGAAGAAGCATCTTTGCAACAGCTGCAAGCAGACTTAGCTGAGGTCACTCTTTCCTTTGGACAGTTGCTCAGGGGCTGATGGAAACTTCCTTCCTTGGTGGTATATATAGGTAGGATGTTTTCTGGATATGGAGATTGATTGGGTGTAGAGCATTTGAGCTGGTTCTGATTGGGGGAAATCTGGGTGTCCTAGAAACTGCTAGAAAGTTTTAGAGGGAATCTTGCACTGAATTCTGGGGCTAGCAGGAGGACTGTAGCAATCTTACCTTCTAACCTTCTTCCTATTTTACAAAGGAAGACATTGAAGATGAGAGGTGAAGTTCAGCATGGTGTAGTCATGGAAAGGGCACTGAATGTGGAGTCTTGGGAAATCTCTGTTATTTACTGTCTGGGTGATTTTGGGCAACTTCTTCAGCTTTGGGGACTTTAGCTTCCTCCTCTTCAAAATGTTGAGGTGGGGGATGGCGAGGCAATATGGTGCAATGGTTAGAACATAGACTTTGGAGTTAAAGGACTTGGGTTAAATTCCTATATCTTCTCCTTTACTACCCATGTAACCCTGGACTCAGCCTCTCTGGGCCTTGGGTTCTTCTTTTGTAAAAGGAGGGGATTAGATTTGATGACCTGTAAGGGTCCTTTAAGTTCTAAAGCTATAATGTCAAGATTTGATGATTTCATAAGGTTCTTCCCCACTCTAGATCTGCTTAGGATCTCATAGCTAGAATCATGGTATCCACCTTAGAGATCATCTAATCTCCTTATTTTACAGATAAGGAAACTGAGGCAAAATGAATTTAAGGAATGTCTGAGGTCACATACCTGCAATGGGCAGAGTCTGATAGACCTTGAACCCATATCTCTCAAGTTCTAGGTCAGCCTCACTCTCCGCTTTTAATGGCCTCAAATCTCAACTCTGATATTGGAGATCTTACTATTACCCCTTCCCCTTTTGTGCACTGCTAATCAGAAGATGAAACAAATGGGGACACCTTTAGATCCGAGTAATCTTCCTATTGCTAAAGTCATGGTACTCCTATCCTTAAGAACTTTCAGTGGCTCCCCATTGCTAAATAAAAAATGAATTCCTGTTATATTCAAGGCACTTTACTGTCTGTCTCCAGTCTGCCTATTCAGCAGAACTAAAAGTTTCTCCATGGTCCAGTCAAACCATTCTTGTCTTTTCTTTGACTGTGGTCTCATTTACCCATGCCTTTGCTCAAATCTCTTCCCTGACTCCATAGGATTCCTTTCTACTGCTTCCATCTCTGTCTGTTAAAGTCCTTTTATTCGTTTAAGCCCAGCTCAGTTTCAACTTTCTCCTTGGACCCTTCCTTGGCCACTCACTCCTCTCCAGGGGAGAGAGATTCATCTCTTTTCTCTCTCACATCACTTTGCCCTACAGTAGAGGTCCTGTACTATATCTATTTTCCCAGCACCCAGCACAGTGCCTAGCATGTAGTAGGCAGTTCATAAATATTCGTGGAATTGAATTAATGCTGAACCCCCGGAAAAGTAGAGCTATTGGGACAGAAAACACTTTGTAAATCTGAAAGCTCTCCGGGTTGTTACTATTCCTCCCCATTCCTGAGTTCTTGATCTTTCTACAGTCACTCCACCCATGACTATTATTTAAACTCTTCTGGGGTCATTTTAAATTGCTTTCAGCTGAGCATAGAAAAAATCCTCAACTCCTTTTAAAGCTTTCAGGGCTCCCTCCACTCCACTTCCCCTCACCCCACCCCACCCCACCCTAGCTCATGGCCATGACCACACTGCAGATATCCTCTGTGTGAACTCCTTTGTAAAGTTTCTTTCTTTCAAAACTGGTTTAGGGCTGGCATTCACAGGGTGGAGATTACATCTTTGTCCAGAAGGAAGTAATAGCTTCTTAATATCTTGCTAGAGTTCATTGTCAACAAAGTGAGAATTGGCCTTTTGTTTCCTCTTTTAATAATCAGCAAAAAGACTGTTGACCATCAGGTCAGATTTTATTTATCTGAAGAGATTCAGGATCAGGAAACTTAAGAGGCCCCATATGACCCTCTAGGTCTTCAGGTTTTACTGAATCCACCCCTGGTTAGCTCATAGAGTGGGGATGAGTGGCTCAAGACCAGTGAGAGCTAAGACAGAGAGAATCATAAAGTACAAGGGGTTGATTTTAGCTTATTTTCTAAAAGAATCGTTTAATGCTATTCTGTTATTAAAAGAAATTACTTCACTATAAATTCAAAGTTCTCTGCTGCAGGAATATTGGGAAAATTAGTATCTGAATTCAGTTGTGCCTATAAACATAATGTATGGCACTTTTATTGTCATTTTTAAAACATAAAATTATGGAAATTTTAGGACTTATTTGAAATTATTGTTAGGAAAATTTCTTTTTGGAAGTTGTCAGTAGATCCTTTGAATTGACAAATATGTATGTGATAGAGATTTAACATGCAGATAACACCTATATGTTTACATTATGCAAACATATACAGAATTATAAAGGTATTGCCCTCATTTCCCAAAGTTATGTATTTCGCTGAAACCCCATGGGTGGCAAATGTTGTTTTGCCCCTCTTTTATTTATTGTTACATGCATGCCCCAACATGTAACAGTGAATAGTACTTTGGCCCCAACTGTCTAAAATTGAGGTGTGTTCAATTTTACCCCTCCCCAGGGACCCCTGGTACCCTTACAGGGATTAGAGGTGTCAGATCTCTGTCAAGGACTCAAGCCCCCACTGATTTGATTCCTTCAGTATTAGAGATTCTCAGTTCATTTAACCACTGAACAGTAATACTAGTTTTACAAAGAATTATTTACTTAAAAGTATTAGGAAGAAAAACCATACAAATATTCCCCACACCCACTTAAAGAGGGAAAATTAATTGTTTCATTTCAAAAAGATATTCAACTGACATTTTCATCCAAACTATGGAAAAGGGTCTTAAGACCAGGCTTTTGACTAAATCCTCTGCATGAGTGAAGAGACCTTGAATTAGAGAGCACTGAAATGCCTAGATACAAATAGGAAATGGAGTCAAATACTCTTCCAAGAAGGTGCCCAAGGGGAGGGAAGACTCATCCAGATGTTCAACAACCTCATGAATTTTCAAGGCAGACCAAGGAAATCTGTCACAGCAAATTGTCTTTTTTCCCCTTAGGAATAGTAGTATTTTAATGAGGCTTAAGTTAGACCTGGACTTTAAGCAAGAATAAGAAAGAAAGAGAGGAGGAAAGAAAGAAGAAAGAAAAAAGGAAGGAAGAAGAAAAAAAGAAAGTAGAAAGAAAAAAAAAGAGCAAGGAAGAAGAAAGGAGAGAAAGAAAGACCTGTCATGAGAAATGGGGTTGATAGCAGTGTGACTTAAGGACCAATTTCTCCACTCTCCTCAGTTTAGGGTATCATTACAACCAAGTTTCTAACGTTACAGAGTTTGCTGGAAACAACATGAAAGTGATTCCTGCATCAGCAAATAGGGAGGCAAACCAGATAGTGGCCAAAGATCCTTTTCATCTCTCTGATTCTAAGGGAGAGATAACTGAAGGGGAGAGATAACAGTAAGTGGGAAGACCTGAGTTCTAATCCCTTTTCTGCTGCATGACTGTGAAAGTGCTCAGAGAATGAGGGATTTTTTCTTTCTTTCTTTGTATTCTTAGTGCTTGGCACAAAATAGCTGCTTAATTAATGCCTGTTGATTGGTTGACTGAAGTAATTTAGCCTCTCTGGGACTCAGTTTCCTTTTCTATAAAGTGAAGAGATGATCTCTAAGGTCTGTTCCAGCTTAAACATGTTATGTTTTTGATGATGCTTTTAGGTCACTTAAAGACCACATGAGGTATTGTCTTTTATCTACAAGGGGCAAACAGAAAGAAAATTGTATTCCATCCTGATAAAATTCTAAATTTCAGTGTGGATCTATACTTTTTTCCATTGGGCCTTTGATTCTGCAAGGCATGTAAGCTAAAAGGTGGGGTTTAGAATCAAAGGATTTAAAATTTTTTGTGTGTATAAGTTGCACTAGATGTCTGTGAAGGTCCCTTCCTACTCTCAAATTCCATAAATCTATGAAATTTAGGGATTTCCTTCTTCCATATTCTATGTCTGATAGTTAGAGACCATTTTTTCTTAAAGGCCCACCTCAGATTCTGTTTCTTCCATGAAGCTTTCCCATTTATCCCTTCTTCCCACACCCAGGTCAAGTTGATGAACCTCTCCTTATCTGGACCTCTTCTTTGCATTTATTTGACTTTCCTTTGCATCTGAGGCCACCTGATCCAACCCCTTCCTTGAATGACTGAGAAGAGTGAAGTCCAGGAAGGTCAAAATGTTTGCCCAAAGTCATGTAGGTAGTAGTTTGAAGAGTTGGAATTCAACTCAAAATCCTCATATTTCAAATCTGTGTCTTTTCCATCTATACCAACCTGACCCCATCCCTGCTACATGGAATATGATAGACTGAGAGAAAATATAAGACTGATGAGTAAGGTTATTATCAACCAATGTACTGCCCATTACTTTGATAACAAGGATTAGAACCATTTCCATGGTGTACTGTTCAAATGTTCGTGTAAGACTTATAAGTCCCTTCATCTCTTTCTAGATTAGTAGGTTAGACAGAAAGGGAGTAACGGTGTAAATACACAATTGCATTTGCATAATACCAAATGCTCCATAATAAATAGAAAAAAAAACTGTCATAAGCACTTGCTAATTTTTACAATGAGCACATCTGTGACACATTATTTTTCTATCAGCTGGATGATATAATTCTATCATTTAGCAACTGGGAAAACCTGTTGTTATGGATGGATCATTTCCACAAATCATTTCTTCTGAATCTTGGTTTTTAAGGAAAAAAGTAACAACAACAACATTAATAATAACTAACATTTATATAGTTTTTTAAGGTTAGGAAAGTATCTTATACGTGTTATCTCATTTGAGCCTGAACATGTTTTTAAAGTATCATATGTCACTTGGTGCTATATTAGTGGCTTCAAAGAGACAGTTGCCTTTCCACATTTGTTTTGAAATATGGAGATATTTAACATTCAATCTACTCACTTAGATTAAGCTGTGAATAGAGACATTGATGCTATTTCAAAACCTGAGGATTCTGGGCCTGCTGATTTGGAACCTGGGAGTTGGGATTTTTTAGAGGTCCAAGAGGCTTGCATTCATTCCATGATTCAAAAATAGGACAGTATAACTTTGGATTTTGAATAGTTCATCCACAGGCATGTGGAAAATCATTTGCAACCTGGACAACTGAAGATTCCTGTGACCCAGATGGTCAGCCTCTCCAAAACTAGGTGGAAAATATCCAGAAAGCTGATGACAGCTTATTAAAAAATAAATAGGATTAAGAAGATGCCTAGAGGACAGTAAGGTTTATAATTTTTTTAACCTTTTTTCTTTGAAAGAGCATAGGTTCTAGAAATTTTTTCTGATCTATCAATAATATCAAATCAGACATGCTTCTTAATGAAAAGTTTCTAGGGTTTAACGTTTGTTTCTCAGCTATGTTGGCAGTTAAGAGAGTCCATCTTCTTGGAGAGAGCTAGATGCCTAATGTTGAACTTGGAATCAGGAAGACCTGAGTTCAAATTGTAGTACAGACAATTACCAAGTGATGTATATAACCCTGTTTACACTTAACCTTCCTTAGCCTTGGCTTTCCCATCTGTAAAACAAAGATATTAATAGCATTTTTTTTGGTCTCACTGGATTGTTATAAGGCTCCAGTGAGATGTTATATATAGTGCTTTCCCTATATTTAAGTGTAATATAAATATTAGTTATTATCATTGCCATTTACCAGTGCCTTTCTTGAGAAGACCTTTCTCTCTGGCACAAATAGCCTTTTATTTCAATAGCTTTTAAGTTGTGGATTTCATTAGTGAACTTTCTAGCACATTAGTTGAGTATCTTATTAAAACCTTGCAAATGCTAGTTTGGGTTTTTTTTAAATAACATTGAGGCAGTAGGGTGGAGTATAAAGAACATGGCTCTTGAAATGAGAAAGACTTGGTTCTGAGTGTTGTGTGATATCCTTTAAGCAAGGTATTTGCTCTACTACAGAGCTAAATAGCCCATGATTTCACTTAGCTGTTGGTCTTTTACAGGGGTGAATGTTTTAACAAAAATATCATAGCAGGGTCTTGAGTGTTTCCAGTCTTAGTAGATGTGGTATTTTGTATTTTTCTCTGCCTATTCCAATGTAAGTATAGTCTTTGCTTTGGTATTTCAGGGTCAAAGTTATAAAATGTTTGATTACTTTTTTGATCTTTTAGGTGTCAGAATTCAAAAAAGTCCTTTTGTATTCTTCCTCGCAGCATAAAACAGAACCTTTTCACTTCACTGGCCTCCTTTGAGGAATATTTCATAGGGTTATTTTTTGCTCCATTCTAGGGGCTAATAAAAAGCATTGTGAACATTCATTGTTTCATTAATCAAAGGAATGAAATTTGGTTTAATTTTCCTTGAGAACAGTCTGAGAGTTGTTCCTATTTGAAAGGTACCATGTTTGGATTTGGTGAAGGTTGGGACAAAAGTAGAGTCAGGAGAGTTTTCTGAAGTTGGGCAACAATTCAGTAAACATCTATTAAATTCTGGCTGTTTACAAAGCACTGAAGAAACCAGGAGAAGCGCCCCCCCCCCCCCCAAAAAAAAGAAAAAGAATTACCATAGGAAAGGGCAGGGTAAGAGAGGTTGCTTGAATTTTCCCTGGTGGCATCAAAATACTAAACCACAGTTTAAGGGCCTGGCATATGAGATTTGAATAGGAATGTGACTAAACCCACCCCCCTCCTATATATGGACTACCCAGAGCTTATAGAGTAAACTATGGGCAGAGATCATGAGTACAGTAGACAGAAAACATCAGTAGTACATGGAATAAAAACAAATAATCCTTTTGTTATTCTTGAATTGTATTAAGATTGAGAGATTCAGCTAGATATTCTTTCCCTGAGATTTTTTGATGATTCCCAAGAGCCTGTGTAAGGCAGCTAGTGGCAGAGTAGATAGAGTGCCAGGCTTGAAGTCAGGAAGGCTTATCTTACTGAGTTTAAATTTGGTCTCAGATACTTCCTGGCTGTGTGACCCTGGACAAGTAATCTAACCCTGTATGCCTCAGTTTTCTCATCTGTAAAGTGATCTAGAGAAGGAAATGGCAAACCACTTCAATATCTTTGCCAAGAAAACCCCAAATGGGGTCACAAAGATTCAGACATGACTAAAACAACCTAACAGCACAGAGGCAGTGTCTAGATCATGTTTACACAATCAATTTACAAATATTTATCAAACATCTACCCTCTGCAAAGACCTGTGCTGTGTAGGTGATAATGATAGGAACAGAAACATGATCCTTGACTGTATAGCACTTACAGATTAATAAGCAAGACAGGGCAAACACATCTCAAAAACGAAGCAGTATGGTACAGAGGAAGGAACATTGGGATTGCAGTCAGAAGATCTAGGTTTGAAACCCAGTTTTACCTGTATGACCTTGAATAAATGACCTTATAACTATAACTAACTTCTATAAGTAACAAAATGAGACACGGCTAAAAAAGAGATCCCTGTGTTATGGGGGCATCATGGAAGAAGCCAGGCTTGAGCCAGGTCTTAAAGAATGGATTGGCAGGGGACGGCTAGGTGGCGCAGTGAGTAAGAGCACTGGCCTCGGAGTTGGGACCACCAGAGATCGAATCCGGCCTCAGAAAATGAGCACCCACACACAAATAATGACTGACCGTGTAACCTTGAGCAAGTTACTTAACCCCAATTGCTTAAAAAAAAATGAATGGATTGGCAAAAAGGGGGTGGAAAAAGGTATTCTGTGTGAGAGGTCATGCTTAATGCGTACTCAGTATATACGGTGCCTGGAGAATAATGCTGCTTTAAATTTACATATAACCTTATTGCTTTCACATACTTTATTCTCATTTGATTTTTGTAATAAGCCAGTGTAGTAGATAGCATAAGTATTATTATCCTTGTTTTATTTTAGAGTTTGTGAATATTTAATAATAAGAGATATTTAGAATCTCCAAATATAAGGCTGGAGAATGTATTGTCCTCATTTTAAAGATGAGCAGTATGAAATGCAGAGAGGTTAAGCAGCTTGTCCAATTGTTCAATGGGAACTTGATGGAATTTACAGGCTGAATCATACAACTTCTCACCGGTGCCCCTTCTTTGTTTCTGTTTTCTTGTTGTCTCATATGGGTAACTTATAGCTAGGAAGAGTTAGAGCTTGAGTGTGACCCCAGTCGTTGGACTCTAAGACCAATACTTTTTCAATTATGCCCCAGAATGTGCTAAGTACACAAAAGAAGAACAATGCACTATGAAAATCCATAGGCAGCCAAAATCATTACCATCTGGAGGCATTGGAGGGGGTTTTATATGGGGGGGTATTTAAATAGAACTTTGAAGGACAGGGAAGATTTTCAACAGGAGAGAGATGGAGTGGGAGGGCCTTCCATGCATAAGAGAAATGCTGTTTGTTTATTATAATAATAATAGGAGTTATTATCATTATTTTATAGAATTTAATAAGTATTTGTTCTCTCCCTCCAAAAAACCCTTCTTATATCTGTTTTGTATACATTGCTTTTATAATTATATAGATTCATCTTGTCTTTTCCCAGCTGAATGTAAACTCCTTGAGAGCAGGGTTGGTTTGTTTTTTGCTATGAACATAAATTTATCATATAAAAAAAAAGCAAGGGGCGGCTAGGTGGCGCAGTGAGTAGAGCGTTGGCCCTGGAGTCAGAAGGACCTGAGTTTGGATCCGGCCTCAGACACTTAAAGCACACACAAACAAAAACCTAACTGTGTGACCTTGGGCAAGTTACTTAACCCCAACTGCCCTCCAAAAAGCAAAAAAAAAAAAAAAAAAAAAGAAGCAAATTTTATATAGTAATGATTCAGTTTTGTGTACAATTCCTCCTGTACTATAGATGGAAATGCTCATTTGATGTTTGTTTTAAGTTAAATGAAAAACTTCAGAATAATAATAAAAAAAATAACAAATAGTAAAAACCTTGATTACCTGATCTTGAAGAGTGGGAGGCATTTTGTTTTTCCCACTCTTACATTGCTAATAGTTGTGATACATCAGTTGGCAGCAGTTAGTGGGCCAACAAAACATAATACTAACTCCATGGGTCACATTCTCTGTTTTCCATGTAACATTCTTACCAGTTTCCAAATGGATTTCTCTGTGGTGTGACCTACTTTCTTTGAGGCCTGTGGATCTGTGCTAATTAGCACTTAGGGGGTACTCCATGAGCAGTATTTGGATGCTTTTGCTGCTATGGTAACTGAGGAGCTTCCTGAAACTCCAGTTTGTGATAGTAGAGCTTAACATGTGTTTTTATTGTTATGATAGAGATTATTTTCTGTTATTTGCCTTTCCGGGCCACCTCAATTCACTTGGGTCATTCCCAACTAGACGGGATTTATAGTCTGTTTCTGTACCTTTTTTTGTTTCTCTTTTCTCCTTGTCTCATGTGGGTAAACTTTGTTTACCCTCCTAAAAAAAGATTGTCGGCAACTTCAGAGCAGAGATTGCTTCTTATACCGGTATTTTTGTTTTCTCCACTATGGCAAGCGCATAGCGACTTTGAATACTCACAGGATTTGGAACAGGAAGAGGTTTTAGACATCAGCTGGTATAGGCACCTCACATTTTGTATTTCCTCCACCATATGTCTGACCAGTGGTTACCCAGTTTTGTCTTAAAGACTCTATCACACTGGTCAAATGTGGACAGAGAAGTGAAGTGGTTTGCCTGAGGACGTCCCACAGGTAATATTTCATAGAATCCTATGACTTAGTGCTAGAGGAGGGCTTGGAGATCATCTGGCCCAACACCCTCATTTTATAGAAGAGGAAACTGAAGGCCCTGCAGGTAGTTAAGTGTCAGGATCAGGTTTGAAAGCAGATTCTCTGATCCAAATCCAGTGTTTTGAATGCATGATCTGGAATAGAAAGAAAAGCTATTTGATTTCTCAGGATTTTGTCATGTTGAAGATGCTAGCAGACTATCCAGTTTGGCTGCTCAGTAACCTTTTTCTTGCTTTTATGTTTTTGGAGGTTTTTCCAGTAGCTGAAAATGACAGATAAATGAGATGCTACCATTATCCAGCTTCTAGAGAAAAGGAGTATTTTATTGTGGCCCATTTTTCCATCTTACACTTAGGGAGATAAAAGGAGATAGTTGCCTATGTATGCCCCTTTCCTTTTGGGCTTCCTTTTATGTGTTGTCTTCCCCCAAGCTCACTGAGGACAGGGACTGTCTTTGTTTTGGAACCCCAGTGCTTAGCACAGTTCCTGGAATATTGTAGGTACATAATAGATGTTTACTGACTAATACACACATTAAACACACATACACATGCATACATGTGTGAGTATATATAAAACTGTGTATGTGCACACTATGTTATATATGTGTTTTATATATGCATATACATATGCACATACACATAAATATATATATATTTATGTATATTGTATGCTTGGCACATAGTAGATGCTTAATAAATGTTTACTGAATTAAATTGAATATATATATATACACACATACATACATATACATACATACATACCCCAGTAGATATAGACACATATGTGTATATGTATATATACATAGACTTATACTTTCATTTGCCTGTGAGGGAACAACATACTGAGCATAAAAACCACATTAGATACCCTGATAAATTTGCAAGTTGTGTAAAATAGTGTATTATAGCTCTCTATGTTTATATCATCTTGTTATGAGACTGTTAAGCTTTTTGAAGGCAGAGACCATGTCTTATATAAACTTTGCATCTCTCTGATCCTTATAGCTCTCTGCACAAATTGGTGGGATGAATGAATAACTCAATGAATGCCTGGAAGATACTTTAGAGATCATCTGGTAAAATCCCCTCACATTTTATAGGTCCTCCTTTACAATATATCTGGGTAGTGGTTACCTGGTTTTGGCTTAAAGACTATGTTTTAACTGTTGTATGTTTTACCTGTTTTCTATGCACTTGGGATATTTCAAATAAAATGAAACTGTATTGGCCATTATGGCACTGGGAAAGAGGTATTGGAAACTATGGGAACATAGTCGCTTTCTTCAAGGAATTTACGGTCTCGAAAGGTCTTGACAACTTTTTTTTCTCTCAGCTTAATATGGTAAAACTATTTAGCTTAGACCAAAGGCTAACAGAACTTAAGAGACATAGAAGCCTCCTTATAATATGAAAATGAATCCCTGGAGTACTTAGGATGATAGTCACATGAGGTCTGAGTGGGAGCTCTGTAGGACGGTGTACTGAGCTGGTGTTGAGTGACAGCTTCCTCTAGAGTGGATTCTCCATTGAGATCCCCATCATCCAAGCCCTCTGACAGTTACTGCTGGCTCCCTGGGAGATTGACATATTCATTAGCTATTATTTTAACATTAATGGGAAGTAAATCCTCTCAATGCTTCTTGGAAATTCCATGTTGTTCTCTCTCAGGAAATAATTTGGATTTGCTGGTTTTCTGTTTGACACTGCTGTTAAATATTAGCGTACAAAAGTCAGCTTCTTATTAAGCTTTAAAAACTCTCATCCCAAGTGGTGCTTACCAAAATGCTCTGATCCAGATTTCCATATCTGTACTATTAGTATTACTTTAAGGTAGTGAGGTGCAAGAGGTGCTATGGGATGTGGAGTCTGGAATTTTAAACATTTTGGAGAATACATTTTTGATAGTGGTTTGCTTTCATTCTTTTTTAGACTTCTTAATGGTTTAAGAAATAAGGGAGCTAATAGTTATCTTGAATTACGATTATACAGGCTATAGAGGTAGTCACAGATTTCCAAAAACATGGTATTCTGAAACTTTGTTTAGAATGCATTTTCCCCACAAAAACCATAACTTGAGTAATGACTAAGTTTCCAGGTTAGTTCATTGAACTCACAATTTAATTTAACTGAGTCAATTCTGGTCGCATTAGATTAAATTTCTAAGAGCCCAGAGAGCCTTAAGACTGCTTGATCTTTATGCTTGGGTAATAGGACCATCAAATTTAGAGATTATCTGGTCCAGCATCTTCATTTTGCACATGATGAAACTGAGGCCACATGAAGCTCCTTTGGTCATCTAGCTAGTAGTTAGTAGTAGATAAGGAACCAGAGTTCAATCTTCTGAGCCTGTGTTTGAAGCCAAGGTGCTGTTGTACTGTATAATGCCTCTCTGAATACTAAGCCATGAATCCCCGGAGCCAACATCACCTTCTATCAGAGTACAGTGGAAAGTGTGCTGGATTTGCAGTCAGATGACCTGGATTTGAATCCTGGCTCTGGTCCTTACCACCCATGTGACCTTGGGGTAAGTCTTTTCACATCTCTGTTTCCCCATCTCTAAAAGGAAGGAATTAGAAGGCCTTCAAGGGCCCGTTCAGCTGTTTATGACCCTATGATTCTGAGTGTTTTCCAAGGTGTGTATATGAATCTACTGGTAGTTGGTAGGAACAAGAGGCAGAGGCAGCTATGAAAGGTGATGAGAAAGACCATCTACAATCTATGAGAAAAGTGGATTGAGGGCATGAGAGTCCCAGTGCCAAGAAATAGGGTTAGTAGTTGTTGTACATCCTGGGGCTGTTTTTAAGTTGAGTGGTCTTCTGTTGTGATATGCCTGTACTTAAAATCAGAGGCCAGTGAGCTATTTCATTAAACAGCTTAAAGAGGAAATTTGATCAAGCAGCTGACCTGTTTCTCAAGATTCTTCTATAGCCCTTAATTTCTGTATTTTATCACTGCACGTGGTGCCATTTAGGTTTGAATGACTTGCTCTTAAGTTTGTGTGAACACTAGGAATGTTTTTTGCTTTGTAGAGAAATCAGGTTTTTGGCCAAATATGGTAAGAGTAGTACATGAAGAATCAGTGCTTTCCCTTCTCCCTTGCTGGGCTGGTGAAAGCCCCTAAGACTGCCGTAAATGGGCACACTTCTGGATTGGGGGTGAATTGCTGTTTATCTTGAGAGCCTGCAACCCATTACAGGTTCCACCATTCTCTGTTGGGAGTCAGAATCTTTCCTGAGTTTATGTATACCCTGAAGGAGGGGGAAAAAATTAAGCTTCCTGATGAGAGAGAAAATGGTTAACTGAGATGTCAAGCATAAGGCCCCAGGATGCTCACACACTGGCTTGTTTACCTTGGCTACCCCTGCCATTCTCCCTACTTTCCTTCATGGGAGAGTCCATTGCTTTTTTTCCAAGAGGGAAGAGCTACACAATGGGCCGGGCTGGGATCTCGTAATCTGTGCCTCAGACCTTCCCCATGTCAACATTGGAAGATGGTCATTGTGCTCCTCCAATAATAGGAACTGGGCACACAGGATCTATTAACCGATTCATTTGCATTTCAAATGCCTGGAGCTAGCAGCACAATGCAATGGTCCTGCCTGCGGGTCCCCCAGGGCGGCACAGCACAGTAGCTGACAATGTATGCTTAAAGGGAGGGTCTTTATTTCTCTCTCTCCCCTCTTCCACTCCCGCTCTCTCCTAGCCAGTAGCAGAGCCTTGCAAAGGTGCTGGTTGTTCAGCTGGCTTGAACGTGGCTGATTAGGGACTGATGACATCATCGATTCTCACACAGTAGCTGGGGATCGTTCTCCCCGCTCCCGACCACCTCCCCCTCTTTTCAAATCAGAACGGAATCTTCGCTTGGACCACACGCAGACACACCATCCTGGCTCCGGTTCAGGGAAGGGAGGCTGCCGCTCAAGTATCTTTGCTGCTGCCGCTGCTGCCGCCGCTACTGATGCAAGCAGCTGTTTCCATCTGCAGTGCAGTACCCATCCCAGGCCAGTCCAGGCAGAGCTCTCGGGGCTCCTTGCTGGGGGAATTTAGCAAGGAAGCTGGCTCTGCTCCCCACAGCTAGCCTCGACTCCAGGGCAAGCCGAGGATGGGAGGGTCTCAGTCTCTCCAGCAGGCCCCAACGAGCAGCCTGAACCGGGAACCCTCAGAAGCGATGTGAGTGCTCTGGCTCCTGGCTCCATTTCCCCACTCTCTCTTTCTCTAGCTCTCGGTGACTCTCTCACGCTCCCTTTCTCTCTCTTCCTCTTTGTATACCTTCCTCTCCTCTCCCTGTGTCTCTCCCTCTTAGGCATCCTGTCAGTTCCATTACCACGCTGCTTGCCTTCATGCTGGGTCTTTGTTAATGTCGCTTTAATTCCGGAGGTGCAGATATGGGCTTGTGGTGGGCAGTGGGGGAAAATTAGAAAGCCCCCCCTTTTTAGCCCTAATGGTGATGCTAGAACTTGGATACTACTTTACCCAAAGGCTCTTCTTGTTATGGTCTTTTTCATTCAGCTGCCTCATGTATGTGGCCTGGGCAGAAGAAATCACCTGAGAGTTTCTATTTAGATTTCAGAACGTAAGGCATCATTTCTGCACTGTGTTTGGGCTTGTCATCAAACAGACATGTTTCAGCTCAGCACATCAGGCTCATAGTCACATCTGGCTTGGAATTATTTCTTGCAAGGAAGCCTCATAACTGAGCATTGGTGGTGATCTTTTCCTGCAGAGGACAATTGTAAATGATAAATCCACTCAGAGAGAAATGACTGTTATTAATGGTCATCCATGTGACTTTGTCAATTGCGTGAAAGGGTCCACAGCAGGAACCCAGTTTGGGTTAGTTTAAACACCCCTTTAGACCTATACATAAAGGCAATCCTCAAAACACAGCCATTTGCTAAGTGTAAGCCAAACTGTATAGCCTTGTCATTTATGGTATCAGGCCTTAGCTGTGCACTGAGCCAGAAATCTGATATTTTTCTCTCAACCACAGAGCAGAGTGGCCTTGATGCTCAATGGGTGTTTGTGAGAATTGCTGTTCCTATTATTGCCAAGCCCCTAATGTATATGGGCATGTTTGGAAGATGGGGCTTATTAAATAGAGATGTCTGAGCAGCTCATGTTTCAGGGAGTCAGGCTGGCATTCATAGTGTGCTTCCGTGTCCTAATCTTACCCACTTCCCCCTTCAATGAAACCTAAGATAAATGTATTTCTGGGAAGAGTATTTTAAGGAATGGGGGGAAGTAGTAGATTGGTGAAAAAGCTGTTTATTTGCAGGTTAAAAATCTTAAAAAGACAAAAGCTGATATAGCAGGGAAGGCTGCCCAAGTGAGACCAAAGCATCTTAGAAGAAACACTCAGTGAAATGATGCAATGCTCAGCTATGTATATGGGTTGAAACCACATTATTTCCTAGGTTTGTGGCTTCATTTTCAGTAGTAATCAAAGCTTGGTGGTTGATTTGCATAGTATTCTTTTATCTTCCTCTGTTGATTTAGAATTCATCCTCTTAAAAAAAAAAAGGAACAACATATTTTCTTGAAATGCCCTGGACCATGAATTAATGCAATCTATTTTTTTAGTATATATATTTTTGCTCTCAGCATCATAGATCTGGGTAGTTTAAAAAATAGCATTTCCTTTAATTCATCATTGTGTTCCACACTGAGGTTTACAAAGAATTCATCAATAAATGATAAAAGACACCAGTGGTAGTCTTATTCAGCACAGATCTTTTAAAGCACCTGGAGTCCAATGACAGACCATCTGACTGTGTTTGGGAACTTATGCTATGAAATGGTTAGAAAATTAGCTGTTCAGTCCCTAACCCCATACTCTTTTTACAACTGAGTGAAAGAAATAACTGATTTTTACCTCCATTATTGATCTTTTAGAATAACTGTCCCACCATTTTGAGATAATGGAATTCAAAACGCTCAACACTTTAGGGATAGTGGTAGAAAAGAGAACTTTAGAATTAAACAGCCTCAACTTAATTGGGCATGCACATTAAGTATTTTTTTGAATTGAGTTGTTCCATATGCCCTTTTCTTAGAATTCTCATCTGAGACTTCTTCCACCTGAGCAATACCGATTTCTAAAACTTTTCTAAACGTAGGTCTTTGATATATACAACTTTCTCTTCTCTCTATACCTTAACATTTTCATTCTAAAAGGAGGAGGGTTATGCAAAACATCTGGATTTTTGTCTACTACTATTCTTAGCGGCCTATCTTTGACATCAAGCCATTACTAAATAACCTGGATTTATTGTTACAGAGAAATCCTGACTTAATTAAAATGAAATCTTCTAATACTTCTTCTTATCTTAGAAGAAGTTGCTTTAAATGAAGTTGTCTTTGTGCTTATGAGCAAAGGCTATGATAGAAGAGGCAGATGATTATCAAGTAATTTGAAACTTCTGTTTACCCAGCTTGTAACTGGTTTGTACCTGTTGTCACCCCTATTATCATGTAAGCACCTTGAGGGTTGTTGTGGTGGTTGTTCAGTTGTGTTTGACCCTTTGTGACCCCATTTGGGGTTTCATTTGTAGAAATATTGGAGTGATTTGCCATTTCCTATTCCAACCCATTTTACAGATGAGGAAACTGAGGCATACAGGGTTAAGTGACTTGCCTAGGGTCACAAAGCTAAGTGTCTGAGGTGGGATTTAGACTCATGAAGATGAGTCTTCCTGGATCCAGGCCCTGAACTCTATCCGCTGTACCACCTAGCTGCATTTAGGGACTGTTTTTGTCTTTTTGTACACTTAGGATAATGCCTGGCATCTAGAACAAGCTTAACAAACGCTTGTTGATTAATTTCTTTTTTTTTTTTTTTGGAGAGGGTAGGAGTATGACTTCATTTCAAGTTTCATAACTGAGGTTTGAGGAAGGACTTTAAAGTTTTTAAAGTATTAGACTGCAAACCCAGGTAACTTCTCTCTCAGCACAGGGGTGACTTATGGCCTCCAGTATCTAATAGAGAGGAGGATGGAAACACAAAGGAGGAAGAGGAGAGGCAAATAAGTTAGGTCACTAGAGTGTGAGGAATGAGCCAGTGCAAACAAATGGATATTCTTTTAATTTTTATTTGCTTTGGTCAAGTCCAAGCAAATTCCACAGCCATGCTATCAATAGCTGTTTCAGAGCAACAAAAAGGTAGATGAATGAGAAAATAATAGAATCTATATTAGCAGCATGTCAGAACTGGACTAGTCCATGTCCTGGAGTGAGGAGTCCTGGCTTTAAGAATGACTTACACATCCCTGGGCAAGCCACCTCTTTCTATGCCTCAGTTTCCCCATCTAGAAAGCAATTAGAATTGAATTAGATCATTTTTGAAGGCACTTTCCAACTCTAGATTCTATTAGGGAATTGACAAATTTTGTTTTAATTAAACTTGTGATTCATTGGTTTCCTTTCTCAATCCCAGTCAGCACCTGCTCTGCAACTTTTAGTTTTGGAGGTTTACCTGGGTTACTGAGAGCTTAAGTCAATTGGCCAGGGTCAAATAGTCTGTATATGTTAGAAAGCAGAACTTGAACCCAGGTCCTTCTGATTCTCAGGCTGGCTCATATATTGTGCCATACTGCCTTGATGCTGTACACAAATTTATCTTGGGATGTAATTTTTAGTGTACTCAATTTGCTACTGTGCCACAAAGTATATTCAGGAAAAGTTAGCCTTCTATGGTATTGTTATCTCAATGAGGAATTCAGTAAATGTCTTCTAGAAGGCTTTAATTGGTATTATGTGGCCTAAATAGCATTCAAATTCCTTATTATTCTAGAATAGTTATGTAAATCACAGCCTATTGTGTGTAGTGTAAAATTAATCATGGCAGATGACTAAAAAAAAAAGCAAAATTAGATTGAAAATAGAGATGTGTCTAATTTTAGATTCATTTCACAGATACTTGCTAAGCACCTTTCGTAGATGGTGTGTGGTACCCGATACAAAGATATGTAAGCCACTGTCTTTGACCTCAAGAAGCTAAACTGTCTAGAAAGGGTCATGTGTAAACATGTAGAGGGAAGTACCATGTCAGTAATTCAAACAAAGAGTTAATGTGATCACATCTGGCTGGGATTAGTAGGGAAGGTTTCATGAAATAGGTGGCATTGAGGATGGAACTTGAACATTAGGTAGGATTTTAATAAGTAGAGATGGAGATATGGAGGGTAGAAAATACTAAGATGAGAGAATGTCACAAAACCGAATTGTAGAAGCAGGAACATGCAAGTTTATTAAACAGTAGGGTCTAGAGTAGTTTGCATGACATATACACTTCTTGTAGTTATGGGAGACAAGGCTTGAAATATATGTTAAAACCATATTGGAGCTGAAGGATTTGAATAGTAGGGGAAGGAGTTTGGATTTCATGTGGTAGGCAGTAGGGAGCCTTCATAGTGAGAGTGGGAGATAGCCAGTGTGGTCTGTGTGTTCCATTTGTATCTATGATGAGCAAAGATTTAACATGTTGAGGATTTGAGAGGATATTAACAAGATTCACACAGGGTGTGGATGGGCTACGATATATGATGCTGGAGGGAGTAGCAATATCAGTGGGATCATAAATGTATCAAAGAAGAGAACCCTTAAAGAATTTTGAACAGAGGAGTGATTGATCAAAGCAGTACTTTAGGAAAATTAATTTGGCAGTGTCAGATCACAGGTTATATTGGAATAGGAGAGGGAAGCAGGAAGGCCAGGGAGAGAGCATTTCAACAGTCCAGACCAGAAGTATTGAGGAGCTGAACTGGAGTGGTTATAAAGAATCAGAAAGGAAGGGACAGATGGAAGAGATGTTTGGAGGAGAAGTGATTCAGTGGAAAGGATGATGGACGGGGAAAATCAAAGATGTGGTCAGATGCCCAAGAAGAATGAGAAATTGTTGATGCTCTTAGCAAAGACAGAGAAGTCTGAAGGAGTCACAGCTTGGGAAGGTCTGTGGTAGAAATTGAGAAGATGATGGATTCTGTTTTAAACATATTGAGTTTAAATTGTTGGTAGGACATCCAGGTAGAAGAAAGTCCAATAGGCAATTGGCCATGTAGGACTAGACCTTGAGAGAGAGTTCAAGGGTAGTTTAGCTTAATTGGAATTATTCCTAAGGTGGGATGAATGCAGATTTCTCTCTGGGCTTTATAGTTGGTTAGCCTATTAGCTTAGCAGGATTCTTGTTCTTACTTCTCTGTAGATTCCTTGTCCCACCCTTTGTTATTAGCTTTCTCCATTGTCATCTCTGGTTACTCTCTTATTTTCTTACAGACAAATGCAGGAGATTCTGGTCTTCCTCTTTTCTCCCTAAAGACCAAGAGAGTGTTCCTGGTTTTTTTCCTTTGCTCTTTTCCTCCCACAGCTATACCCTCACCTTGAGCCAGAGCCTTTCTCATTATGAAAAGAACAGAAGGAGAAGACAGAACTCATCAGTGTAACTGCCACATGTGGGTCTCCTGCCAGGGGTTAAATCTCTGAGATAATTTCAAGCCCCCCGTGTCTCACTTCTTTTGGGCAAGGGTCAGAGTCTCTGACTTCCTTGGTTCTCTTCCATCACACACACTGTCTTTTAGCTGAGTTTCCCTATACATTCACAGCCCTTGCAGAAAAAGACAGGTTTATAATTTCTTGCTATCTCTGAAATAAACACACAACCCTTTAGATGGTCAAAACCAAAGCGTTCTTAATCTTTCCTTCCTTCCTTCCTTCCTTCCTTCCTTCCTTCCTTCCTTCCTTCCTCCCTTCCTTCTTTCCTTCCACTATGGGTCCATTTTACAATTTGCCAAAACCTTTGGATCCCTTTTCAGAACAATGTTTTTTAGATGCATGAAATACACAAGATTATAAAAGAAACCAGTTCTATTGAAATAGTAAAATTAAAAAAATTGTCAAGAACTCCCATAAGGGTGTCATTGTTCAGTCATGTCTGACTCTTTGTGATCCCATTTGGGGTTTTCTTGGCAAAGATACTGGAGTGGTTTGCCATTTCCTTCTACAGCTCATTTTACAGATGAGGAAATTTGGGCAAACAGGGTCAAGTGACTTGCTCAGGATCACGAAGCTAGTAAGTATCTAAAGCTGGATTTGACCCAAGACCCAGCACTCTATCTACTGTGTCACCTAGCTGTCCTTTTAATGCCTTTAGTAGGAAACTTTGGTCTTCAGTGAAATGTGGTTGGATCCAAGCCAGGTCTATTTAGGTTCTTTGTTTCATTGAATCATCTTTATTTTGGTTCTTATCTTTGGAGTTTGGCTTATCTTAGCTGGATTTGTTCTTTATGCTAGCCAAGCTCTCAGGTCCCTACCCTGAAGATTTGAGTTGGCATGGACTCTAGGTCAGGTGAAATTTTGCCCCCACCCTGCACCTGAGCCCCAGAGCCAGCACAACCTAGTCTTATCTAGACTTATTCCTGGGTGTGGACTTTCAGTTGGAACCCCTAGCTGGCCTCCCCATATTTCCCTAGCCCCTTGCAGTCTTCCTTGTACTGACATTATATTTACCTCCTTCTTTCCTGAGTGTTTCTATTTCTCAGAACTCTGAAAGCCCTAACCTTGTCCCTGTTCCGTTTTTCTCTGTTCTGTCTGTTTTGTCTGAGGTATAATCAGAAACTGGTTGTTAAGGAGAATCCTGGGTTCTAGAGTAGAATCTTGGTGCCCAATCTCTCTAGTGGATATATGGCCATGATGATAGGTTCTATTGTTCATAGGATTTGGAATTGGAAGAGGCACTCTTAGAGATGACAACTCCACTCATTTTAGAGATAGGGAAATTGAAGACCTCCTGAGAGAGGGTGTGACACATAGAAAGTCACACAGGTGGGCCTTGGCAGAACTGAGCCTTGGGCTTCTCCATTCCAGGGCTCTTTCTACTGCATCATGCTTCTAGAGCTGGACTGCATTACATCAGTTTCATCCTAAAAGCATTAGAGTCCTGTTCCTTCTTGTTTCAAAGCTTGTGCCTTCTCTCCACTTTCTCATTAAAGCTTCTGTTTAAAGTCTTAGGAATGTCTCTGGTTCAGTTTTTAGCTTAGGACTAAAGTGTGTGACATACCCTGAATCCAATGACTGATAAAGCTCACATTACTAGATGCATGTATATTTTTTTGATCATTTATTCAGGTGCCCAATATTCCCCTCTCCCTCCAACATACACACCAGAATTTTTCTTCTAGAATTTTGTCTAGAATTTCTAGACAGAAATTTCTAGAATCTTGTCTCTTCTAAAATATTGATTACAATAAAAAAAACACATTCATCAAGAGTAAGAGGATTGGTCTCTGTACTCTTCATGAACCAAGAGGGTCACCTTGTTGTAACTCCTTGCTGAGCTATTAAGATTGGATAGCCTGCTTATATTGGGGTCAAACTGCCAGGACATCAGTGGAGTATACTAGTATACTAGCAGGCTTGAGACCCCAGCCCCTCTGCTTTTTCTCCTCTCTCTCTCTCTCTCTCTCTCTCTCTCTCTCTCTCTCTCTCTCTCTCTCTCTCTCTCCACCCCACTGCTCCCCCTCCCCCTCTCATTTATTTCTACCGTTGGCAGCCTTTTTCTGTGGCTATATTGTTTGTTGCCTAGGAACCCACTTTAGGATGAAATAGGATTGGCCGATCTTGTCAAATTGATTGCCAGAGCTGGGCCAGCATCTTGGATGTGTGAAGGATTTTTGAACAATTCCGTTTTCATCCTTTAAGATTAACAGTGAAGAATTAGTTACTCTAAATGATTGCTTTTAAGAAGTCAGCTGTGAAATTGATTGTTCATGGTATAATATTTTATTTTGGGTGAAATGAGTTTGGCCACAAGGAATATTTTTAAAAGACTGAGTCAGCCAGAAATGCTTATACACATCCATCCTGTGATGAAAGTTGGTGGCCTGGCCTGACGTTTGTTCCCTTTTTTATTTATATTACTTTTAGCAGTTGTTTCACGAGTATAGCTTGTGTGCTCTTTTCACTGCCACCAAATAGAAGAAGCAGTCAGGTATCTAAGGAGTTGAAGACAAAATTGGAGGGCAGGGTATCTCCCCAATGGTTTTCTGCCTGTCTCTATTGACACACAGTGATCATCAGACCTGATTCTCTTAAAATCAGTCCTGGGGTTGAAGGCTGGATGGGCACATGGGGATCATCTCCTTCAAGCCCCTCATTCACAAATGATGTGAAGTGACTTGCTCAAGGTCACACAAAGCCAAAATGTGAACGGGGGTTTCCTGATTTCAAATGCAGCCTCTTTTTGAGATGGATCTTCCATAGGTATCTCCAACTCACTGGGTCGACAGCAGACATTGGGATCTTTCCCCACAAACTCACCCCTCTTCCAAACTGCCCTATTTCTGCTAAATATGACATCATCCTTTCAGTCACCTGGGCTCACAGTTCACTGTCATCTTGATTCTTTCTCTTGCTCACCCCTGTGCCTGTCAGTTTCCAGATCTTTTTGTTTTGACTTGTACAACATCTCCCTTCACTTTCATAAGGACCATTCTAGCACAAACTTTCATCCTCTCTTGCCCAGATTATTCCATTAGCCTCCCAGCTAGTCTTTTTATCCCAAGCCTCTCCTTCCACCCATCCATCTACTGCATAGGTGTCTTAGGGAGTTTTCCTAAAGTGTCCATTTCATCTTACTATTCAGTAAACTCTAGTGCAGGAGTGGGTGGGGAACGTGGGGCCTTGGGGCCACATGTGGCCCTCTAGGTTCTCAAGAATGGCCCTTTGACATGAAGTTTGGATTCAGTCAAACAGCTGCACTTGAGGACCTAGAGGGCCACATGTTGCCCCAGGTTTTCCACCCCTGCTCTGGTGACTCTAGGATCAAATACAAATTATATTTTACCTTTAAAGCCCTTCACAATCCATCCTTTCAGCTTTATTACACATTACTTCTCTTTACATGTACAATGGTACAGCCAAACTAGCCCTCTTAGTGTTTCTGGTGAGTGACACTCATCCTTTTTCTGTGCCTTTGCAATGGCTGTCCCTAATGGCTGGAATTCACTCCCTACCATCACCTTTGCCTCTTGGAATCCCTGGGTTCTTTGAAGACTCAATGTAAACTGTAAGCTTCCAGGTCTAGTGCCTCCCCTCACCCCAATATCCTGTGTCTGCTTTGTATAGGAGAGACATGCTCTAATGGAGAGAAAGCCAGCCTTGAGCCTAGGGGATCTGGGTTTAAGTCCTACCTTTGACATATATTGACTATATGACCTTGGGCAAGTCACTTAATGTCTTAATGCTCTAGGATAGTGGTGTTGGACTCAGATAGAAGTTGGGGCCACTAAACTGTTCATAAAGATCCCTTTGGGCCTCATAACGACTTTGTTGTTTTTCAGTTGTGTCTGACTCTCCACAGCTCCATTTGGGGTTTTCTTGGCAAAGATGCTGGAGTGATCTGCCATTTCCTTCACCAGCTCATTTCACATATGAGAAAACTGAAGCAAACAGGGTTAAGTGACTTGCCCAGGATCATACAGTTAGTAAATGTCTGAGGCTAGTTTTGAATTCAGCAAGATGAGTCCTTCTTATTCCATCCACCATTTAGGTGCCCAGGCTGGCACATAGTAGGTACCTAATAGATGCTTCTTGATTGGGTGGTGGTTAAGCAAACAAAAGTCTCTATAGAAATACATATAAAAAAGCTTCCCAATAAAGAATTAAAAACAACTCTTAGCTGATAAGGGCATTGCTCATTTTCCAGGGGTAGGATGCCACTCCTCTAAAGCACCCGAACTCTCAAATGCTTTGACTTTTTTCTCTTTCTTCTCTAGTATATCTTGCTCCTCCCATTCTCCTTTTCTTCCCTCTGAAGCATGTGCTCCATTCCCTGGGGGTGTGTCTGTGCTGGCTCCCCAGAACCCCTCTTGCTCATTCTGTGAGTACATGGTTTTCTGTAACCCTCCCCGACCTCTTTTTTATAGAAAAGATTTGGAGAAAAGGTGTCAGCTGAAAACTGCTTCCCACCTTCCCCCCTTTACCCCAGTGAGCACTTATTAAGAGCCTGGGAGAATATGATAGATAGAGAGATAGCACATGGGATTTGGAGGCACAGGGGACTGGGCTTCAGATCCCAGATCTTTACTTTAGTAGTCTTGTACCTGGAGTTCCACATGCCTGTTCATTTCTCTTGTAATAAATCCAGTTGCAATGTATATCTCATAAACTTGTCACACACACACACACACACACACACACACACACACATATTTTAGTTAACCCGGCCTATGGCAGGTCACTAATTCCAGGAATTAAGTTTCCTCATCTGTAAAATTAGAAGATCTCGAATGATCTGGCCAGTCCAGCTCTGAATTCTATGATTTGCCAAGTATTGTTATCAATGGATTTTTCTCTGCTGTCTAAATTGGTGTCTCAAAGAGAAAAAGAGATTCTTTGAAATTGACTGTGGGTTTTCTCTGACACAATAGGTCCCAAATACTCCTCAGGGCTTTTGAAGTCTCTTGAGGTTACACAGCTGCTGACTCTCTTTATTTAGGAGGGCTCATTCCCTACGGCTTTTCTTGATTAGCTGACTGCTCTCCCTTATCCTTAAATGGAGTGGCACCATCTCCTATCCTCTTAAGAAGCACCCTGCCAGGGCTGAGGTCTGAAAACAGCCGGTGGAGATGGGATTTGGGGCCCTGGTTCTGCTTGCGATGGCTAAAAGGCAAACTTCAATATTCCTTTCTTTTTCCACGTTAAATGTTCTCCTCCTGAGCCCTTGGAGATATCTTATATTCTCCCAGTTAGCTTTCTACTAACTAACATTTATATAATGTTCTAAGATTTGCAAAGTGCTGTATAAACATACTCTCAATCAATCCTCACAACAACCCTGGGAGGTTGATGCTATTATTATCCCAATTTTACAGATGAGGAGACTGAGGCAGACAGGTAAAATGACTTACCTAAGGTCACACAGCTAGTATGAGTATGGATTTAAATTCAGGTCTCCCTGATTCCATAATGAACACTGAGTAGTAGTGACACTGGGATGATTCTTGGATGTTTCATTATTGTTTATGTAAAACAAACTTTGTGAAATTTCACAGAGGCTTTTCTTGGTAGTCAATACTCAAAGTAAACTCAATGATTTAAAATTTTTCTTTGTTCTCCCCCCACTTTTCACTTTACTAAAGTAGTCTTTTGCAGGAAGGAAGGGAGAGTTGGAATGTGGAGAGCAATAGAGTCAATCACTTATAGGAGATTCATAGGATTCAAAGTTGGAAGAGACTATAGAAACTTCCTAGTCTATCCAAGTCACCGAGGCCCAGAAGGATCCCATGTTTCATTCAAGATTGTCTCCAGTCATCCTGATCTGTGTCTTGCCTTTGGACCCAGATGACTCTGGAGGAGAAAGTGAGGCTGATAACTTTGCACAGCCCCGCCTCACTTAAATCCAATTCACTTGCAAGTCATGACATCACCTTCCTGATGTCATTGGTCCTCTTTGAGAATGAAGAACAAACAACCAGAACAACAATAAGATTCAAGATCACACCTGTTAGGATTCAGACCTGTTCTTTATAACTCCAAATCCAGTGCTTTTCCTACTGCACCAGGTTGCCTTTTTAAGTTTAAGTAGAAGCCACTTGTTTTTTCAGCAAGGCAATTGGGGCTAAATGACATGCCACCTGTTTAGGGTAAAAAAAATACATACATACATATCTATATATAGCTATATCTATCTATCTATATATACATACATACATATATACACATATGTATATATTGAACTCTGGAGTTTCTTTCTTTTTAAAAAATTATCAAGATGTATTTGCACCAAATTAAAATTGTACAATCTTTAAAAATCATTTAATTTTTTGAATCCTCTAAATTCCAGCTTCTTGGAGCAGAGCACCCATTGCTCCATCTTAGTTATAGTTATTTGCAAATTAACTCTCCTTCCAGTGTACAAATGCAGATGGTAATTGTCTTTTCAAAAATTTTTTTCCAATTACATGTAAAAACAATTTTTACATATTTTTAAAATTTTGAATTCCAAAAGCTCGCCTTCCCTTCTCCCTTCATTGATAGAGCAAGTAATTTGATATAAAAATATAGGTTATATAGGTTCAGTCATGTAAAACATATTTCTATATTAGTCTTGTTGTGAAAGAAAAAGTACAGACCAAAAAACAAAGCAAAACAAAACCCAAGAAAAATAAAGTTAAAAAAATTATGCTTTGATCTCTATTCAGCTACATCAGTTCTTCCTCCGGAAGTGGATAGTATTTTTCACTATAAGTCAATTGAAATTATCATTATATTGCTGAGAATAGCTAAGTCATTCACATTTGATCATTTACAATATTGCTGTTACTATGTACAATATTCTCCTGGTTTGGCTCACTTTACTTTGTATCAGTTCACATAACTCTTTCCAGGTTTTTCTGAAAACATCCTACTCATCATTTCTTATAGCACAATAGAATTTTATCACAATCATATACCACAACTTGTTCAGCCATTTCCCAATTGATGGGCATCACCTCAATTTCCAATTCTTTGTCACCACAAAAGGAGCTGCTATAACTACTTTTGTACGTATAGGTCCTTTTCCTTTTTATAAAAATCTCTTTGGGATACAAACCTAGTAGTGGTATTGCTGGGTCAGAAGGTTTTTATAGTTTTATAGCCCTTTGGGAATAGTTCCAAATTGTTCTCCAGAAAGGTTGGAGCAGTTCTCTGCCAAGAGTGCATTAGTGCCCCAATTTTCCTACTTCCTCTCCAATGTTTCTTATTTTCCTTTTCTGTCATATTAACTGATCTGATAATAATTTGCATTTTTCTAATCAATAATGATTTAGAGCATTTTTTTCATGTGACTATAGGTAGCTCTGATTTCTTCAGAAAACTGCCTGTTCATATCCTTTGACCATTTGTTAATTGGGGAATGACTTGTATTCTTATAGATTTGACTCATTTCTCTATATATTTGAAACATGAGGCCTTCAGCAGAAACTTAACTGTAAAATTTTTTCCCCCAGTTTTCTGCTTCTCTTCTGATCTTGGCTGCATTGGTTTTGTTTGTGCAAAAAGTATTTAACTTTTTATAATCAAACTTATCCATTTTATATTTTGTAATGCTCTTTATCTCTTGTTTGGTCATAAATTTTTCCCTTATCCATAGATCTGGTAGGTAAACTATTCCATGCTTCCCTAATTTGCTTATGGCATCATCCTTTATGTCTAAATCATCTAATCCATTCTGCTATCTGCTTCTGTTTTATGGCTGAGTTCATCCCATTCACGGTCATTATGTTAAGTAACTGTATTTTCTCCCATCCTACTTTTTTCCTGTTTATCCTTCTCCCTCCCTCTCTCGTTTCACCCTGTCCCTTCTAAAAGTGTTTTGTTTCTGACCACTGCCTGTGCCAATCTGCCCACCCTTTTATCAGTGCCCTCCCTTCTTTTTTCCCCTCCCCTTCCCGCCTCACTGTAGGATAAGTTAGATTTCTGCAACAGAATGTGTTTGTTATTCCCTCTTAGAGCAAATTACAATTAAAGTTTCAAGCATTGCCTGCCACCTCTTCCCATCTTCCCTTTTACTGTAAAATCTCTTTTACACTTCTTTATGTGAGGTAATTTATCCTATTCTACCTTTCCCTTCCCTCTACTCCTAGTTACATCCCTTTTTATCACCCCTTCATTTTATTTGTTTGGATATTACTCCATTGTAATTAACTTAAACTGGTGCCCTCTATCTATGTATACTCCTTCTAACTGCCCCAGTGATGATAGAGTTCTTAGGAGTACAAGTTTCATCTTCCCATGTAGGAATGCCAACAGATTAATCTTATTGCTGCTAAATCTTGTGTTATTCTGACTGTAGCTCTATGATATTTGAATGGTTTCTTTCTGGCTGCTTGAAATATTTTTTCCTTGACCTGGAGTTTGGGAGTTTTCATTTTGTGATCTCTTTTAGGAGGTGATTGGTGTATACTTTCAATTTCTATTTTACTCATATCAAGACAGTTTCCCTTGATAATTTCTTGAAATTTGTTGTCTAGGTTCATTTTATGATCATAGTTTTGAGGTAGTCTAATAATTCTTAAATTATCTTTCCTGGATCTGTTTTTCCAATGAGATATTTCATATTTCTTCTATATTCATTCTTTTGATTTTGTTTTATTGTTTATTGATATCTCTTGGAGTCATTAGCTTCTACTTGCTCAATTTGGATTTATTTTATTTTATTTTATTTTTGGATTTTTCTTTTTGCTTTTTTTTGGGGGGGGAAGGTAGGGCAATTGGGGTTAAGTGACTTGCCCAAGGTCACATGGCTAGTTTTTGTGTTAAGTGTCTGGGGCTGGATTTGAACTCAGGTCCTACTGATTCCAGGGCCAATGCTCTATTCACTGTACCACCTAGCCGCCCCTACTCAATTCTGATTATTATTATTATTATTATTATTTTGCCTTTTGGAGGGCAATTGGGGTTAAGTAACTTGCCCAAGGTTACACAGCTAGTTTTTCAGGACAATTTGCCTTGAGAATTTCTTGATGGATGATTTCTAGGTTCTTTTTTTGGTCATGGCTTTTAGGTAGTCCAATAATTTTAAATTATCTCTCCTAGATCTATTTTCCAGGTCAGTGATTTTTCCAGTGAGATATTTCACATTGCCTTATATTTTTTCATTTGTTTGGATCTGTTTAATAGTATCTTGGTTTTTCCTAAAGTCACTAGCTTCAATTTGCTCCAATCTAATTCTGAAGGAATGATTCTCTTCAGTGAGCTTTTGAGATTCTTTTTCCATCTGGCAAATTCTGCTTTTTAAGGCATTCTTCTCCTCATTGGTGTTTTGAGCCTCTTTTGCCATTTGAGTTAGTCTGTTTTTTAAGGTGTTATTTTCTTCAGTCAGTTTGTTGACTTTCTTTTCATGATTTGCTTGCATCGTTCTCATTTCTCTTCTCAATTTTTCCTCTACTTCTCTTATTTGGTTTTCAAAATCCTTCTTAAGCTCTCTATGGCCTGTAACCAGTTTACATTTTTCTTGGAAGCTTTTGGTACTAGAGTTCTGACTTCATTTTCTTCCTCCTGTTCCGTGCTTTAATCTTTTTTGTCCCCAAAATAGGAATCTAAGGTTTGACTGCTGTGCTTGCTTTGCTTCCTTTGCTTGCTCATGTTGCCACTCAATTACTTGACTTTTGAGCTTTTTGCCACAGTAGAACTCTGCTTCCAGAGAGGAGAGCTTTCTACCAAATAGCTGGGGTTTTCATAGCTGCTGGAGCTTTTAGTTGGGTGCCCTCTCTGAAACCTCCACCAGCTCTGGTACCTGGTCACACACCCCAGGACCTTGACCCTAGACAGTGATCCAGATTCAAGCAGATTAAAGCAAGAGAAATTACCCCTCAGACTGGTTTCTTGGTCCCCCTATAATATGCAGGCCAGGAGCTCTGAAGCAGCCACATGGTGGTGGCTGCTGCACCTCTGCCTTTTCTCCCTCTGGGAGCAGAGGCCAGACCTCACTCCCGAATCACCTGTTCCCAAAGTCCACACTGACTTCTCACTTTGTCTTTGGCATTTATGGGTTGATAATTCTGGAAACCACCACAGCTGCTGGTGATCCACTCTCCCAATTTAGCTGCCCTGGGGCTAAATCCTGGACTTAGGCGGGGCTGGGCTCTGCTCCCAGCAAGCTGCAGTGGACCCTTCCTGCCTGCCTGGTGGACTGCCTTCAGTGGGAGATTTGTTTCTCTCTGTTACTTTGTAGGTTCTGTAGCTCTTAAGTTTGTTTAGAGTCATATTTTATAGGTATTTGAGGTGGTTATGTGGGGAGCGCATGGAGTTTTCCTCCTTTGATTGCCACCATCTTGGCTCTGCCCTTACCAATTCTATTTTTTAAGGAATTCTTCTCTTCAGTAGACTTTTGTGCCTCTGTTACCTTCTGACCTGTTTTGTTTTTTAAGGTGTTAATTCCCCCCCATCCCCAGTATTTCTGGTGTTTCCTTCACCAAGCTGCTGACTCATGATTTTATTGCATCACTGTCATTTCTTTTCTCAATCTTTTTTCTACTCTTATTTGAGTTTTAAAATCCTTTTTGAGTTTTTTCCAGGAATTCTTTTTGGACCTGAGACCAGTTCACATTTTTCCTTTGAGGTTGTGCATTTAGTTGTTTTGACATTGTTGTCCTCTTCTTAATTTGTTTTGATTTTCCCTATAGCCATAATAGCTTTCTATGGTCAGTTTTTTTGGTTGTTGTTTTTTCATATTTCTAGCTTATTTACTGATGTTTAACTTCAAGTTAAAGTTGAAGTCTGCTTCTAGGTTGGAGGGATTAATGTCTTAAGCTTCAGGTTATTTTGTGCTGCTCTTTTCAGAGGTAGTTCTGGGGGTCTGTAAGTTTTCAGTTCTTTTAAAGTGGTAAGATCTAAAGAAAGGTGTGGTTGTTGCTCTTTAGGCCTGTGCTCTGGTGTGTGAGTGACCACTTGTCTACTCTGCAGCTGTGTCCAGGGTCCCCTTTCCAATTAGTCCTCCTCCTCCTCCTCCTCACCCTTAGACTGCAATCTAGAACCACATCTGGACAAGGTAGCAGAGTCCTGTTTCCAGTGCCAGCAAAGAGTCCCTTGTAATCTCCTTCTGACCAATGGTCCAAATCCCTTGTCATCTGTGAGAACTCTGGAAGCCTCCACTGCTGCTTTTGTTTCACCCCATCCTTTGTTGGTTCTGCTACTTCAGAATTTGTTTGGAGGTGTTATTCTAGCATTGTTTGGAGGGGAATTTGGGTGAACCCAGGCAGGTCCCTGCTTTTACTTTTTACTCCACCATCTTGGCTCTTCCCCAGGTTTGGGTTTTTTTTTTTTCTTTAAGCAACACATACAGTTAGCAATGTTGAGGAGAAGAAAAAAAAAGATCATAATTTCCCTGGGCCTCAGTTTCCTCCTATATAAAATCAGGGTATTAGAGTAGATGGCTTCTGAGGTTTCTTTCAGCTATAGGTCTCATCCTCCTGCTCTGGGATCACTCTTAATGAGGCAGTGGTCACAGGCTATGACGGAAAGCCAATTCAAATCTCCCCAAGCTCAGCCTGACTTATGCTACGTCTTTATTCCTTTAAGTGTCTCACATATCAAGACCACCCTGTGGTTCCTCAAAAAGGAGGAATAAGGCCCAGGGGAGTGGTTAATTGTTCCCGACTTCCCATCACTCTCTAGGCATGATAGCCTGAGTAAACTTGGGTAGAAGCTTCTCATCCTGCAGTAGGAAGACCCTGGGAAATTCAAGAATCAAGACACTATCAACATCTAGCCCTATATCACTGTGTGCTTTTGAGACCTGCCCACCCCTAAGGCAGAAGTACCCTGAACAGAAATCAGCCTGTGAAGGCCAAAGAATCTGAAGCCAGTTGGAATTCACATTTAGTAAGTATAAGTTAGTAAAGAACAGAGTGATGGAGACTGGTTAGTAACTCCTGGAATTTCCATCACACATACACGTCCTATAGTTTAACATGCTATTTGTGTATAATAAGGTTTGTCACCTGGAAAACACCCAGGCTGTCTCTTTTTAAATTGTTGTGATCCAGATGTGGAAAAAATACTACAGTTGTAGCTAGAGACTTGTAAGGAAACTCCCACCCCTCAGAGAGGCTTGTCTTTTCTGCCACCCTCCCACTGTATTCCTGGTGTTCAGTGATGATCAGTTTTGTGCATGTTTCTCTTATTTTTATATGAACTTCAAAAGTAGTTAGATCAAAGGAAGCTCCTGCCTTTGAGATTTCCTTTTCTCTGTCAGCCACTAGGCCTGCTTATTGAACTCAGTAATTCTTCATTGTTATACATTAAAGGGGCATTAATATAGTGTTCTGATTTTTTTTTCCACTTTAGAAAAAGAAAGCTGGATAGGCTAACTTTAATTTTTGGAAGAAATAACTTTTTCATGCATTTATATCATATATGTCTAGAATTTCTAGCCAGATCATTGACATATATAATTCATGCTCATTTCCTTAAAGTAGGGAGTTTGCCCCTAAAGCAAGAGTGTGTCTGTCTATCTTGGGGTAGGGGTGGGTGATTGGATCCCTGGGTTGTAATGGTGGCTTCTTTTGGCTTTTGTCTCTGAAGAGAGAGCCAATGGCCCAAGGCACCTACCAGTGCTTAGAAAGGGGAATCAAGAATAGAAAAAGGGGAATTGGGAAGGAACAAATGGTCACCTTTTCTATCTCATTTTATTTTTAAATTTTATATTAGTGCCTTTTTGTCTTCTATCTCACAACCATTTCCTAATACCTGCTACCCTCCAGCCACCTTCCTTCCCTGTCATGAAGAAAAAATAAGGCAAAACCCAGGCTATAGTGACTTTGTCTTCTTCCCAATCAATTAAATTTAATTTAATAAGAATTTATTAGCTGCCTACTATGTGCCATGTGCTAGGAATGTGAAGACAAAAAAAGCACTTTGTACTTAAGAAGTTTATGTTCTGCTGGGGAAGGGGAGGTAGGAGAGGAACAGATCATACAAATAAGTGTGAATGGATAAATGAAGGAATGAAAGAATGAATGAATGTGAATGAAAAAGCATTCTTTAAGTGCGATGTATCCAGCACTGTGCTAAGTGCTGCTGATGGGTTCATGGTGCACCCAAAGAGTGTTGGGGTGCCACCAGAAATGCTGGAGTAAAGACATGTGGATTCTAGGGTCCTGAAAAAAAATTCACTTGAACAGTTCTTCAAATTAAAGAAAGGCATGTATTGGAGTCACACAGCCAAGCCGGCCTTGCTTCCATGTGGGAGAGACAGAGCAGAGGCTGCAGATGAGCCATTGGCCAGGTTAAAGGTCTGGTTTAAATACGGTTTTATGGAATGGGGGAAAGGGAACAAGAGACTAGGAGGAGGGGTAAGTGCAGGTCTGGAATGCTCTGGTAGGCTGCAGGTACCTTTGTCATACAGATAATTGAGGCAAACAGGGAAGGGGGAAGAGGGGAGCCACTCCAGAGTCCTTGCAGATAAGCAAAGGGAGCAGGAAAGGGGAGGGGAAGAGTTATTGGGGTGCTTTGTGAAAGCACACAGGTAAGTGCACGGTGGGGGGCTTCAGTGCACAGAGTCTTTGACTACTTTTCTGGCTGGTCACATCCTGAATCTTATCTCATATCTCACATCCTACATTTTGCTTGCTTCACCTACCTGAGCTCTCCTTTCTACCTCATCACTGGGGCTATACATCCTAAAAGAAGATAGTTCCTGCTATCAAGGAGCTTACACACTAATTAGAGGAGACAAAAGGTATAAGAGAATTCAGAGTGAATGGCAAGGTCTAGAAGGGCTGCCCATAAACCAGGACAGCAGATGTTGTGTCTCAGGGTCTAAAGGGGCACCCTCACTGGCAGTTCTTCCACCCATAAGGTCCCAAGGTTAAGGGAGAAGTGAAGAGAAGGCAAGGGGCCCTCTGTGGGTAGTTTTTTCCACCTGGCCACTATTGATCAGGGAGACCGAGGGCCAAAGGAGGAGTATAGGGAGAGCAAAATATATACAAAGAAATTTGAGGAGGAAATGCCAACAGTCTGTTGAATCAGAAAAGCCCCTCTGTAGGTGGCAGCACTTTTCCCATTCAAAGATGTGGAAGCCAGAATTAGAATGTGCAGAGAACATTTGCAGGTCAGCCACTTTGTCTGGAATATAAAGTGTGAGTGAGAGGGAAAGTGGGAAGATATTGAGAATAATAGGAAATCATGGGAAGTGAGCAGTGGAAAATGGCTAGAGCCAGTTTGTGAGGGACTTTAAAATGCCAAACAGGGGCTGGTGCATTTGTCAAAGGTGATAGGGAACAACTGAACCTTGTTGAATTTTCAGATCTGTGCTTTATCAATATCTGTTTGACAGTTGCAGAGAAGATGGGTTTGAGAGGGGAAGGACTGGGTTGGGAGGCCGTTGGCAGTGGAGGTGAGTTCTTGAGCTAGGTCCTGTCTCAGAACTCTGTTCTCCAGTGTAAATAATGATTGGTTTGCAAACCAGAAGGCTGCCTCTTCTAGAATAGAAATGAGAACCTCTTAGGAGCTAGGAGAATTCAGTTCAAGTCTATAAACATTACTGAAGTGCCTGCCTCCTGTCAGGCCTTGTGCTAAGCCCTGGAGACAAAAAAAGGAGTCTTGAGACAGTCCCAGCCCTCAAGGATCTTACTGTCTCTGGAGGGAGACAAATATAAATAAACCCAAGCTATTAGCAGAATAAACAGGAGATCATTTAAAGAGGGAAAGCACTAAAAGTAAGTGGGGGTTAGGGAAGGCTTATTGTAGGAAGTGAAATTTTAGTGGGGGCTTAAAGGAAGCTAGTGGTCTGAACTCAAGGAGGGAGAGTGATCCAGGCATGGGGGACAGCCAGAGAAAATGGCTGGAGCTGAGAAATAGTATCTTGTTTGTGGGACAGCCAAGAGTCCAGTGTGGCTGGATCAGAGTACTTTTCAGTTGACTAAGGTGTAAAAAGGACTGGAAATATAGGAGGGGTCTAGGTTATGAAGTGCTTTGAATGCCAGAGCATTTGGTTTATATTTGTTCCTGGAGGCAATAGGAAGCACTGAAGTTTATTGTGTAGGAGACTGACATGATTAGATTTGCATTTAGGAAAATCACCTTAGTAACTGAATGGAGAATGGACTGGAGTGGGGAGAGATTTGAAGCAGGCAGACCTACCATCAGGCTATTGCAGTAATCCAGGTGTAAGGGGATAGGGATCTGTACCAGATGTGGCAATGTCAGAGAAGAGGAGGGGGCATATTTAAGAGATGTTTCAAAGGAAAAATCAATAGACCATGGCAACAGCTTGGATGTGGGGGTGAGAGATAGTGAGGAGTCCAGGATGATTTCTAGGTTGTGAGCTAGAATTATGCTTCTTTCCCCCTCATTTATCTTAGTAGTTTGCTCCTAGCAAAGTAGCACTCATATGCCCTGGTGTAACTAGATAAGTGGGGTTAGAGTCCACATTAGAAATCTACCATCCTATGAGTGCTGGGTTAAGTATCAGAAGACTTGGGTTCCAGTTACTGCTTGGAAGCACTAGATTTAGGTACAGGACCAAGACTCAATTCATAGAATTGCAGAATCTCAGAGTTAGAAGATACAGTAGAGCCCATTTAGTTTAAATCATCCCTGATAGAGAATCTCTGTTATTATATATATATATATATATAAAATTATATCTAAAAATCTAAAAAGATAGAGAATCTCTGTTATTACAGTAACCCAAACCAAGGGGTCAGTCATCTGACCTTCACTTGATGACCTCCAGTGAATCTACCTGTGTGGCCTTAGGAAAGTCTCTCTCTTGACCTAGTTTATTTTTCCCATCTTTAAATGAGAGTATTGGACTAGGTGATTGAGAAGCTCCCTTTCTATAAAAACTACATACAATTTCTGAGTATTCATTCTGTGATTGTTTCTTCTCCACTCTCCTTCCATAATCTCCTTTTCATAGACTCAAGTGGAGAAATCGATTGGTTGCTCCTGATTCCACTCTTGCTAGATTGTAGTGACTCCCTCAAGCTCTTGAAACTCCTGATTAGCTACATCTCTTTCCCTTTTATTCCCTGAAGAGAAAAGGTAGGGATATTTGATTTCAGGCTACCAAATATGAATTACTTTGAAATACAAAGAAAGACAGCCACAAGAGAGTTCTGCCTTCCCCCATGATTAACCGTATTGGTCAGCAGGCAACTAGACTGTCTATTCTTCCTAATTCCTTTGCTCTCCATTGCCTGCCATTCTTTGAGCTTTTATGTGTTGGGGAGGAGGAGCAAAGGTGTTAGAGGACCAGGGTTTTTTCTTGGGGGGAGGGAGGGAATGATGAAGGGTGGTCACCCTGCCATTTTGACAAGTTGCAGTAACCAACTGAACTAGCCTTTTCCCTCCACAGAGATGAGCTCCTCTCTCATTTCTCTTAGGTGTGATTATCAGGATGTTGGAAAGCAACCTTTTTCCTCCTGTTTCTGAAGCACATGCAGTTTTTAGAATTTCCTTCCTTGACCTACACAACTGATTCCCCATGAGTCTACATGGGGTCATCCACTCATCTCTGTAACCTGCTGTAAACAGTAATAGGGTTTTAGCTGCCAGGGAAAATCTCTATCTAGAGCTCTGAAACCAGGCAGAACAGAATGCAGCAGAATGAGAATGAGATTGGAATTGGAGAAGTCATCTACTTTGTCCAAAGCCCAGAGCAACACTAGGCTAATAACTCCTCAGTATCTCTGAGTGTAAGTGTCTACTGGTTAATGACAGCAACAGTAATAATAATGGCACATTTAAATAGTGCTTTAAGGTTCATACGCCTTTTTAAAAAATAAGCTTTAATCGATGTCTGTTTTCAAAACCATATTTTCACCCAGTTTCTTTCCTGTTCCTTCCCCATAGAGCCGTGCTATATGACAAATAGCATTTGTTTAAAGACAAAGAAGAAAAAGGGGGGAAAGTCAGGATAACTGATTAATACACTAAAAAATATCTGAAAATATATGCAACATACAGTACTTGTAGACCTAGCACCTCTGCAAGGGGGTGAGGTGGAAGGATCTTCTCATATTCTGAATTTAGATTCAGGTTTACAGACATTTTTTCATTTGATCCCTACAAAGGTAAGGTTATTTGCCCAGGGTCACATAACTATGAGCTTTCTGAAGTGGGATTCAAACCCAGGTCTTTCTGACTCCCAGGTCTGAACCCCAGTCTGCTGTTCCACACTTCCTCATGTACTAGGGTGATGCTGCCAGGCTTAGATATTGCTTCTTAGCTGTTCTTGTTGGGTAGAGTAGAATCATAGACCCAGAGAACATTAGAGATTATAGGATGAGAGATTTAGAACTGGAAAGTACTTTAGAGTCATCTAATCTAACTCTGTCTTATAGTTGGAGAGAATGAGGCCTATAGGGGTGAAATGCTTCTATATAGATGTATATATAGGATTGGAACCCAAATCATCCTAACTCCACTTTCAGTGCGATATCTACTATACCATGTTGTGAATCATGTAATCAAATGTCCTCATTTTCCAGAGAAGGGAAGCCCAGAGAGATAGTGACCTACCTAAGGTCACAGAATAAATTAGTGAATTATCTGCTCCTTTGCTTTTGTAACTATATGAAGTTTTAATCCATAGAGTATGAGAGCTATAAAGGATGAATCATAACCCTCTTAGAAATCTATAGATTTTTTATAAAATTAAAAATTTAAAAGAAACTCTGTAATAGCTAAAGTGGGGGTGGGGGGAGGGAAATAAAGGACCAAAAAAAAATGATGAGGCATCTCTATTTAGGGGTATGCTCATAAATGTTTAACAACCAGGTCTCTGAAAAGTAGGATACACTTTTAAGTTTAATCTGTATTATTGATATTTTTCCATCATTTTCTTAAGTCTAGACAATCAATAAAATAGTAAATCAAGTCCTGGTTTGTAGTATCTAAGTGTGAGTGCTCACTGTGAAAATGTAACAATCAGCTCTTTCAAACTAATTAGAGCTCGCTCCAGCACAACCCTGCCTCCATTCCTTCTTTATAGCCTTAAAAGAAACTTCGTAGTAAACGATAGTTTAGCAACATGGGGACGTGTCATGTAGGAGAGAATAAAGTGATCCTATATCTTTTTAAAGAGGTGAGAAACTATGGATTCAGAATATGGTATATACTCTTAGAATTAGTTGTGATAGCTTTGCTGAACTGCTTCCTCCCACCTCCCTTTATTTTGTGTTATAAGATAGGATAGAAAAGGGTGACGGATAAATCCATAAATGAAGGTGATGTGAAAACAAAAAATATCAACAACCATTTAAAAAATGATCAATCACAAACTTTTATCCAGGGCATCTCTTTGGCCAAAAGGATGGAAATGAAGGGGTGGAGAGGAGAAATGGAAAGGAAAGGATGAGATTGTCTTGATCTCCTGCCACATCACACTGAGCCTTCTTTCTCTCTTTCACACCTGAATTTCCAGATTTGTAATTTAATAGTCAGATTGGCCTTGGCTTTGTATTTTATTGATCCTTGTTCCTTGAGAAAAATAACTTACTTTTGTACTTAAGGATTAAATCTTGAAATACAATATGGCCATACTGGAACCTTTCCTCAGACCCAGCCCTAGTTCTAATACTCAACGTGAATTCCTAAACTCTTGTGTGGATGAGGGTCTGATACTGCAACAGACTATGTGACTATAAAAATGGTTTGAGTTTTTTTTTAAAGGAAAACTACATAAAGACAAGGTTGGAATAACAATTCTTTATTGATATAGTCCACAAAAATAAATTGCTCCATTCAATTTACTGCTTTTAAGTTAGGAGAAAATTTCAATATCACTGTTCTTACTATCTGGTTGTATAGACATTTTTTCCCCTTAAAGGACTTATTTTTGTCCATGTAGTCAGTAATATAGAGAAAAATTTTAAAAAGGCATTAGTTGGTTATGTAAAACCCAAATTTGTTTTTATAAAATTAACTATAGTGAACTTGCAAGGAAGGAGAAGAATAGTGGATTTTAGAAGAATTTTAAAGAGATTTAAATTTTTAAAATAAATTTATTTTATTTTATAATTTTCCCAATGAATAGGAATTTATTTTCTTTCCCTCCCTCTTTCCCCCAATTAAACAACAACAGAAAATGAACTCCAAATAACAGATATGCTTAGTCAAGCAAAACAATTTCCACATTGGCCATGTCCAAAAAACGGCCTCATTCTGCGTTTTAAGTCCATCAATCCTTTGTCAGGAGGTGGGTGGCCTGCTTGTTACTTGGTGCTCTGGAAGTACAGTTTTTTATTGCATTGATCAGAGTTCTAAAATCCTTCAAAGTTGTTTTTCTTTAGAATGTTGTAAGTTCTCTTGGTTCTGCTCACTTCACTTTGCATCAGTTCATAGAGATCTTCCCAATTTCCTTAAGGGATTAGTAGATAAGAAAAAAATAGCTTATATTTGTAGCAGCAAAGAAGGAAACTTGGGAAGGGAAGAGAGAAAGGAAGTTGCATTTGGGGCTTGTTATTCAAGGAACAAGGAAGTGGTTACCTATATGACCTTTTAAAAACAAATATAATGGATGGTCCCATGATTGGTCTCTCTAAGCATATTGCTGAGGCAATGAGGAAAACCACAGTGGAGGTAAAGAAATTATGTACAATGAAAAGAGAAAAGCCAGTGGCACATTAGGGCTGTGATTTAGATTACACTGGCAGTTAGACTCAAACTTTGCTACATGAACTATTGCTTTTGAAATATTCTTTTTTGTTTATGCCTGTTTTTCACTAGGTGGACTACTTGTTCCCATTATAGCAGCATTGTTTCTCCCTAGGTCTCCCTAGAGCCCTGCTAAAGGAAGACGCCTTAGGGTCCTCCATCTCTTCCCCATGAAAAATGAGCCATGGAGGAGAAAATTCCCTTCTCCACAATCAAATTGTATTCTGTTTTCATTCTAGAAATTTTTACCATGTCAGGGAACAGATTTTGACATTGTAGTGAGCGACATGTGCAGTCTGATTAGGAAATTCTTCTGTGGGTGGTTTCCAGCTGGGAAGTAGATAGAGGATAAAGCTGTAGATGATTTTCAAAACAATTCTTTTTACTAGAATCCCTAAAGAGAGTTGCCATTGCCTTGGAAGAATGAAGGCACTATAGATTCCTTTGAGGAAATGATTGGCCCTCTATATAGCTATTTCTAGTCTTCCCTCTCCCCTCCCCACTGCATCCCAAAATATGTCCAAATCCCAGAAAACCAATCTTTTCATCCTCTCTGGTTCCCATTGTGGGTCACTTTGAGTTGTTGTTGTTCCTACTTCATTCTTGAAGAAGACCAATGACATCACAAGGGTGATGTCTTGACTTGTGCATGAATTGGATATGAGTGGGTCAAGCTGTGCAAAGTTATCAGATTTACTCTTTCCTCCAGAGTCATTGAAGTCCAGTGGCAAAACAAAGGTCAAGACAATTGGCGGTGGAGGTCACCTTGAGAGATAGTAGGTGTATAGCTTCTCCTTCTGGGAAGGAGATGTTAAGTATACCCATTATCTTAGGATAAAGTGAAATTGTCTTGGGAAATCCTTATGACCTTATTATCATTCACGAACAATCAAGAATTTGGGCACTGAAGACCCAAATTGTTCTAAGTGACATGTGTGAATTTCCTCTTTCACTAAGGAATATCATGTTAGGTGAATGTTAGGGATTTTTCCAGGACAAATGTCTTACAATACCTAGTGAGTTTCTGACTCATCTCCTCCTTGCATGTTTCCTTACACTGTTTCTCTTGGGGGCAAGGGAGTGAAGCTTACTCTGTAACTGATATTTATTATAAGATTTCTTGAGTTTTTAATCTAAATCTGGAAGCTGTATAAATTATCAACGTTATATTTAGATTTTTGTCAAAGCAGATTGGCTAATTCCAATACCAACTCATAGAGCTATTGACTCATCAAATGTTAATAATGAAAGGATCTGTGCTGGTGATGGACTAGTCATCAGGGTAACTGACTAATCTTGTCACCTCTGCCTGTTTTCATCTCAGAGGATCTCTGAGCCCTAGCAGTGGCTTATCCTCCCTTGCCTGGACCTTTCCTATGTACTATTGCAATAATCTCCCTAGTGGTCTCTGTTCTAATCTGTCCCTTCTTTAATCACTTTCCTCACAATGTTGTACCTGGCCCCATTCTTTCCACTCTCCTAACCCCTGCTCTCCATCATGGAAGCAAGCAGACTGCCAGGTTTAGCTATGCCCTCCCCCAGTCAGCTCTCCTTCAAAGAGGTGGGTGGGATGCTGGGTGGGAATTTCAAAGTGTGTATTGACCAATCACTAATTTTGGCCTCTACAAGTTCCTGCTTACTACCTAACCGCTGGCCCCTTGGAGTCCCTTTTAAAAGCCGAGGCTTTATCTGAGATCAATGCTGTATGATTTGGGGAGGGGCCCCACCAGCCAACATGTGGCCTGATCAGCCAACATGGCCAATGAAAGGTTCAGTTCTAAATTGTTACTTGGGTCTTGGTCTTGTTTTTGGGTACAACAACAGATACTAAAATAATTTTCCTTGGGCACCTCACTCCTTTATTCAAAAAATCTTCAATAGCCTCTAAGATAAAATATTGTACAAAGTGCCCAGTTTCAGATATAGAGTCCTCCAGAATATACCTCTAGTCTACCTTTCCAGTCTTATTTCCCAGTACTCTGCTTCACACACATATACTATGTTTCAGTCAAATTGTTCTGATAATATGGGAATAGAGTATTACCATATTAACTAATTACTAACTGTTCTACCAGTTTCCATTTTTACCATAAATAGTTCCCTAGAATATACTTCCTCCCAGCTTCACTCTCACATCCTTATGCACCTTTAAAGATACCATCTCTCCAATGGTCAGATACCACCTCTACAGAACTTATTGATTCTTCTACTTATTAATGTTTTCTCTTCAGATGACCTCAAATTTACTCCCTGGTGTATATCTCTGGGAGAAATTTAGTTCCTTAAGGGGAGCTATTATTTCCATTTTTGTCCTTTGTTCCCTCTGTACCAAGCGGTATCTGGTACATAGTAAATGTTCACATGTTCACTAAGTGTTTAGAGAAATAGGGTGACATTGAGAACTGGCTTTGAAATCAAGAACTAGATTCAAGTCCTACTTGGACACATACTGACTAAGACTTTGGGCAAGTTGCTTAACTCCTTGTTGCTCTAAGCCATTCTTTTATTTTTATTTTTTGGAGGGGGTAAGGCAAGGCAATTAGGGTTAAGTGACTTGCCCAAGGTCTCACAGTTAATTAAGTGTCAAGTCCCTGAGTCTGGATTTGAACTCAGGTCTTCCTGACTCCAGGGCCAGTGCTCTATTCACTGTACCACCTAGCTGCCCCATGGACCATTCTGCAAAGTAGATATTTGTAAAGAAAATTCCTCTCTGGGAGCTTTTTCCACCAATGAAGTTCCAGGTCTGATTAAAAGAAAAATCAACAGGTATTTATTAAGGACCTTCTACATGCCAGGCACTATAATAGGCACTATGGTTACAAATAAAAAAATGAAGATGGACCTTGCCTTCAGTGCTTTACATTGTATTGGTAGAAAATAAAATGGACACAGAAGATTAAATATAAAATATATACATACATACATATACACACACACACACACACACACATATATATATATATATATGTGTGTGTGTGTGTGTGTGTGTGTGTGAATCAAAGTGCACTTTTTTTTTGGAGGGCAGTTGGGGTTAAGTAACTTGCCCAAGGTCACACCGCCAGGTTTTTTTGTTTGTGTGGGTTAAGTGTCTGAGGCTGGATTCGAACTCAGGTCCTTCTGACTCCAGGGCTGGCGCTCTACTCACTGCGCCACCTAGCCGCCCCTCAAGATGTACTTTTTGATAAATATTGGATTTAATTTGAGATGTAGCATGGGACAGAAACTGACACTAGATCTGTGATTTTATTGATACTCCTAGGTAGGGAAACTGCCCCTACCAATGCTGGCTGGCCACTTACTGTGGCTGGGGACAAGGAGTGACTGAGTAACCTATCCACGATCATACAGTTGCTATGTTTCAGCATCAGGACTTGGATAAAGGTCTTCTTGCCTCTGGCCTTGAAGTAGAAAGAGCATTGAACTTGGCTTCAGAACACTTGGAGTGGAATTGTGACACTGACATTTACCAGCTTTGTGACCATGGGCAAATTGTCTAACATTTTAGAACCCCAGTTTTCTCTTTTATAAAATGAGATAATTCATCCTTAGCAATATTTCCACTACCAACCTCAAAGGGTTATTGTGGGTAAATGCTTTGTAAATCTGAACACTTGTGAAGTGGGCAGTGCAAATATCTTCAAATGATGTCCACTAAGGGAGAACTCCTCAAGGTCCATATTCCCTCCAGCAAGGCAGCTCTCAACCCATCCATACTACCCACCTTTAATCTGCGTCCTTCCATAGATTCACTAAAGAGAGCCCATGTAATGGCCAGTGGAAGGGGTGAGGGGAAGGCTTACTTACATCCTCTTGATATTGTGAGGATACCAGTGGAAGATGTGTGCTGTCCATCATTCATCCCTTGCTCTTGCCATGTGCCCAACCCATCTTTTTTTTTTTTTTTGCTCATCTGATTATATTAACGTCACACACAATTTTGCCTTATACTCCTTTTAAACCAGGGAATATATTTTCAGTAACACTTTCCATACCATTTCTCTGCGTCTGTCCTAAAAACATATAAAAAAAGTAGTCATCAAAGTGAGTGCATACATTTCCTTATGCAGTCTGTGGGATACAGAATGGAGCATTAGTATCCATTTCCCCAGATAAACCTGGAAAAGATTTTCTTTTTATGTTTATGACAGTCAGGTTCCTAAAGCATGAGGTGAGGGAATTGGATGGAATTCTTTGTGTTCTCAGAGTCTGATTCCTCTTAAGAAGAAGGGCAAGCTTCTTTATTTCTTAAGTCACAAGTCAGAGTCACAGAATGACCAGTGTCAAGTCAAGTCATTTTCATCTTTTCATTTTAAAACTTCAGGAAGGAGTAGTTGAAATAGGTTTCATTGAGATGGAGACACCATAGAAGGGAAAACACAACCCATATAAATAAATATCAAGAGAGGATAATGAATTCCTGAATATGTCAGTTAGGGGGCACAGAGTGCTGAACCACGAGGCAGGAAGACCAGAGTTCAAATTCAGCCTCGGATACTCATCAGTTATGGGGCCCTGGGTGAGTCACTTAGCCTCTCTCAGTCTCAGTTTCACCATACGTAAAATGGGCACATGCCTCCCAGGATTGTTGTGAGGATTACACAAGATAATATTTATAAAGTACATTGCACATTGTGAAGTGGTCCATGACAGTTAGCTACTCTTAGCTAGCTATTATGAACACAAGTATGGTTCTGGCAGTCTAAGCCGTTTCAGGAACTTAGTTCCAAAGTTAAAAATTTACATTTTGCTGGAATGAAAAGTTTATGTTGGAGGTTAGAAGTACATCCAGCCCAGTGATAACACAGGCCAACTTTGACTCTCATGAAGTCTAAATTATATGCATGTGTGTGTTTTCAAAATAAACATCTTAAAATTATAGATGGATGTAAGAAAACCATTCTACAACATTTTGGTCTTCTAGATGATTTTTTAGGGGGCTTAGGAGAAGCAAGACCAGCTACATCATGGAAACTGAAAGTCAGCATTTCTTTTGTTTTGCTGATTTCAGTTCCTTTCAGGGTCATTGCACTATAATTCAGTGAATACTCAAGTAAAATTTATTACTTCACATCATGATGCCATACCATATTCCAAAGCCATTTTAATTTTGCAGGGAGAGGCCTGGAGGGCCAGACATTTTATATTCAGGTCATATATTCTTATACATCACTATTAGAGCTACTGGAATTTCCATGTTTAATAATTCCTTATTTTTGTGTCACACTTACCCAACATGGTCAGGGAATGGGGTGTTCTGGCTAATTAAATATTCTGGTTAACTAAGTTCAACATTAGTTATAAGCATTTATTGAGCACCTACTGTATTCAGGATGTAGTTAATGTTTTTCATTTATCTAACACTTTACAGTCAGTCAATAAAGCATTTATTTTTGTTCAGTCATTTTCAGTTCTGTCCAACTTTCCGTGACCCTATTTGGGGTTTTCTTGGCAAGGATACTGGGGTGATTTGCCATTTCCTTGTCCACTTTATGGATGAGTAAAATGAGATAAACAGGGTTAAGTGACTTGCCCAGGACCACAAAGCTATTAAGTGGCTGAGGCCAGATTTGAACTCCTGAAGATGAGTCTTCCTGATTTCAAGCTTGGTATTCTATGCACTGCACCAGCTAGCTACCTAAGTATTGATTAAGCATCTACTATTCACTAGAGAAAGAAATGAGAAACCACTCCAATATCTTTGCCAAGAAAACCCCAGGGACAGTATTGGCATGTATATGGTTCATGGGGTTGTGGAGAGTCAGATGCAGTCCAATGATAATAACAACAAATGTTCTATGTCTTTCAGACTCCCTTCTCATTGATTATTTCATTTGAGCCTTGCAAAAATCCTGAGAAGTGCTGGCTGGGCATTATTATTCCTATTTAATGGATTGGGAAACTGAGGCAGAGAAGTGGCATCACCTAGCTAATAAGGGGCAGGTAGAGCTGAGACTCCTATGCAGGTCTTCCCTGACGGGTTGCTCATTACTGATGCTTACCCATGTATAAGAGGAGGGGGTTGAACGAGATGACCCCCCAGGCCCCTTCCAGCTTTAAAAGTCTATCAGTTTCCTGACTGTGTCAGGGTTTTCTGCACTCACTGTACTACAGTCTCGTTACCAATTTTCCGAGAAATGTAAGCGTGGTAAATTGTATAGTAAGCCCAAAACTATGACAGATATAATTTAACCCTTCTTCTGTGAATCAGAACCTTATAGTTCTCTAGGGTCATCATTACTAAGTCAAAGATCATTACATGATACTGTGGAGAAGAAAAAGGTTATTTGAGCTTTCTGGCTTTTGGGTTAGAGATTTCCCAACCTGACTTTCCCCCAAGGAAATGCTTACTGAATTGCAAAGAAAGGGACCTTGCCTAGGAGAGTGAGACGTGAGGCCCAGTGAAAGTGATCATAAACCCTCCCTCTTTCTTTGTCTTCTCTGCTTCCTTCCCTTTCACCTTCTCCTCTGGACCAAATATAAGTGGCCTTCTGTCCCAAAGGGGGACCCTTCTTTTTTTTTTTTTTTAAGCAATTGGGGTTAAGTAACTTGCTCAAGGTTACAGGGCTAGTCATTATTATTTATGCATGGGTGCTCATTTTCTGAGGCCGGATCTGATCTCGGGTCATCCCAACTCCGAGGCCGGCTCTCTTACTCACTGCGCCACCTAGCCGCCCCTTTAGGGCAATTGGGGTTAAGTAACTTGCCCAAGGTTACACGGCTAGGTTTTTGTTTGTATGGATTAGGTGTCTGAGGCCGGCTCCGAACTCAGGTCCTTCTGATTCCAGGGCTGGCGCTCTATTCACTGCGCCACCTAGCCGCCCCCTAGGGGGACCCTTCTAAGTGAATTAGCCCTAGATCAGCCCATTTCCTTCCCAGATAGCTGTGACTACCAGAGCTAGTGGAACCTAATGTGGAAGGAAGGAAATAAGCATTTATGAAATACCTACTGTGTGCTAAGCTTTTTGCAAATTTGACTTCATTTGACTCTTACAATAACCCTGGTTGGGAGGTGCTGTTATCATCCTCGTTTTTCACTTGAACAGGCTGAGACAAATAGAGGTTAACTGACTTGCCAGGGTCTCAGAACTAGTAAGTGTCTGAAGCTGAATTTGAATTCAAGTCTTCCTAACTCCAGGCCCAGTATTCTATCCACTGGGTCACCTAGCTGCCTCAGAGATTCCTGGGATCTCTGCTCAGTCCCCGTAGCTAAGAGACCTAGCTATAAAGGACTGGTCACTTGTACTAAGCCCTAGAGCAATGTGCTCTATTGCTTGTATCCAGTGAGAGAGGGCAAGGTACCCCAAAATTAGGTCTCATATTCCAAGGAATTGGGCAAAGAGTGCTCTGTGAGACCAGACCAAAAAGATGAGGTCTATGCAATTTGTGGTGACAGAATCAGCATCTATAAAATCCTGCCAGGAGTGGAGAGAAGATAAAGCGGCCTTGACTACCCTCCTCTAAAGATTGCTGTGAGAAAATTCTTTGTTAACTTTAAGACCCAATAGAAGGAGTGATTATTTCCTCTTGAGGCTTGTAAACAAGCTAGGCAGCTCCTAAGCTGGTTAAAAAAGGGAACTCACTGCAATTCAATTACAAATAGCTGAAATCTTGAACCAGAAGGAGCTTATTTCAGAACTATTTCTGCATTTCCTACAATTGTGCTATAGGCATCAGCGCCTTTATTTCTTCTAGCTTAGGGACTGGTGTCATTTTGTAAATAAGCTCTCTCTAACAATGTGTGTTTATGAGAGAGTCCAGGGACACATACTTGCAGAAAAAGCTATCCCAAACTCCTGTCATTGTGGAAATGTTCTATCTTGCTGATGTTTCTTGGCTATTGCTCCTTGAGGGCAATAAGGGCCTAATTTAATTTGTAAATGCTTTGGTAAATAGCCAGTGTATCCATAGAATCCCAGGTTCTGCCCTTCAGAAAGGGGAGGGGGGGGCGGAGATTTCCACCTCTATAATCCTGGCTTCCAAAGGGATTTTTTAATTCACTGCTGTGTGAAAGTCAGCAACTTCTGCCCTACAGGAACAAATGCAAATCACTCTGAGCCCTGACAAACCTCGAATCTCCAAGCAAGATGGAAGTACTAAATAAAGCTGAGTTACTAGCAGCTTGGGAATAGTAAACCACAGATCACAGAATGGTTGACCTTAAATGGGGGTCACTCACTTTTGACAGCCTGGTTGAAGTCAGATAAACTCTTTCAAGGTTTCTTAGTTCCATGGTGAACATTTTTAGTTAACTCCCCTTGCTGTCTTCCTCTACTAAAATCACTTGATATAATCCTGTTTTGTATAAACTGAATTTATGTTCTTTGGTGCTGTCTATATCTTCTCTCCCTTTGGGTATTGTTTTTAAAAGGAATACAGCCCGACAGTAAGTAGACCAACCTCCACAGTCAACCTCTCTCCTCTTTTGTCCATTTCTTCAGATTCTCTACTCTCTCCTGAACTCCTTCATGTAGCAACAGCATATGTGGTTTCATGATGCTTACAACTTTATTTCCTTAGCTTTTTTGCTTATGAAAGTTAATGCCATCTTTTCATCTGTATCACTGAATTCCATCAGCAGAAGAATGGAACCACCCTAGCACCCTGCTTTAAGTATGGGGGCTACAGAGTGCTCTTGTCTTCCTGAACTCAACCTTCATGGGGAAGTTATCAAGAAATACAAAGGAGTCATAAGAGCCAGCTTTATTTAATCAGATTTTTCTTTATGTAAGGGTACACAGGATGGAATTATTGGAAATATAGAAAAGGAACTTTCCATTCCCTCACTGTTAACCCCATTCTGCTTATAATCTCCAAATTCCTTTTCTAAAATGGTAACAGCTGGAAGGGTTCTGCGCTATTATCTATTTCAGTGTCCTCATTTTAAGGAGAAAGAAATTGAGATCCAGAAAAATGTAGTGACTTACCCAAAGGCTCACAGCTAGTATGGAACAGAACTGAGTCTTTAACCCACGACTCCTGCATTTTATCCTTTTGACCACAGTGTTGAGCTAATGATTCATATTTTGATGGATTTCACTAGAGAAGTATGTTGTGCTTCTTTTAGGAATTGATTCACTCTAATATAGCTTCATGACAATCGGTTGACATTAAAGAAAGAGGTAATTGTTTCTCCACTCCCTACATTTCCTCCTCATTAAGAATTGCCACTATGACAGCATTTTCTAAGTTCTTGTCTGTATACAGGACAAAGTATCTAATTATAAGGCAGTTCAGAATGAAAGGGCATTCAGCTTTGTCGAAAAACTGCCCAGAGTTACTAACTTGCTTACCTTCGACAGACTATTAACTTTGACCTTCATTTGGAGAACCAACAGGCTGGACTAAATAACATCTAAGTTCCTTCTAATACTAAATTTAATTTATTCATGATTTGATGTTTAATTTGAAAATAAATTTTGATATTATTGTTGAGTTGTTTCAGTCTTGTCTGAATCTTCATGACTCCATTTGGGGATTTCTTGGGAAAGACACTGGAGTAGTTTGCCATTTCCTTCTCTAGCTCATTTTGCAGATGAGGAAACTGAGACAAACAGGGTTAAGTGACTTGCCCAGGGTCTCACAGTTATTAAGTGTGTGGGGCAGGATTTTAACTCAGGTCTTCCTAATTCCAGCCCCAGAGTTCTACTTACTGCCTCACCTAGGGCAGAAAAATATCAGCTACTCTTAAGGATTTCAGTATTATTAGTATTTTGCATCAGAAACAACATATTTAATAAGATTTTGACACATAAACCATTTCAAGGAAATTTTAGAATTACTCATTTTATGAATTTTTAAAAACATTAGCATTTTTGTTTTTCCATCACTCTCACTTTCCAATATATTCCTCTCTTTCCCTAATCCAGAGAGGATTATTTTGTTTAAAAAGACAACAATAAAAGACAAACTCTAGTTCCAGAAATATGTACAGTGGATCTTTATTATAGTACACCTTCTTACTTAAAACATATATCTTCTTTGATGTATCATTTTGGTGAGGATACATCATCATCATCATCATCATTGACCTTTATAACATTGTAAAGTTTGAAAAACTATTTATATTTATTATCTTATTCGATAATCACAGCCACCCTGCAAGGTAGATGCTCTTATCATTCCCAGTTTACGATTGAGGAAACTGAGTCTCGGAGGGGTTAAATGACTTGCCCATGGTCACACAGCTAATAAGTGTCAAAGTCAGGATCATACCCTAGGTTGTCCTGACTCCCAGTCCAGGGCTCTATCAATGAAATGAGAAACATTTTTAAAGTGCTTAGCACAGTGCCATTTTTGTTGTTATTTAGTTGTTTCAGTTGGGTTTGACTCTTTATGACCCAATTTGGAATTTTTCTTGGCAAAGATACTAGGATGGTTTGCCATTTCCTTCTCCAGATGAGGAAACTAAGGCAAACAGGGTTAATGACTTGCCCAGGGTCACATAGGTATTAAGTGTCTGAGGCTGGATATAAATTGATGAAGATGAGTCTTTGTGATTTCAGGCCTGGCACTCTTCCCACTTCACCATCTTGCTTCCCCATAGTATATACTGAATAAATGCCTGTTCCCGTCTCCTCTATATCCACTATGATTCACTAGCAATACCTTCTATTATTTAATATGCATGAACCACCATGTGTTTTGCTTTCAGGGAAAGTTATTCTATGTTGCGTTTTGATTTGGCTAAAATTATACTCATGAATTAGCTAATATCTACATATACTTTCTAGATGCTATTATTTTCTTCAACAAAGTTCTATTCTGATGTTTCATTAGTGATGATAATTCTTGCTTCTTGAAGTCAGTGCCAGTGAAAGCTAAGTTGAGAGGTTGGTACAGCTTTGAATATAAGTGGGAGAATGGTTTATTTGTTATATGAAAGTACAGAGAGGTTCAGCACCAAAAGCCTGGTTGTCTGATGGTGTTTTCCCCTTCTTTTCATAATATCAGCTGCTTACTAAGGCATGGAGGGGTTGCAGTCTACCTGTGGAGGAAGTTTTGAAACTAATGAAGTTATTTTTTTTTTGAGTGTTAAAATTTGCCACCTACATAGCAAATACTCTATCCATACATTTGTAAACTGATGTCATTATAATCTGGAAGAGTTACGTGGTTGTATTCCTCTCTGATACACGAGCAGTTCCGCCAACTTCAATCTTGGCAAATGAAGTCCACCTCATTTTGGAGCTACAAGAGAACATTGTTTTTCTAGTAGGGGAAATAAAAATGACTGTTTCTGTGCTGTTGGGACTCACAAATGCTGCTGTATTTTTATGTGCAGATTCATTGTGGGTGGAACACAGAGATTCCTGGTCTTGAAATACTTTTTTGAGCACAAGGCCATTGAATACTAAAAAACAGTTCATGTAAAAAGCTGCCATCCACTTATTCTAATTAACTTGCTCTCTGCTACCCAGAGAGTTTGCTGAAATGTGCAGGAGTTTATGCTTGGAAACAAAGAATGAACTGAAAGAAGTTGATGCAGTGCTAATCATTGATAGTGGCAAAGTGTTTTCACCAGGAAGTTGGAGTAAACAGGCAGCAGGAACAATAGCTTGTATCCTCCTGGCCCCTGACAGGACTCTATGCAGGTATTGTGATGGATGGGCACCTCGAGGACATGGTCTAGGCTGCTGCAGGAGCACAGATCTCATTGGAATTCAACAGAGACACGAAAGGGCAGCCAGCCCATCATGCCACTTGAGTTGTCAAGAAAGAACCAGGGTCCTTTGTACTCCCGATAACGGCGTGCTGTTGAACCAGAGGGAGACAGAAGCAAATGTAATAGGATACACGTTCTTTGCTCAGGCTTCTGCAAGTGCCCAGTAGTGTAAAGGCATCTAAGAACCTAGATTAAGTCCGGGAAATTGGTAACTGGGGTAGCAGTTAAAATTGCAGAAGTCGCCCACCCCAACACTGGGGAAATCTAAAGACCTGTGGATTCTGTAGAAGGCAAACAGTAAAGGCATTAGTTGGGGGGGGGGGCATTTTCTTCAGACAAAATGGCTTTTGCTTCCTGGCACGTGTGGTCTCCCATCGAGTGGGCACGTTGGATGTGGAGGGCTGTAAGAAGCAATGGAGATTTCTTAACCCTGCAGGGAATCTTGGGAAGGAGGCAAGTTGGTTTTTTCTATCAGGTCACTTTTCTAATCTGTGGTTATTATGTGCCACAGGTCTGTAAGAATGGGATGTGACTTAGGGACAGACATAAAGAGGACCCCCGCAGCATGGATATTGAGTCTCAGTATGTAAAGCAAGTTTTGTCTTTGGGTCTCAATGTTGTAACTGCTTTGTATTTTTTTTTCCTAGAGGTAAAAACGTTTTAATAATTTTTTTCCATTGCCTTGACTGAGTTCATACAATTGTATGATCATAGATCAGGAGGTAGAAGGGATGTTGGAGACCGTCCAGTTCAACATCTTTATTTACAGATGAGGAAACTGAGGGCAAGGGAAAGGAAGGGATGTCCGCAAAGTCACTTAGCTATAGTAGATATTAGAGGTCGGATTTGAACTCAGTGTCTCTGACTCCAAAATCAGTTTGTTTTACATTGCACCACCCTGTCTCAAAGTACAACAGATAGAATACAATAAATATTTACTAAACATCTATTGGATACTCCTGTGCCAAGTGCTAAGCAAAAACAAAGTTTAGGTAAGACTTGTTCCTTACCCTCAAGGAGTTTAGAATCTGCTACATCTGGTCCATGATCATTCTGTGTGGTCTGTAGGCTGGTCCCTTTTGGTATTGATATGTTTATAAAAAGATGTCATCTCCCTTTTGTTTCTGGTATGAATTAAAGATTCACTTGTGCGTTTCAAAAAATGTCCGTTTCCATTTCCTTCTTCCCATTCCTATTCTGAAGGATTTTCTTTTGTTTTATTATTTTTAATGGTACTAACTAGAAGACACTTGAGAAGGGAGAGGGAGTCCTTTGCCTTGCTCAGTTGGTCAATAAACTGAATGTTGGGACTCATTACTTTCTGTTGGCATTGGGTAATATAGATTCTGCCTTAAAAACATTAATTTCTCTGTCTCAATCCTTCCTTTATTGCTTTGGCTGGGTAATTGTGGAAATTGTTGGGAGCACAGGATTTTGACATCGAAAGAGCGGAAAAATAAAGAATCAAAACTTGTTTACTGTTGCCATTAGAATCAGGTCAGATCATCCAGACAGCAAATATTGAGTGCCACTTGTGGTTAAGATGTTCCAGGTGATGTAAAGAAATACAAGACGCCATTCTTGTCTTTGGGAAGAATTACGGTCTTACCAGGGAGATTAGACATAGAAAAGAATACTTCAAGGACCTATGACTTTGCTGAGTGTGGGTCAGAACAGATGATATATATATATATATATATATATATATATATATAATCTTATAATATATATGTATATATTATATATATGTAATCTTTATAATCTTAAAGAGAGCCTGCCCAGGGCCCAGAGACCATTGTCCCAAAACTCCTCAGTCCATCGGAAGCAAGGATTGAACCCAACTCTAGAGTCTAGCTCATTATTCTGCTAATATTCCATATTGTCCATACAAATATGTGACAAGGACCAAATGAATGATAACAAACAAAAAATATTTTGAAGTTCATGGAAGAGCCAGATTATTGTGAGCTATAATGGGCTTGTGAAAGATTTTAGGGAAGATACCAGAAGATGTGAAGTCATTATCTGCTCTGTTTCCTGTTGCCTTTGTGACCTTGTTTGCTTCTCATCTCTGGGCCTCAGTTTCCTCATCTGCAAAGAGAAGAACTTGGAGGCTTTATAACACTGCTTCTAGCTTCAGTTCCTGTGGTCCTGTGACATGGGACTTGAGCTTTGGCTCTTAGGGACCGACTGGTCTACCTAGGTTATTCCTGTAGACTAGGTTTGGGCAACCTGGTTGAGTAGATAAGATAATGAAATGGGAGACATGAAAGCTGATGTTAGCTTGACTCTCTTGCTGCCATAATGCTGACCTGTGATGTGTCATTGAGCACAGGGCCAAGCACTGTTAAGAACTTCATAAGTGCTTTTTTTGTTGATATAAATGACTTGGGGATTCATTCTTGTAGGTTAAGACAAGATACTCACAGTAGTATAGACAGTGAACCAGAATGCTTTGTACAGCATCGGGAATTCCATTAGGGAGGGATTGTGCATAAAGTACTTTTTGTACTTTATTCTCTCTTAACCAAGGGCAGCACTCTTAATGCTCTTCAGTAAAATAGTTACTCTTTTCATTTCAAAGCGTAGCCACTTGGACATGCACTCACAATGGTCTTGTGTTTGAGCGGAAACCTACTTTGATAGTGAAATTCCATGTGAACATTTTGACCACACCTTTCAGCCTTATCTTCTTAGATTATAGAAACCTCTTGGTCTTACATTATGCTTATACCCTAGAAGAAATGCTCCCTGAAACGAACACACACACACACACACACACACACACACACACACACACACACACACACACACACACACACACCCTCTTATTCTTTCTGTGTCTGTTTCCATTACTCTATTCCAAGAAATGTTGTAACATTCATAAAAAAGACCTCATTGTATTTGCTTTTCCATGTAAAGCTGGGAAACTCACATCTCAAGTAGAATTGAGTTGAAAGTGGGTATTCATTGAAGAAAAGGGCCATGTACAATCTGAAATGATGATATTCTTCCTTAAGCGTACTGCAAAATGAGTTTATTAATTTTTACCCTATATCCAGCCTGATTGGAAACTGAGAAACTTATACAAAGGTTAATCCCTGAAAGCAACAAACATTTATTAAGCTCCAGTTATTTGTCAGATTCTGTACTAGAAACTGGGGTATGAAGAAAAAAAATAAAAACCATCCCTTTCCTCAAAGAGCTTCCATTTTATTAGTCAGATCACCTCCTAATTGATCTCCCCACCTCACTTCAAATCTTTCCCCATTTTGCAATCTGTCCCCTACATAGCTGCCAATGTAATTTTCTTTTTTTTTTTTAATTAATTTATTTTTTTTTTAAGCAATTGGGGTTAAGTAACTTGCTCAAGGTTACACTGCTAGTCATTATTTATGCGTGAGTGCTCGTTTTCTGAGACCAGATCTGATCTCCGGTCATCCAAACTCCGAGGCCGAAGCTCTTACTCACTGCGCCACCTAGCCGCCCCTTTAGGGCAATTGGGGTTAAGTAACTTGCCCAAGGTTACACGGCTAGGTTTTTGTTTGTGCGGATTAAGTGTCGGAGGCCGGCTCCGAACTCAGGGCCTTCTGACTCCAGGGCCGGCGCTCTATTCACTGCGCCACCTAGCCGCGCCTGATGTAATTTTCTTAAACCACAGTTCTGACTGTGAGCCCTGCCTCTGCCCCATGCTCATCTACCTCCCCACCCATTCAATCAATTCTAGTGACTACTTTTCATCTCTAAGATCAAATATAAACTTCTTTGTTTGGCATTTAAATCCCTTCACCACCTGATTCTAACTTGTCTTTTCACATTTCATACATACCATGATCCATGCACTTTCATACACACCAGGATACACCCAAACGGGTCTTATTTATATGTAGCCCTCCGTGTTTCTTCTCTCTGCCATTACAGAGGCTGTCCCACATACTTACCTCCTCCTCTTAGAAGGGTTGGTTTTCCTCAAGGCTCAGCTGAAATGCCACGTTTTACATGAAACCTTTCCTGATTTTCCCCAACCTCCTCCCCCCACCCCTTGTAACAGTGGCTGGTGCCTTCCCCCCAAATTATGTTATATTCATTCTTAAACATACCTGTACATGTTATTACACACATATACATACAGTTATAACCTACTAGCTCTTTTACTTCTTTGCCTTCCCATCCCTTAGTACAGTGGCACATTTTGCTATTTAGTCATTTTTTCAGTCATATCTGACTGTTCCTGACCTCATCTGGGGTTTTCCTGTCAAAGACACTGGAGTGGTTTGCCATTTCCTTTTCCAGCTCATTCTACAGATGAGGAAACTGAGGCAAAGTTAAGTGACTTGCCCAGGGTCACACAGTTAGTAAGTGTCTGAGGCCAGATTTGAACTCAGGGAGATGAGCCTTCCTGACTCCAGGCCTGGCACTCTATGGACTGCGCCATCTAGCTGCCCCAGTGGCACTTGGTGTGTGTTTATTAATTGATAGATTTTGTTGGAAAGCTCCATTGTTTACTAAGGTTGCTGTGAAACTCTCCCATCTGAACTCATTTTCTCTGTTTTGTTAGGAGTTCTGACTCAGAAGAAGCATTTGAGACTCCAGAATCAACAACTCCTGTCAAAGCCCCTCCAGCCCCACCACCTCCACCTCCAGAAATCGTCACAGAGCAAGAAATCAGACCACAGCCACCCCCAGAAGACCCAGGTAATGAAAATAACTGATGGTTAGGATTGCTCAGGAGGGAGGGTCTTTAGGGACTCAACCTCGTAATAGCTAATTCCAAAGAGAAAGGATTCCAATATTACACTCGAGGACTTGGCTAGAATTGAACACCAAACCCCAGGAGTTCATTTATATCCTTAGGAGGGAATGAAATGTAATCTGAGCTCTTTTTGCAACCCGGACCATGAAATCGGCCTTTTTTTGTTTAGGGATACATGTGAGGAAAGTTTGAGCTTCATGCATTTTTAATACAATTAAGTGCACAGCAAGTTAAAACATCAAATTATATTGACTTTACCCATTTGTACAAGCCTTAAAAAATTCTAGTGAAATTGCTCATTGAACTGAGGGTATAGTCTGTGGGAGAGAAAGGGATTTGGAGATTAAAGATAGGAGAAGGTAATATAGGGCTGAAAAGGGCTCAGAAAGAACATTTAAGAGAGTAATCCCAGTGTGGTCTTTGTTCACCGACTAACCCCCTGTTTTCTGTTATGTTTCTGATATCTTCTCTCATTCTTTCTCATTCACTCTCTTCTAGTGATGTGTTAAAATGTGGCCAGAGATGTGTTAATTCTATATGCTGATATCACTGGCCCAGACAATCATCCTCTGACCTAGTGCTGGTCATGTGAAATCCATATCCTTGTATCTGAATTTCTCTTTGCAAGCAGGAACTTTGATGTGTATCTGGCATACTCAGAAGACTCTTTATTTGGGGAAATTGAAGGAGGAAGGAAATGCCAAAATGCCCAAAACCAAAACTTAGGTGTTGGTTTTACAAAAAGATGTAGTTCCATTTTGGATGCATAGGTCTCAGCAAGCCATTGTTTTAAAAGCAGTCAATAGCAAGCAGTGCTTTGTTCTTGAGCAAATATACTTCCCTGGGCTCATGGGTAAGGGGAAAAAAATCAAGGAAAACCCACTGCCTTTGCTAGTGTCAAAAAAATGCCTCAAGGAGTGTTATAAGATGACAAATGCAATTTTAATATCCTTGCCAGCAGGTTCTCTCCAGTGGTATCAGTCAATCAACAGGAATATCTAGATACGCTTAGCAAATTTGAGATCTTGTTCTCAAAAAGAGGGTAATTTCTTTTTATTTATTTGATTGTGAAGTGGAAAAGAAATCTATAGGGATTCTTCTATTTCCCTTTTGTAAAAACAGATCTACTTTTGTTATTTTCCATCAATAATAAAACTCAAGGGGAAAAAACTGAATGGCACTTAATTAATGTGAATTATTAAAAAAACTATTCAACACTTAGCTTTTCATGGAAAATTACTGTGTGCCAAGCATTTTGTAGTCTTTTGATCAAAGGTAGAATTAAAATAAAAGTATTATTTTTTGAGTTTATAAGTTTTGCTCATGAAAATGCATGGTATAATTCAGAAAAGGATTAGGAGGAAGGCTATAGCATATCAAGCATCTCATATGTTTCATCTCAACAGAAAAATCTAAATTCCACAGAAATACACACGTGTGTATGAATGGAACATTTTTAGTCAAATATCAAAACTACATTTTGTAGAGAATTTAGAGAATTACAGAGCTAGAGATTGAGTAGAATGTTAGCGATCATCTGATATAACCCTTTAATTTGCAGGTGAAGAAACTGAGGCCTAGGGGAATGATAGGCCTTGGTCCAGCATCACTTAAGATAGTGGTAGAGTTGTGATCAAAACCTTGGCTTGTCCAACTCTCAGGGGCTCAGGGATCTTTCTGATGCTCTAGTTTCACTATTTGTCTTTTTCTCTTTTTTTGTAAATTTTAAAATTTTAAACAAATACAAAATAAGAAAATGAAAAACAATTGCCATGTGCACAGCGGAACATGAGAGGATTCAAAATATAAAGCAATAGATTTCCATTTCAAGAAAGCATATATAATAAATACTACACGTTGTGTTCAGAGCTGTCCATCTTTGCTTTGCTTCCTTTAGGTTTTATTTTGTTTTCCGCTGTGCACTTTTTACTTTGTTCTTTTTTTCCTCCCCCAAGAAGGCTACAGTTAAGCATGGAAATATACACACAATACATATGTATGTATGTACACATATATGTGTATGCATACACACACAAACATATATAGTCATATATAATACACTTATATACAGATACATAGATATCTATAATCATACACATATGTACTCATATACAATCATATGCATTTATGTAAGACTGCACTATTGTTGTTTGCATTCTCTCTCTCTGAAGGTGGATAACATCTTCCTTCTTAAGTCCAAGTCTTTCCATATTTTTCTAAATCACCAACCATCATTTCCTGCACCACATCAATATTCCAACCTTATACTTTTTAGTTATTTTAAATAAAATAAAATAAAATATTTGTCTTTTTCTTGAGACAGTTAGGTAGCACAGTCCATAAAGTGCTAGAGCTGTAATCAAAAGAGATCTGAGTTCAAATCCTGCATGAGGATTTGATCAGATGTGAAAACTGAGGCAAGTGATGTGGTTTGACACAAGGAGTCAGTGACAGAGGAGGAGATAGAAGCTATATCTCTTGAGTTACAAATTAGTTGCCTTTCCAGTCTGAAGTGCAGACATTTCTTTGTTAGAAGTTTGTCTTTTCGTAATATAGAATACTTGATGTAGAAATGGATGCCAGCATGTGTTATTACAAAGAATTGCAAAGCAGCTTTTTGTTTGGTTGACTAAAGGAAAAGAAGCACTTTTAATGGAAAACGATGTCAATGGAAGGTCAGGAAAGGAAAATCTTAACATTTACTTTTTTAAACTATCAGAATGGCTGCTGAATCTTACTAAAAGAGCAGTTTTACAGAAAGGCCAGAGATCTCTACCCAGAAGACTTAAGTTTTCTATCAAAGGCCTATCAAACAATCACCTTTAACATAAGTTGAGCCAACATGCTATACTTGTATTTCCTAGGACAGTTTCTATGGTGCATAATATTCAGGGTCCATTCCTCATTAGTTGGTTATCCTTGGGCTAGTCATAGTCTGCCTCAGGGCCTTGGTTTCTTCATCTGTTAAATGAGGGAATTGGGTTATAGATGATCTTAATGGTTGGTTCTAGCTCCAAAAGCCTTTGAATCTCTGCAATTGATTCTTTGATATGATCGCTCTAGAGTAGAGGCTCCGAACCATTTTCTATTCATACTGGTGAAGCCTATGTTCCCGTTCTCAGATTCATAACTGAAATAAGTGAAAAAATCAAGTTGTAATGTTTTTTCACATTCAGATTTACAGACCCTCTAAAATTTTTCCATGAACTCCTTGCGGATCCATATATCCCAGGTTAAGAATCCCTGCTACAGAGAAAGGACAAGGCCATGTGCCAAACTCAGTTAGGAGTTGACTAAATAAATTACAGTAATATAAATGCCTTGCATCTGTATGGTGCTATGCAGTTTTGTAAATGCTTTTGCAGATGTTACTTCATTTCAAAATGATAATAGCCCAGAGCATTGGTATTATTATACTGCTGTACAGATGAAGGAAACTGAATCTCCAAAGAGATAAAGTGATTTGTGCAAGGCCACACAATTATTACATGGTAAGCTAGGACTTACAGTCAGGTTTCCCATCTTGTAGTTCCTTGCTTTTCTCCATATACCAGGCTAGTTCCATCAAGCAATTTCAGTGTGGCCAGAGCAAAGGTCAAGGTATCTCCTGAAAGCCAGTGACCCCAACCTTGCCAATAAAACAGTGGTTAGTGAAGCAGAGGAGTGCCAAGGTGAGGGGCAGACATGTTGTCACAGATGAAAAGATAATCGAGGCTAAGGCAGAGAGGGTGATTTATTCAGATGGTCTCATTCTGCCACATGATGTCATTCTTGGCACAGCAGACCCCAACTGTGAGCTAGTGGAGATAAACCTTCTTAATCTTGTCACATTCAGATTGTGTCTAGTAACTGTCAGGCTGTTAACCTCATCCATGCCAGGACCCTGCCAGCCACAAATGCTCCCTAAGCTTGAAATGTGAGGGAGCATGAAGCCTGTAAGATTAGGGAATAAAGATGATAGAAAATTCCATTCCTAAACAGGCTTTACACTTATCAATAGACGTACCTTTTATTTCTTCCTAGAATGAGTTAATATTCTTTTTGTAGTTAAGTCTGGAAGTCGTAGGGTTGATCAGGTCCTAGCTTTAGGAATGATATGGCAATCACAACAGACACAATATTTTTTAACCAGAAACCTATTTCTTACTGTGGATTTAGAGCACCCTGAGAAAGGTTTCTACTCAACCTCAATCCCAGCAACGCTATCCAGAATTGTGTTAATAGGGGACATAACTCAGATCTCCAGCTTTGTATATAATTACATGACAAGATTTCAAGTGGTTAACATTTTAGGAATGCAAGTTCCTTTCCACTTGACCCCTTGGTCCATTGATGCAGCATCCTAAGACAAGGGAACAGCATCTTAGGAGTGGTACCTTGTGAAGGGGAGGAACAGGGAATAGAGGTGGTATTGACTATTTTTTTTGCCTTTTTGGAGGGCAATTGGGGTTAAGTAACTTGCCCAAGGTCACATGGCTAGGTTTTTGTTTGTGTGTACGTTAAGTATCTGAGGTCGGATCCGAACTCAGGTCCTCTGACTCCAGGGCCGACGCTATACTTACCGCGCCACCTAGCCGCCCCATGTATTGACTATTTTTTTAAGGAAGTATTTGGAATCTGATGACTTGGGTTTGAATCTTAGTCTTTTACTTAGTTCCTGTTGGACAAATCATGTAACCTCTGTGGGCCACCTGTAAAGTGATATGGGACTAGGTGATCTTTCAGTTCTCAAACCTCTGATTCTGTGTTAACTTGATGATTAAGTCATGGGCCCAAATTGCAAGGTGCTAAAAGTGATATAATAGGACTATAGAACTTTATTGAATGAATGATGAACAAACAACATTCAGTGGAAATCAGCATCCCCACACAATCTATTTCCACTAGGCTCACTGACTTCTGAGATCCATGTAGATACCACCAAAAGCCAATGTGCCCAGAACTGTGCACTGAGAACTGAAATCTTATGACCTTTCCTGGGACATTCTTGCATGATGCACCTTAGTGGGAGGCTGGAGATTAGGAGAAAATGGCAATAAAAGCATCCTACCTCAGACTCCTTACTCACTGTATGACCCTGAGCAAATCCCTTAGCCTTTCTCAGCCTCAGTTGCCTTATCTGTAAAATGGGGATAATAGCCGCTATTTCATAGGGTCATAATGGGAATCAAAATTTATATATATTTGCAAACTTTAAGCACTATATAGATATTAGCCATTGTTATTATCTTTAGGAAAGATTGAGGATCAGTAGTAAATCTGCCACATTTAGGCTCTAAGCTTGTTCTTGGGCTACTAATCTATTATACCAACACCCACCATACCCCTTACAGGTATTATAGACATGGATCTTATAAGGATAGGAATTTGCATGGGTTCTGAAAGATGGAGGCAGATTCAGGGTAAGGTAAAGTTAAGTAGACGCACCTTATAAGCTTAATGAGTCTGCATGCTGATCAAAAACAGAGATGATGATGTTCATTTATATAACATGATTGTCCCTCACCCTTCCCCCCATGCAATTGGGCCTGACTCCTTCAGTAATTCAGAAGATGCTTTTAACAGCAGAGGGATGGCAATTTCACTAGATAGTCTTCGTGAGTTTCTGTGGCCCAAAATTCATCACATGGTAGTTTAACCTTCCAATGATGAACCTCTTGGAACTGGCTTCCTTATGACCCATAATAGGTTCTTATGATCCATAATAGTGGTGGTTTTTAACACTAAGTGTTCTGTTAGCTATCCTCAATTGCTATAGTGAAGCAGGCCTCCTTGGGTTCTTCTTCAGGGGCGTTCTTGCCCTTAGCAATTAGCAGAGAGGGCAATAAGTATCTAGTAGCTGTGTTCGACTGTGAGGTTTGGATTGTAAGGAAAGCTGAGCAGCACAGACTAGATGCGTTTGAACTGTGCTGGAGAAGACTTTTGAGAGTCCTTTAGATGGCAAGTCAATACTTACAGAAATTAATTCAGACAATTCATTAGAAGGACAGATACTGAAGCTGAAGCTTAAATTCTTTGGTTACACAATGAGAAGACAAGACTCATTGGAAAAGATCCTGATGTTGGGAAAGATTGAAGGCCAAAGGAGAAGGGGATGGCAGATGATAAGGTGGATAGAGAGTGTAATGGAAACAATGAATGTGAACATGGATAGACTTTGAGAGATCGTGAAGGGTCTGGTGCACTGTGGTTCATGGGGTCATGAAGAGTTAGACACAACTCAATGACTGAACCACAACCACAACATATCTATGACCTCGTCCATCTTACAGATATTGCAGAGTCAGCATTTCAATAGGAATGGGGAAAGGATAAGGGCAAACGGGTGCAGAATTAAATCTCTGTATTTTAAAATGAAATTTTTGGAATGGGTGCTAAAGGGTTTAACTCCCTCCATCCAAAGGGAATGAGGTTTATTCCTTGACTTTATCTATAAACCTTGGTCATCTCCCACACATCATAAAAACTTGCTGGACAGTAGTAGGACATGGTTTAATCATTAAAAACATTGACTCCAAAGCCCATTTTACCACTGTCTTTTCTCTTTATCAGGGTTTTTGAGGTTTATATATGTTCCTGAAACCTTACCCTCATCAGCTTATGAAAGATGATGGCCCACCAGCGCATCAGCAATATTCCCAGTGGCTTTCAGGTTTCTCTTAATGCCCCTGTATTCTAATTGATTTATAGAGAGTGACCACAGAGTACAAAGACCCTGATTCTTTTTCATGAATAATATGGGGAGATCCCATTTCCATACACATTGCTGTTCTCTGACATTTTTTTTCTAAAGAACTGGGACATTTAATGGGTTAGGAGGAGATGACAAGGCACAGTATTCAGTGTACCATCCATTGGTGTACCTGAAGGAGATGAAGAGGGGTTAGGTACCCAACAGGGCTCTTGTAGAATGAGGGGTGGGCAGTTTCCTTCAGGGAGGGAGAAAAGGAGAAGGAGATTAATTATGGTGAGTGAAGAATTTACATTTTATGACCTTGTTAATATGTATATGTGGACTGTATGACATCCTTACACTATTCTGATTTACTGCATTAAAACAAAACTTCAAATAACACCCACTGGAAAGCACAGTTTTCTCCCCTTTATGGATTGGCCCTTTGATCATCGATGCTTTTTACCTACTACCATTAAATCTGAGGCTACTTGACTTCTGGAGCCAAGCCAGCGCCTGGCACAGTCATGACTATTTTAGTAGTTTGTTCTTCACAAAGGTTATTCTGACCCCAGAGTGGAAGCAGTGGATGGAGGATGCTAAGAGGCAGTTTTCAGTTTGATAAGGGAAAAGCATCCCCCCCCTCCCCCAACAATTAGAACCAAAGTAGAATCAGTTGCCTCAGGATAGAGTGGGTTCTCCTTCATGGAGATCAAAGGGTGAGTCACCAGTTGATGGGAATGTTGTTTAATGAGGATATTTGTGTTGAAGTAGATGACCTCTGAGGTCCCTTCCATCCCTGTAATTCTGTTTAGAATGTGTTGGGGGAGTAGAGAGAGCTCTGGACTTGGAGTTGAGAAGACCTGAGTTCAAATTCTGCCACTGCCACTAATTAGTTGTGTGACCCTTGTGGGCAAGTCAATTAACCCTAGTCTGACTCAGTTTCTTCATCTGTAAAGTGGGGCTAATCATGCCTACCCCCTAGCGTTGTGAGGACTTAATGACAGGTTTTATAAAGTGTTTTGCCAACCTTATAGTACTACATATGAACGTCGTTGTTGTTAAAAGTGTTTATTATTCGCCATGGAGCTCCTACTTTCTGTCTTATTATTTGGTTCTTTGGTGGCTGCATTATCTCATCCTTACAATTACTCCCTTCATGCATGCTGATTGCAGCCCATTTACACCACATCTGCTGTTGCCTGTGTCCTTCCATAAATCCTCTATAAAGGGCCTGTCCATTCTGCTGGAAGCCTTCCTCTGAGCCTCTAACTATTTCACAGATATCAGTGAAGAGCTGGTCACACATCGTTTATCTCTTCTTCCCTACATGACTAGTCTACCTTTGTCCAAATGTTCATTTCACAGGGGATCTCTAATGACCACTTCTAGATAAGTCATTGTTTGTCATGTGCTGCTGTTGAGTTGGTATACAACCCATTAAACTCAGAAGTAACCCCCTCAAATTGTCCATTGTGCTCTTGTCCTCACCCAAAACCTGTTCTTAGAAATTATCTGACCTTATTTACTTAGCATGTAAATGATTGATAACAGCTCAAAATGTCACGGATAGAGAGAGATCTGCATTTAAACTAGAATCAAAACCTTCTGCTAAGGAGGGAGCTCTTTGGGTAGATTTTCAGCCATTCCCAAGTAGAGATGGAGGAATATTCTTTGTGGGCCATTACCTGCCCCCCATTCCTGTGGGTTCCCGAGTGTACCCCTTTTCCCATCCCCACATACTCCCTCTGCCTTTCTGCCTTGGAGCATCTGGCCTCCTCATTTCCACTGACTGGTGAGACCGGGTGCATTTGGGATATATACCTGTCTGTAAGATTTTCGGTTCTAGTCACCCCAGTCTGCTGTTAACGAACCAGTTGTTCCTTCCTAGCTTTAACATTCTGTGGTCTTATAGTACTAAGGAAGGACTTACTAGTCAGCAGGCAGCCAGAAGGGAAATGGAGAGAAAGCCGAGTAACATGAAGTTGTCTTTGCCCCAGCTGTCCCATATGTTCAGGCCGGATAACACATGGCACCTGTCACGGAGACTCAGGGAATGCTATCTCTATCACTATTCTTTCATTGCTTCAAAGGCTATGTTTATCAGTTATTTTTATTATCAATAACCCAAAACTATACCAATGGAATTTGGGGGGGGATGCTAGACATGAATACAAAACCAATACCAACGTGGTGACCTCCATTTACCTCAGAAATAGCTAGCATTTATTTTGAGCTTTAAGATTTGTAAAGTTTATTATATATATAGTTTCATTTGGTCCTTGTGACAAACTTGTAACGTAGGTATTATTATCATTATACCATTTTGCAGAGGAAGAAACTGAGCGTCAGAGAGGTTGATTCATTTGCATCGGATCACACAGCTAGTAAGTGTCTAAGGTAGCATCTGAACAGATGTTCCCGATTCCAAGCAGAATTTTATCATATCACCTAGCGATCCTGGTGATCCATGGCCTCAGAGTATATAATGAGGATATTCTCTTTTCTGGATTTTGCCAATAAACTCTCTGTGTTTCTCTAGTTGTAGAAACCTCTTCCTTAGATCCGTGAGCTTCCAAGTATATCACATGGCATTCCACAAACCCCTCTTATACAAGGGCCAGCCTTTATCACCTGAGAAGCTTGTTACTACAGAAGGGTTTTTTACTCTCCTTGGCATATAATTTCTTCTTATTTTGATTGTATAAAGTGATAAAAAAATCAGACACCAACTACCAGCCCCCTTCCCCTCCCCACTCCTGGGATTCCATTTCTTAAATGTATAAAAACTGAATAACTTACAGGAAGCAATAAAATTAATTACAATTGGCCTTTGTGTAGCCCTTTAAAGTTTATGGGCCACTTTTCCTATGTCCCTTTACGGGATCCTCACAACTACTCTATGAGGTTCCTGTGTATCCGTGTATACATTACACTATGTTATTAAAAAAAAAAATCTCTTTTTGCTGTTGTTCAGTGATTTCAGTTGTATCCAACTCTTCAGGACCCCATTTAGGGTTTTCTTGGCAAAGATACTGGACTGGTTTGCCATTTCCTTCTTCAACTCCTTTTACAGATGAGGAAACTGAGGCAAACAGGGTTAAGGGAATTGCCCAGGGTCACAGAGCTAGTAAGTGTCTGAGGCCAGATTTGATTCCATGAAGATGAGCCTTCTTGACTCCAGGCCCAGGCCCAGGGCTCTGTGCACTATGGTGCCACATAAAAGTCCTAGCTATCTAGGTATTATCACCTAGAAATGATGGAAAGAGTCCTGACCTGAATTTGAATCCTAGGTCTGCAGCTTACACCAGGATAACATAGGCCAAATCTTGTGAGTTTCCTAGGCCTCTCCTTCCTATTCTTAAAAATGAACTGGATGACTTTTAACTTCCCTTCTAGCTGTAGATTCCATGATCCTACAAAATGCATTATAACGATTTTTGTGGCAGCTGGGTGGCAAAGTGACTAGAATGCTGGGCTTGGAGTCACAGAGACCTGAGTTCAAATCTGGCCTCAGACTCCTACTAGTTCAGTGACCCTAGGCAAGTCACTTAACCCTGTTTGCTTCAGTTTCTTCATCTGTAAAATGTGAATAGTAATAGCACCTATCTCCCAGGGTTATTGTGAGGATAAATGAGATGATGTTTGTAAAGAGCCTTGAGAACCTTAAAGCATTATATTAATTTTTATAATTATTATTATTAATAACAGTGATGAGTCAAAATTCTACAGAGTTGGGCTTTTTTTTTTTTATTCCAAAAATGATGTCCAGGGGAATCTGTCTTACTCCGTAGTAAAAATAGCAAAATTTTAAAAATCTTTAAAAGATTAAAAAAAAATCTTTTGAAGATATTAAAACTCTTCTTGTCATCAATATCAATGGTAAGAACATGATTTGGACTGAATAAGAGCTAGAGTATGTAGCAGCAAGCACCCCAGCATCCCCAGGGTGGCTGCCAACACAGGTTCTTAGATCTGCTTTTGTAAAGGAAAGCAATTCAAAATCAGTTAACAAGCTTACTTTAATCAATAAAACATATATCATAGATCGTTTACCTAGTTCGGGGGAAAAGGTCAGCACCCCAAACTTCAGAGTATACAGACAGATCAAGCAGACAGGCTTCCAAACTGTCCAACCATTATCAATACCAAAATCACAGTTACCAGAGAGGGAAGCATCAACATCAGGGTTTTCAAAGCCGGGGCTCTCAATGGCTACCCAGAGTCTCATCTGGTCAAATCACAAAACACTTCTCAAAGTGAGCCCCAAAGCAAAGCCTCTCATCAGGGATTATATAGCCTTCTCCTGGCTCAGAGAATGTAACCACCCTCTTGACCCACTGCCCAATCACACAGCATCAAGGTGTGGGCATTCCTGAAAACCAAGCCTCCCGCCACCGGCTCCATGTGACCACATTCAGCCTATTAGGGGGCAGAGTATATTTTCAAATCAAGGAAGGTTTTCAAAGTCTCTTAAGCCAATCAAAGGGCCTAGGGGCAGGGAAGATCTTCAAATCTGCATTTCCATTAGGGAGTTTGATGAGAGTAGATTCTGGATCATTCAAACAGAAAGTAAAGCTGAATAACGTTTTATTTAGAGCTAATTGATCTAAATAATTTTGAGGCTTTTCTAATCTGTACTCACATTTAAATAACTGCACTAGGAGATTATTCACACAGTAAGAAAATGGGACTTTCTATTTTGAATATTAGATCATTCATTTTAGAGATAGACTATTATTGAATAACTTCCTTATACAGCTTTAACTTCTTCTGGGAGATAGTAATTTTATTTATTTGTAAATTCTTTATCATAAACTTTATTAAATATTTACTAGTTAACTTAGCAAATATTTACATTTCAGTGAGCTCATTTCCACCCATAATGTGTCATAACTTGTGAGTCACATCTTAATTTTCATCAGGATTCTTTCTCTGTTATCCTTTACTTTTCCCCATAGAGAGCCATCATTGAAGTGTTCTTTCTTCTTCTGGTTCTGCTTTCGTCACTTTGATGAAGATTTTTTGAGATATTTTTGTATATCTTATACTTGTCCTTGTTAGTTTCATTATCGTCTGTACTCCATTCCATCAAGGTACCACAACATATGTGGCCATTCCACCATTGTTGGACATTGTCACTTCCAATTTTATTTATCTGTTTATCTATCTATCCATCTGTCTTATCTGTTGTTCAGTTGTTTCAGTCATGACTGACTCTTTGAGAACCCCATTTAGAGTCTTCTTGCCAGAGATACTGAAATAATTTGTCATTTCCTTCTCCAGTTCATTTTACAGATGAGGAAACTGAGGCAAAAGGGTGAAATGACATGTCCAAAGTCACACAGCTAGTAAGTGTTTGAGACTAGATTTGAACTCAGAAATAGGAATCTTCCTGATTCCTGGCCCAGCACTCTTATCTTCTATGCCTCATGGCTGCCCCATTTATTTATTTGGCAATTACAAATGGCTGCTATGAATATATTTGAATAGACAGACCTTTTTTTTTTCTTCTTGCTAGCATTTTTAAAGTACGTTCCCAATAATAGGTTATTGGGGGTGCCTACAGTGTCATAGAATTGGAGAGCTAAAGAGAAAGTCTAGGCCTCTCACTTTACAGATGGGGAAACTGGACTGCAGAGAAATTAATGGGCCTCCTCAGGGTCACTGAACTGCTCATTGGCAGACCCAGCACCAGGACCTGGGTCCCTTGACTTCAGGACTATTACTCTTTCAACAAACACTATACTTTGAATAGAAGTGAACACTAGACTTTGTGTCAGTGAAATATTGTGACCAAGTAGAAGTCAATTGTCAATAAAAATGGATTTATGTGATATGTATGTAGATCACTTCTATGACTCTTGATTGGATGCACAATCCTGTTCCTGCAAGTGAAAAAGGTGAGCAGATCAGCTGGTCAGAAGAGCCCTAATTAACAACAATTGGAGGGTGATGGATGTCACCATTGGAGAAAAGAAAAAAAATCAATAGATTACATGAGTTATACCTTATTAGCATTGAATAAAGTAGAATAGAAATTAGGGCTTAACTTTGTTCTTTTCCCAGGCTTCCTTCGAGTTTTCCAAATATTTGAAATTAACCACACACTTTCCATCAAGTCATAAATATTTATTTAATATTCTGCTCATCTCCAGATATAGAGGTGATTGGAGTACAAATTCAGGCATATTTCTTTCTTTTTCTTTTTTGGGCATGACTAACACAGGGATTTGTCTCGCTTAACTATACATATTTGTAACAGGTTTTATTTTTCAATAAGAGGAGGGAAAGGTAGGAGAAAGAAAATTCAGGATTAAAAAAAAATAGAATTTAAAACATTTTTTTTTCTGATAGCAGAAAATCCCCAACTAATGTTTCAGAATGTGAGCTTCATAAACTGGCTCATTCATCAGGTTTAGCTAGCAATCTCTACCTAGAGCCTAAGGCATTTATGACAAAAGGCACACCACAGAATGTCAGCAGAGAGAGAGAGAGAGAGAGAGAGAGAGAGAGAGAGAGAGAGAGAGAGAGAGAGAGTGTGTGTGTGTGTGTGTGTGTGTGTGTGTGTGTGTGTGTGTGTGTGTGAGAGAGAGAGAGAGAGAGAGAGAACTCAGAGTCTAGTGCAGTATCTGGTGCATAGTTGGTACCTGGGGGAAAGCTGCAACATTCATTCCTTTAGTCCTTCAGCAAGTATTGGTTAAGCATATACCAGACCCTGTGCTGCTACAAAGAAATGAAATCAGTATATGTGGGTGTTTGTTGAGGGTATTGATGAGGAACTGGGCATCAAACTCTGAAGCTTCTGTTTAGAACTGCACTTAGAATGCCATGGTTTAAATTTCCATTTCTATAAAGACATCTCAGAGCAGAAGCTAGGTGGCACAGTGGATACAATTTCTAGTTGGGAAGACCTGATTTCATTTCTGCCTCAGACACTTTCACTAGCTGTATCACCCCAGGCAAGACACTTAACTTTCTGAATCTCAATTTCCTCATCTGTAAAATGGGAATATTAGTAACACCTACATCACTGTGTCCATTGTCATGAGAATCATGGGTTAAGGTTAGTAGTTAGTAAAGCCCTTTGCAAACCCTAAAGTCCCATGTAATCGCTAGTTAGTCTTATGTGTTTCATCTAAACAAAATATTAATAGGTCATTAATACACTAAAAGGAAGCATTTAGAGTGACATCCTCTGAGCATTGCTAGTCACACATTTAAAATGTGTTTCATAGTATATGATGACTTAATTAATGGATGTCAGGTCCAGACAAGAAAATCATGGCAAGCTGCTTGAGCAGCCACTTTGATCTTGAGCCAAGTGTAATGTCTGCTAAGCACTGTGTGATTCAGAGGTGTGTCGCACTTTCGGGGGGGGTGGGGGGTGGGGGGTCCTAGATGCTTCCTTCACATCTCTTCACCTGTCTGACTTAAAATCCTCAATCATATTTCATTTTCCTACCTTATTCAACAAACATTTATTAAGTACCTTGCTAGACAGTAGGAGAAAATATAACAGATATTTATTAAGCACCTACTGTGTGCCAAGAACTGTGCTAAATGCTGGAAATATAAATAAGAAAAGAAAGACAGTCCCTACACTCAAATGTTGAGGTCAGATTTTGGGCGAGTAGTTCGGGTGTAAAAGAATTCACCTAGACCTTCTCTGTAGCCATTGGGAGCTTTATTATGTGAAAGCTTGCACTGGCCTCCTTAGCAAAAAAACTAAGTGAAACCCCGCCCTTTGGGGGAGTTATGCTTATATAGAGGTTTCAAAATGATGATCTAGTTTTAGAGGTTTTAATGGGGGTTAAAGATTAAAGACATAGGACAAGAAAGGATTTTATGACATAGGATGAAGGAGACAAAGGGAATTCTTTATGGTTTAAAGGGGAACACAGGTTAAAGATTAAAGGCCGGGGGGACCACAGGATAAGGTAGACAAAAGCAATTTTATGTTATTTTAAAATAAGGGGGAAAGGACTTTAGGACGCCTTCAAGTTACAGAATAAGCTACAGGGCTTCCCAAAGTACTAGAAAAACAACCCTTAATATTCTGTTTAACCTTTAGGGCACCATTTATATCTACAAGGAGCTTACAGTCTAATGGGGTAAGACAACATATAAGACAAAGCTGGAATGGGGAGAGGGAACAGGACACCAGAAGTAACTGGTTTGGGGCATCTTGTTCTGTGGAGTTGAGGCCAAACAAAGGTGCCCAAAGTAGTGATATGCTAAGTCCAGGTTCTGCTCTCCATAAAGGAAGGCTTTGGGTGGAATTTAGTACTCCGCCTTCTAGCCCTCCAGTCAGAGCAGAAAGGAGACTGGAAGTTGGGAAGGTATGGATTATATCCCGGGTTGAATAAAACAGAATAAAGAAGAGATTTCTGGTGATCAGCTAATCCTGGGAGGGGCATCTTGTCCCCGAGACCAAGCCAAATTGTAGAGTTTACTATCAGAAAAAGACACAAATACAGATGAGGTGCAAAATGAAATGCTACCCTCTGGATCTGACCTTCAGAGACCACCCTTCCCCATCTCTTCCCCTAAATTCATTCAGATTTGGACACCCCACCCCCATTCCCGGGGCTCTGCTGTCTGATCTATGAATACAGATTCACATACCTACTAAAGCTAGCCATCCCCAGATGATGTTTCATATCCCATCCAATCACCCACTATGGGAAACTTGTTCTGCCACTCTATGTGGTTTATTTTCCCATCCTCCCATGCCCCAACTCCCAACTTTTTACCTCTTGCTATAAGGGAATATTAATGAAATCAGTGTGATAGTGACCTCAGGAAAGGGCATGACAACCAACTGCCTGCCCCATGAATCCAATCCCAGTCCCTCTGACTCCCCAGCCCAGAACTCCTTTGGCGGAACAACCCCCTCCACAGATGTCTCAACATCAACAGCTCAAGCTCCTTAGGGCCAAAGGCTGTCTCCCTTAGTATTTGTAACCCCAGTGCTTGGCACATAATCAGCTCTTGATAAATGCTTATTCATTCATTCATATTCAAGATCTAGGCAGGAGGGAAATAGCAATCTGAATTGAATTAATGCTTCAGTAGGCAAGAAAGACCCTCTGCCTTCTGAAGCAAAGTAAACAAAGGAAAAGGTGTTTAAGTATGGTTCACCTTTGCATTGCAGAGAACAATCCATTCTGACTGGAAAACAGTGAGCACATAGCTGCTTGGCAGGTCCACTTCCTCTCTGTCTGATCCCTGGCCCAGGACTGCCCTTTTCTTTTTCTTTACCTTTGCTAATGTTCCTTTCACTAATACGCTTTCCCTCCCGTGGCTTGCCAGTCTAGACAACAAATGTTAGAGGCAAGTGTCCTATGAAAGGGGAAGGAAGGGAGGGAGGGAGGAAGGGAAGGAGGGAGGGAGGAAGGAAGGAAGGAAAGAAGGAAGGAGAAGAGAAAAAAGACAGAAAAGAGAAAAAAGAGAGGGGAAATAAAAAGAAAGAACAGAGCTTGCAAATTATAAGCTAGTGAGTTGACTCCAATTCCTGGCAAAAGTAAATAATATATTATTAAAGGGCAATGAGTGAATATCTAGAAAAAAAGCCTTGATCAGAGATTATAGCAAAGTCTTTCGTGCTATTCTTGTAGAAAAGATGGAGAGAGATGAACACCCTTAGGTGAACTCACTAATGTCTAAACCAGGGGTGGGAAACCTGTGGGCTTGAGGCCACATGTGGTCCTCTAGGTCCTTAAGTGACACCGTTTGACTGAATCTAAACTTCACAGTCCAGATCTAAACAGTCACACTCTAGGAGTGGTGATTGGTATATGATTCAATATCACTTAGAAAGAAGGGAGGTCCATAGTGGAGTGCCCCATGGCTCTGGGCTTGTCCCTGAGATATTGATCAGTTTTTCAAAGATTTGATCAAGGCTTAAAGTGGCATGTTTGCCAGGTTTACTGATGAGGCACAGCTGGGAGGGATAGCTAACAAGCTAGATGTCAGTGATGACCTAAAATAGGATCTTGACAAGTTAGAACATTGCGCTAAATAAAATTTGATGACATGTAGCAGGGATAAATTGAAATGTCTCATGCTTGAGTAAAAAAACAAAAACAACCCAGTTTCACAAATGAAACACAGGAAGCATGAATAGTTTGTCTGACAATGATCTGTGGAGTTATAGTGCCTTGTAAGTTCAACACAATATTTAACCTCATTAAGAGAAGTATGGGGAAGGTGGTAGTGCTGCAGTCATTTGCTTTGGTCTGACACCCTGGAGTATTATATTCAGTTCAGGGCACCGAATTTTAGCAAGGACAGTGTAAAAGGTAGCTAGGTGGCTCAGTGGCTCAGGACCTAGAAGAGCTGATTTCAAATCCTGCCTCAGACACTAAATAACTGTGTGTCCCTTAGCAAATCATTTACGCACCATCTGCCTCAGTTTCCTCAGTGGTAAGATGGGGATAATAATGGCACCTACCTTCCAGTGTTCAAGACACAACTGCCTGCCTCAGTTTCCTCAACTATAAAATGGGGTAATGTTAGCACCTGCCCCACAGGATTGTTATGAGGATCAAATGAGATAACATTTGCAAAACACCTAGCACAATACCTGGCACACAGTAGGAGCTTAATAAATGCTTTTTGCCTTCCATTTAAATGGAGAACATCCATAGAAGGCTAACCAGGATGGTAAAAAAGCCTTGATAATTTGCCATGAGAGCTGCTGAATCCATGGACCTTTAACCTGGAGTAGAGAAGACATAAGGGGTACACTATAGCTATCTGCAAGAATTTGATAGATTGTCATGTGGAAAAGTGAATTTAAGCATATCTTAAAATTATTTTAATAAATATGAGCCAAATTTTTCAAACTGTTTATTGTAGAGATGATAAATGCTCCACCTTGAGGCTTAGTAACACCATCCTGTGGGTAATTACAACCTATAGAAAATCGGCTTACCCTCAGAGGACAGAATTTGGAGCAATGAGTAAGATTTTGATTGAAACAACTTTTAACTTGATCAACTTAAAACAGAGTGGAATGGGCTACTTCTGGAGGTAATGAGTTCCCACACACTGTAGGTCTCAAAGCAAAGACTGGATGACCATTTGGGGATATTGTTGAGGACTCTTTTCCAGGCATGGTTTGGACCAGATGACTTCTGAGGTTGCTTTCAAATCTGACATTCAGTTTTTCTGTGAAATCTTATCTTAAAGACCTTGTTCCAATCCTGCCTCCTCCATTGCTCTTTCTTTTAATGCAGTTTTAATTTTTCTTGTTAACTCAATTTCATTTCCTTCCATTTAAAAATTGATAATTTTTTTTATCACCACCATTTCCTAATATATTCCCTTAACTTAATCTTCCTTTGTAGAAGATAAAAAAGACAGTTAAACAGAGCTGAGGGAATCCCCACATGAAACATTCTGCTCACTCCTCTACTGAGGAGAAATATGGGTTTCATCCTTTGCCCTCTGGAACCCACAGAGTTCATTGCAATTAATCTGAGTTCCCTTGTCTTTTAGTGTTTCCTTTACACTATTGTAATCAGTGTTTATTTTATCTCCTTCATTCTGTTTTCTCTGAATTTCTTGGTGTAAATTTTCCCATATCTTTCTGAATTATTAATATTCATCAGTTTTATGGCACAGTAATGTTCCATTACATGTATATATTACAGTTTGTTTAGCCATTCCTTGATCGATATGTAGCCTCTGTGTTTCCAGGTGGCTTTTTTTCTTTTATGTCAGAGCAAATGAGTGTTTTGTTATACATAAGGCCTTTGTTTCTTACTGTCGTTGACCTCATTGGGATATATTCCAAGTAGTGGGATGTCTGGGTCAAAAGGTATGAAAAATTTAGTGAATTTTCTCACATAATTATAAATTGTTTTCCCAAATGATTAGACTAATTCACAGCTCCATCCCCACTCTGTTGGTTTGCCTGTCTTCTCACATCTCTTCTAAAATTGACTAATTCCACTTTTAAGTCTCCCTTTTAAAAATTCCCAGTTCTCTCTTAATCAGTAGCACACAGTTTAGCATTCAATATTTCTCTAATCCTTTCAAATGCATAATTTGTCCCTGTCCCTAATTAGATTATAAAGTCTAGGAGGGCAAGAACTGGGTCATAATACTTTTGTATTTCTCTGTGGGTACATATAGTAGAGGCTTAATATTTTGTAACTGGTCAGTTGATTGATTCAGTGATGCAGGGTTGTATTTAGAATTGGGAGAGGGAGGAAGAAGATACTAAAGTTTGAATTCATTAATGTTCCTTTCCATATCCCTGAAGAAAGAAAAGTTATAAGGGAAATCAGTAACTAAGGTGAATTTTTTCTTTTTTTTTTTTTGGCCTTTTGGAGGGCAGTTGGGGTAAGTAACTTGCCCAAGGTCACACGGCTAGGTTTTTTATTTGTGTGTGTGTTAAGTGTCTGAGGCTGGATCTGAACTCAGGTCCTTCTGACTCCAGGGCCAACACTCTACTCACTGTGCCACCTAGCCACCCCATCTAACTAAGGTGAATTTAAGCATATTTTCAAAATACTTTAATAATGCAATTGAGGATTCACCTTGATTATTCAAAATTAGCTAGGGACAGCTGGGTAGCTTGGTGGATAGAATTTCAGGCCTGGAGTCAGGAAGTCTCGTCTTTGTGAGTTCAAATCCAGCCTCAGACACTTTCTAGCTGTGTGACCCTGGGCAAGTCACTGCTTCATTTCCTTATCTATAAAATGAGCTGGAGAAGGAAATGGCAAACCACTTCATTACCTTTGTCAAGAAAACCTCAAATAGAGTCTCAAAGAGTCAGACTCAACTCAAAGGACAGAACAACAACAAAATTCAAATTCATCAACAAGCATTTATTCCTTGCTTACTGTAGAAAGACGCTGTTCTAGGCACTAGGGATACTGAGATAAAACATGTCATAGTCCCTGCCCTCAAGGAGCTTCACTCTTCTGTAAGGAAGTGAGGGGTATGAGCTGCACAGAAATGAACATAGTACAAATTAGGATGGGAAGGGATCAAAACAGAATTCCAGAGAAAATTCTCTAGTAACATTTGAAGAGATGAGAAAACACTGAGCAGAGTCTGTTAGTCCATAAGCATTGATTAAACGCTTACCATGTGCCAGGCACTATCTGAGATAGAAACAAAAGCAAAAACCACAACAAAACATGGAGCTCACATTCTAAGGATGGAGAAAGGGTCAGGATTAGTAAAGTTTTTTTGGAGGAGGTGTGACTTGAGCCAAGCCCCAAAACAAAAGGAGGCATTGGAAAGGCTAACAGGAAGCGAATGACTCTCCCTCTTAGAATTCCTATAATGTAGAACAAGTTATTTTATACAACATAAGGCAGTTATCTTTGTAATACTAAATAGATTCTTAGCTCTCAAAGCTCTTCTCGATAAATATAGGTATAGTATACATCTCAGAAGAGTAACATTGAATGAAAAAAAAACATTATCTGGAGATAAAAGTTTTACGTGATTAGAATTTATATTTCTCTTAATGTAAAGGTGATTTTTATACTTCTCCTAACAAAACTGGATCATGGAATCAGAGATTTTCAGAGGTCAGCTGTAGACTAACCTTCTCTCCCCCACCCCCCGCATGACCTTTTCCTCATTCTGACTTCCTTTAATGTTTATGTATTCAGTCAGCATCATGCTAAGTGGGGCATTCAGTAACATTTCGTTTATTTAGTGGTCATTTTTTCTTGTTGAAACCTTAGTGACCCAGAACAGCTATAAGAAACTCAGAAGAATGACTGTTCCAATCAGTGACAGAAATAGCTGAAATTAACCAAAGATGGGCACTGGAATCACTGATCACAAGGAAAGGACTTTCATTGGGCAGCAATATCTGTAGGTGGTGATTCACATAGCAGGACAAGGAGAAAATAAATAGAGAAAACAATAGACAAGAGAAAAGAGTGACACACGGGAGGAAGGCTGCTTATTCAGTAGGTAGAAAAGATAAATCTCATCTCAAGACAAGAGTCAGAGCTTATACTTAAAGCTTCCCGGGTGATTGGACCAGTGGTGGTACCAGGCAGCATGAAATAAGGAAGTGAGCAGCAGACCCACTGAACAGGGTAAGAAATGGCTGTTGTAAATGAATAACGGTGTTGACAGAGACAAAAGAAATATCCACTAGGCCAGCTGAGGTTTGTTATCAAGACAAATTGAGTCATGTGCCTTTCAGTAGCCCCTGAGGGCATTTATGTTACAGGCAAATACAAGTATCACTCTTTATAATAATGATTGTGAGACATTTAGAAAAGGGTACATTATGCTCAGCATATTCTTTACTAAGACAAAGAGATATATGATGTATTTTTTAGAAGAAAAAGGCTATTTTGTTTTTTCAAAGTTTTAAAGGAAACAGAGGGAAAAATTGTGCATCCAAAATTCACCATCTAACCAACCATTCCATAGGCATCACTGTGCATTTCTGTGGGCTTGTTCCCCAGTTGTTTCAGGTACTCAGGTATAAGTTGGGTCTGTGTTATCTCCACAAACTAATTATATATTTCTTTTGGGTGGGACTCATGTAAACAACCAATAAACTAATAAATGCGACACTAAACTTTTAGCTTGATTTGGGGGTCCCATTTTTTTATTACTGAACTGTCTGAATTGACAGTTTTTTCTCATGGTGTGTTGATACAGCCAAAGGTACACCCCATCTTGGATTGACTCTCCTGTGAGCATCTTCTTTCTTCTGTTTTATTGTGTGACTATACATCTACATATTTACCTTCGGGAGGTGGTGTGGTATTCTTGACCAGCACCGATACTGAGAAATTTTTAAGGGGTTTAAAAAACATCCACCTTTTCTAGGTTGCATGGCCGAGATCTGGCAAAGTTTGTCACCTATGCGTGACAGTGTAGGGTTGGATGCATCCAAGGACCATCCTAACCCACTTCAAGCTAACCTTGGCCAATTCAAATCTGCTGGATCCAAATGTGGAAAGTTAGAATTGGCTACAGGGACGGGGGCCTAATGGAATGATAATTATTTTTACTGTTTAGCAGCAATCATGTTACGTTTGGAATCTGCTAAACTTCATCACTAACCTGTCATACTAGATATTGGATTAATAATGATTCTTCCATGAGCTTTTCCATCTGCACAGAACAGATATTTTTAATTGTGGGAGTTTTCACTGATAGTAAGTGCAATTTGCAGTTATCTTTGCTCCCAAGAGAAGTTAGGCCATATGGTTGGAGGACCATTATAGCTTCAGGTTATCTTATGTATATGTATAAAAGAATACAGCTTTCCTGATATTTCATGATAGAGCAAAAGCATGTTAATCCTTGGTCTATTATTTCCATAGCCTGTTTCCTTGCTTCCCTTCTTTCCCATGCCTACCTTGTGGCCCTCCTATTAAATAATTCTTTGAAGGGCCTAGATTAGGAGAATTTTCTGAGACAATATGGAAAAATATAGTATACAATAAAATAAAATACAGTATACAATATCTTTTCTGCCCCAAATGGGTATGCAATGGCAAAGAACAGTGCTTCTATGATTTTTTTTTTTTTTGGTATTGATTTCAAACTTGTATCTTTCCCTAAATGAGGAAAATTAGTGATTTCTCTAAGGTTAGTACTTGCGTAAATTGGATTTTTAGAATGGGGAAAACACTTTAACATGGTGATATTGGAAGACAGGACCATTGTTTATGTTCTAGGGAGGCTAGAAAAGGTCATTTTTATGTAAAGTTATATTTTACAGGACAAGATTTTGTTTTTCAATGTCTTTTAAGCTATGTGATAGTGAACAAGTGAATCTTATTAGTGAATAACATTCTCCCATTAAAAATTAAGTTTATTGTAGTCTATTAGTAGTTTGGGGGAGACATTACTAAAATGGAGGTCATCATGCCCCAATTAAAAAAATAATCCACATTACATGTTACTGGGGCTAATTATAGGTACATTAAGAACCCCCAGTTTCAAAGAGAGATACACATGCTTACAGATAGAAAGAAGCCTCTAAGGACTCCTTGGGCTCTAGATTACTGTTTAGAAGTTACTCAATCCAGTTTTTAATGTGGAAACCCCCCAAGCTTATAGTCTCTTCCCTCTTATTACTAGGTATCCAAGCTGTGGGATATCTGAGCTTCGGAATTATACTTTTTCAGATTTCTGGACACATTTTCAGTAATTTCTTGGTGGGCAATTCATTATTTCCTCTCTTTAGAACTTGATTGAAACTGTTTGTTTATTAACTTGAAAAAATGGATTCTCAAAATCTTGGAGCCCAACCTAGTGGTCATCCAGTGAGCCCCTGAAAAAGAGCTATACCCCCTTTTTAGCTGATGTTGTTGCTTTGAAATTTCCTTACTACCTCTGAAAACTTATAATTCTGGCTGAAGGAGAGGAGAAGTCAATGCTGAATGTTTCCTTGAGTGTGACCTATTTGTTTATGTTCCCACAGGGCTGTGTTCTGAGACCGTTTCCATCACAGATGTGCCGCATAGTGAATCAGTGGAAGGAAGCCCTTTCCGTCCTCCATCACATTCTTTCTCCACTGTCTTTGATGAAGACAAACCAATAGCCAGCAGCGGGACGTACAACTTGGACTTTGACAACATTGAGGTAGTGGATACTTTACAGACCTTGGAACCCAGCTCCTCAGATGCCAAGAATCGGGACTCCAAAGTGAATGTCCGGAGAAAATCGACAGACTCTGTCCCAGTCTCCCGATCTTCCTTATCCCGATCCCTCAGTTTGCAGGCGAGTGACTTTGATGGTGCTGGTGGTGCCTCTGTGGAGAATAACGAGGCAGGGGCAGTAGCAACTGATGCCTACAGCACGGGTACAACCAGTGCTTCTAGTACCCTTAAGAGAACTAAAAAACCCAGGCCCCCTTCCTTAAAAAAGAAACAGACCACCAAAAAGCCCACAGAAACACCACTGGTAAAAGAAACACAGCAAGACCCAGTGGAAGAGAGTCCTGTTATTAGTGAGGAAAACCCAGCATCTGAAACAAAAACTGAATTGAGTAAGATAGAAGGTTCAGGACCAGAGCTGTCAGAGGAGAGCCCACTGGAGACTCCTGCTGTATCCAAAGCAACCTATCCCCTGGACCCTGATAGTGCCGAAGGGGATATTCCACCCAACACAGGCAACAGCAAAGTGCAGAACTCACCCCCCATTGGGAAAAAGACACTGCCTCTGGCAACAGCCCCAGAGGCTGTGGACGTGACCCCGTCTGACACGGGAGGGCAGGAGAACTCCCCAGCCAAAGGGCTCTCTGTAAGGCTGGAGTTTGACTATTCTGAAGATAAAGGAAGTTGGGACGACCAACTGGAAAACCCCCCTCCTCCCAAAAAGATAGGTAAAAAGCCAGTTGCCAAGATGCCACTAAGGAGGCCAAAGACTAAAAAGACGGTGGAAAAACTTGATAATGCCCCTGCCTCCCCCACTAAGTCCCCTGTTGACCCTAATGAAATCCCTATCTCCAAAGGCTCCTATACCTTTGATATAGATAAATGGGATGACCCCAACTTTAACCCCTTTTCTTCCACTACAAAAATACAAGAGTCCCCCACATTGCCCCAACAGACATACAGCTTTGATGCGGACCTCTCTGATGACTCTGTTGGCCCTTTTAAGGCATCTTCTAAGATCTCTAGCTCACCTTCTAAGTCCCCAGCTTCTTTTGAGATCCCAGCCAATGCTGTTGATGCCAATGGGGTAGAAGGAGACAACCTAAACAAGCCTGCAAAGAAAAAGAAGACACCGCTAAAGACGTAAGTTCAAGGGTAGAGTTGGATCAGGATTTTGGAACGGGTGGTAGATATTAGAGTGATAATCATCTTGGTACCTGGATACATTTATGAAGGCTTTTGGCCTAATCATTGGCCATTATAGAAATGATATCGGACAGGTAGAATATCTTGTCCTGTTTTTCGCAGCAATTGTCATGGCATTTTCTCCGTCATATAAAGGATGCACATCTAAGAACTACCATCAAGAGATTCCTTAGAGGTTGGATCCTTGAGCTTTTGTCTTAAGAAGTTAGGGTTTTTAAGATTTTATTCATTTTTGCCTAAGATCCTTTGCCTCACCTGTATGTGTATGATAGGTGATGTCTTTATTTAGGATAAGCACTGAGTCTTTTAGAAACAAAACAGTTCCTCTATGCAGTAGAGGTTCCAGGGAAAGAACTTTCTCACCTTCACCTATGCACCTTCTTGGCCATTCCATGTATAAATTTGTTTCCTGGAATGGCTTAGTGACCAGGATGCCCAGATATATTCATTATCTGTAAAATGCTAATAATGATTTTTTTGCAGTGATTCTTCTCTGAGGAGAAACCAAGGAACCATCTCTGTTACAGACCCAACTGTTGAACTTAATTCACTCTCTCTGGTTTCAGAAGAAAAAAAATTTCACCATTTCCCCTTGAACTTCTAGGATCAGCACCTCAGCATCTTCCTACCCTAACATCTTTTGCAAAGGTTCAAAACCCCAGTTGTCTAAATGGAACAAATAAAACTCTGAAGGAAGAAACAATCTTGGCCAAACTCTATCAGCCCATTAAAAATAACTATTAGAGGTTATATACTTTTAAATTTAGATTTATGTTGAATATGATGAACTCTCTAGGTAACCCTATAATTTATAGAGAAGGAGCAGTCCTGCATTGGTAGACATTACTTGTTGTGTAATAAAGAGATTGGGAGTCAGGAAAACTTTGGTTCAGATCCTACCTCAGATAGTAGTAGTAGTAGTAGTAGTAGTAGTAGTAGTAGTAGTAGTAGTAGTAGTAGTAGTGGTAGTGGTGGTGGTGGTGGTGGTGGTGGTGGTGGTGGTGGTGGCGGCGGCGGCGGCGGCGGCGGCGGCGGTGGTGGTGGTGGTAATACTGCCATTACTACTAGTACTACTTCTACTAGTACTACCTGTACTAGTTCTACTAGTACCACTAGTTCTACTAGTACTACTAGTTCTACTAGTACTGCTAGTTCTACTAGTACTTCTACTAGTACTACTAGTTCTAGTACTACTTCTACTACTACTAGTAGTACTACTACTAGTACTACTTTTACTAGTACTAGTACAACTAGTACTACTACTACAGCTTCTTAACTAGCTAGAATTTACATATAGTGTTTTAGGGTTTGCCAGGTATTTTATACATATTACCTAATTTTATCCTCACAACAATCCTGGGAGGTAGGAGTTATTATCCCTAGCTTATAGGTGAAGAAACTAAGGCAGATATAGGTTAAGTGATTTGCCCACTTACAAAGTCAAGTGACTGAGTCCTGGGGCAGCTAGGTGGCACAGTGAGTAGAGCATCGACCCTGGAGTCAGTAGGACCTGAGTTCTGATCCAGCCTCAGACACTTAACACACACAAACAAAAACCTAACCATGTGACCTTGGGCAAGTTACTTAACCCCAATTGCCCTCCAAAAAAAAAAGTGACTGAGTTCAGATCTGAACTCAAGTCTTCCTGACTCTAAGTCAAGCACTTCTTCTTCTGTGCCACCTTACTGCCTAGCAGTGTGACTTCAGGAAAGTCACTTTGCTGTGTCTCAGTTTCCTCACCTGTAAAATGAGGGGGTTGTACTCAAAGGCCTCTAAGATCCTCTCTATCATTTTATCTATGATCCTTTGAGTTCCCTCCATCCTTGAAATCACAAGGTCAGCCCCAATCACTCCCCCTAAGAGGAATCCATGGGTAGCTCCTGTAACATGCATTCCAGATTCAGAGGCCAGCTGGCACCTTAGTAAAGGTATTGAATGTACATCTAATACTGTTATCTGCTTAGATGGCTTGAACTCTCCCTCCAGTGCGGTTTTGTGCCTGGAACCTTTGAAGATTTCACAATTTCTTTGTGTCCAGTCATCACACTGGGCAGCCACAGAACAAAGGACAGCTGCTGGCCTCTATCTGCCCACTTAGCCTTGAATAGAGAACAGGTGGCCTGCTCAGCTTGAGGTCTGAACCATGCCCAGGATTTAACATTGCAGAGGGACTTGGGATGTCTCAGGAGGACTGTATTTATATCTAAGGGGAGACAGCCTTGAGATCGCCTTTAGCAGTGGAGAAGCATCAGACAAGTTGGGAAACAGATGATGATGTTTCCTATCTCTGTTTACCCAAGCACACCTTTATTTTTAGAGAATTAGTCAGAAGCACTGGCAGGAATCATTATGCCCCAAGCTTCAAATGGCATCTGAAATGCTTGCCACCAATTCTCTTCTTTTGGTGAGAAGGAAGGGGAAGCGATCAATGAAACTGACATAAGCTAAAAGAAAACCTATTTCTGCATCATCTTATTATTCCTAGTCCCTTTATTGATCTCCTTGAGAGCTTGTGGGCATGCGTTGCCAAGTCAACAAGTCAAGCCAACATGCATTATTAAGCATCTACTATGTGCCAGGGATTGGAGCTACCACAAAAGGCATAAAAAAAAGCAGGCTAAAGCAAGATGGAGCTATTCTAAGCAGTCTCACACTCCTGCCTCCCAAGTATCATTTCCTGTGTACACGCACACTCTCTATGGCTTGGGAAATGCCCTAAAGATCTGCAGAGAAACACTAGAAGGCTTAAATCAAGACCTTCCCAGAAAGCCTCCTTCCTTCCACAATCTTGAATGTTTGTAGCTCTTCCAATGGTCTCTACAGTGGACGGTGATTTTTTTCCTAACACATTAATAACCAGTTGTCTGCAGATTTATCTATTTTGTCAGTTCCTTTCTGTCTGTCTCTCTTTTTCTTTGTCTTTTTTGTCTTAGGATGGTAGAAGATGTGATGTCTGTATGTTCTCTGTTGTAAGTAAACTTAATGGAATCAGATTCTTATGCTAAAAAGGGCTTCCCTTCTTCAACCCCATCTCTCATCCCCATTTGTTTCTGGCTTCTTTGCTTTCCTTGTTTACAATTCATGGCTGTTCCATACATGTTTCTGTGGCATGATGGGGAATTATGGGGCATGGGGCTTCATATTAGTGGAAACCATTTTTCTCATTTGTCATTTTCTCATTTGAAATTGCTTGCCTGCTTTTTGGGAGTGAAACTTTTTTTCTCCCCATTTTTGATGTTATCATGAGAACCTGCTCTCTTATTTTTTTTTTTTTTTTGCATTTTTTCCCTTTCATCATCAATTGGATGGGTGGAAGATTGCTTTGGATAACACCGTGGCTCAATTTACAACTATCCATCAAGATTTGAATCCATAGATTTGGGTTCACAGCCAGCCCTTGAGTAGAGCGTGTTCTTGCTAATGGACAGAGTTAAAATGTTTTAGTAATTTCAAACTGATAACGAAATTCACAGATCCAGAAGGTACTGAGCCCTCAGGCCAGAAATCTTTTTTCTTTCTTTCTTTTTAAATATGATATGCACGGATGTTAGAGCAATCCACAGCCCTTCACACATTCCCCTCCTTGTCTTTGAAGACACTGACAGGCTGTCAGTTGGAATGCATCCTTGGCATCCATGTATGGTCATGTTGGCTTTGATAAAAGCAGAGCTGACCACCTCTGAGCTGTTGCTGCTATGCCCTGGCCCACAGAGCTCTATTGAACAGCTCAGGTGTGGAGAAGAGGGAGGTGGCTTCTCTTCCTTCCCTTCCTTAATAATGAAAACCAGCATGATCTTAAGCAAGTACCTAGAAACCCCCATGCAAAGCCCTGGGGGAGGATGCTTGCTTCATCTGGTTCTCTTCTGCTAAAGGGACTTCTGCTAACCCTTCAGAAACATTTTTAAGATATTAAAAATAGGCATATAATATATATATATGTGTGTATATATATGTATATACATATAGATATATTTATATGCCTGAACAAATATATACGCAGACCTTTCTTTTGGCTGCTCTCAGGGAAAGTGCTGTTGCTATTTTGTTTTATTTTTAACATAACAATGCCATTGTTGGAATATTTTGGTTGAAAGAAAGTGAAGAACTGGATTGCCAGAAGTCACACTTAAGGAAAGGGGCAGTGAGTTAAAAAGGGAGTAGGATGAATATAGCAGTCACTTCCCTTGTGTAATCACAGCCCAGCCTGCAGGTGTATATGTAATGTTTCTTAAGGCTGTGTCACAGAATGTGAAAACCAATCCTCTGCTTGCTTAAAAATGACCTGATGTATTTACCCAAGCTATTGTATATTAATATATTATTCTCTACTTCCCAAACTCTTTTCTTATCTATATTCATCTCCTAATACTCTGAGAGATGTAATTTTGGGCTCTCCCTCCTCCCAAGCTTACGTGGTACCCATCCTAGGGCAGGTGTTTGGTCACTGGATGCCTTGCACACTTCTAGATCTTAGTGAATTGAATCGATAGGAAGTGTGGAATCTAAAATTACCCCATTGTAGTTGGTAGATCTATATGGGATCTTGAGAAATCATCTAGTTCATTTTGCTACCTTTTGTCAAGGTCATCCACATGCTGATAAATGCTTAACAGCTAGCTCTCCAAAAGAAAAAAATCAATAAATGTAACCATGACACCCTTTTAAGCTTCATCTGCATCATTAACATTTTCTCTGTTACTTTATTAAGTCAAGACAGTCAATAAAATAATAAATCAAGCCCTGATTTGTAGTGTTTACCAATTTCCAAGGTGTAAATGCTCACACTGAAAATTGCCTCTCACAAGCTGATATGAGCACACCTCTGGCTTCTCACTTATCCCCTCTGAGAGAAATGAGATTACATATATAAATATACATAGAGATGTACATACTTTTCTGCATATGCATATATGTGTACATGTAGATGGATAGATAGATAGAGTGAAATAGTTCTTCAGATACGGAGATGCTCTAAATATTCTTTATAAACACTTGCTAGCCCTCACTTCCAGTTTTGTGACCAGCTGCGGTTGCTCTCTGGCAATCTGGTTGTGAGCTCTACCCCAGCCAGCCAACTATAAAAGGAATACAGAACACCTGCTTCATAGGTACGTGGTGAAGTCAAGCAAGGCAACACTTGAGAAGTCCCTAATGGCTCATCTACTAAAGACAGAATGTTTTAAAAGTAAGGCAAATCCATCAATCCTCCCTTCCCTTGGTCTGATGTTCTTTTATGAGACAGCTCTGTTAATTGGCCAAAGCATTGGCTTTTTGCAAGTATGACCCAAGTCTAGCCTACATCATCTTCACTTTCTGGATCCCTTCTCCAAAATGGCATCCCTTTGTTATTGATGCAGCTTTATGTTACTTTTCCTTGGGAACAAATTAGGAGTAGTTACTAAAAACACAGTTTATTTTCAGGAGGGATGTATTTCAATAATGCTGGTGTGGTGCATATGGGAGTATGGAGCAGTATGGGCTAGCAGGAATGGCAGTTGTAGCCCGCTTTGTATCGCGACACAACGCGTTCTCTGTGCCTCTGTTTGTTGTGTTTACATTTTAAATTTTGTTTCCAGTGATACATTTAGGGTGAAAAAGTCGCCAAAACGGTCTCCTCTGTCTGATCCACCTTCACAGGTATATAATATTTTTCTTTTATTTATAATTTTATTGCTCATATGGGAAAGATCTGAAATGAGTATTTTTAACCCTTTACTGCCAGCCCTGTATAAATTTTCCACTTGGGATGGTTTAGTTTCAGGTGGGGTTGGGGGTGGGGCAAGAGACAGCATGGAGGAGTTACTGGAAAGACCTGGGTTTTCTTCCTAGCTCTGATATTGTGATACTTAACACCTCTGGGCCTCAGTTTCCTCAATTGTAAAACAAGGGGATAATACCTTCTCTGTGTATTTCACAGAGCTGTTGTGAGGTTCAAATAAAATAACAGATGTGCAAGTGTTTTGTAAAAACTGTGTTGCTTTAGAGTCAAAGGGATTTATGTTCCTTGAGAGTATGATAGTTAGGAGGTAGAAACTCAGATGATGAGTATCTAAAATGTCAGAAAATGAGCTATATTCTTACATTTCTTTAAGAAATTATTTCTTTGCCTTTCCATCAAAGCACCATTATGTGTTCTGATGCCAGAGAAAATGGGGTTATCTGTACAACTAAAGTCTTCCTAGAGATTTCCCCAAGCAGTCTTGAGCAGAGGGGTCAGTCACACAGTGCTTCCCCAGCCACGTTAAAACTTAATCAGGAAATGTTTAACAAAATTAATAAAATATAATATGATACAGAGAATGTTAATTTGTAGTTTTCTAAGTTAGTATGAGGGACCTGCAGGGATCTGTTTCTACTTAAGCTTGACACTACTGGTTTAAAAGTTTCCTTCTCTTTCTACAGATCATTATAATTCATATTATCACTGTACATTCCCTTGTCTAGTATGACTTTCACAAGTATTTCAAAGATTAACCAGTCAGAATAGAATACAATAAAATAGGCTGCACTTCTTCCTTCAGAGGCCCAATTAAAGTTTTCTGAAACTATCTGTTTATTCCCCCACAACTGATCTTCCATAATTAGGATGGACCTAAATAAAGTAAAGGGATGAGACATGAATAGAAATCATTGCAATGTGAGTTAGAATGAAGTGAGTGGAGGGGACAGGTCAAAGAGGAAGAGGCAAGAAAGAGACATGGACAGAAGGACCCCTTCTAGCTGGGAAAATCTGAAGGCATCCCCAGGGACTCATTCTTAATAGCCTATTCATAATGACCTGGGCAATGAAAGAAGGGAAAATGCTTAACAAAATAAATAAAATATAATATGATACAGATAATATTAATTTGTAGTTTTCTAAGTCAATATGAGGGACCTGCAGGGATCTGTTTCTATTTAAGTTTGACACTAGTGGTTTAAAAGCCCAGAATATAGGCATAATGCTCAAATGCAAAGAGGCCAGAGAAGGTAGGGCCAAATTAGAAAATGGTTAGGAGTTCATAATGGAGAGTGGTTAAGGCTGTGAATGTCAGAGTTAGGGTTTATATTATACCCTGTGTACAGTAGGTAGCCAGGGAAGGTTTCTGTATAGGAAAGTGGCTTATGAAGACTCCACTGGCAGTGATGAAGGATATACTGGAGAAGGGAGAGATGGAAGGTGGGGAGAGCAATCAGGGGATTATTAAAATAGTCCAGGAAAGAAGTAGGTAACTAGGGCTTAAATGAGAGTAAAGGCAGCAGAAGTGTCAATCAGGGGAGGCAGGGGAAAGATATCATATACATAGAATCTATAGGGCCAGGCAACTAACTGGCAAAGAAGCAAATTTCAGCTCAATATAAAGAAAACCTCCCTAATAATGAAAAATTATCCAAAAGTAAAACAGGCAACCTTGAGCAAGGAGTGGGTGGCCCACTTATTGGAAGTATATAACAAGCAAAGGCTTGATGGCCATTTTCTGACATCTTAGATACTCATCATCTGAGTTTCTCCCTCCTAACTATCATACTCTCAAGGAACATAAATCCCTTTGGCTCTAAGGCATAGTGGGATAGAGGAGAGAGACCTGGATTCAGAGTCAGAGGAGCTGAGTTTGAATCCTACCCATTCTGTCTGCTACTGTGACAGGACCCTGGGCAGATCACTTGGCCTTTCTCAGCCTCCATTTTCTTATCTGTCAAATGAGGGAGCTAGATTAGAAGGTCTCTTCTAGCTATTATCCTCTGACTTATACCATTATATTTTTGTGTTTGCTTTTAGCAACAACAGGGGAAGTGGTGTATTAAAAGTATATAATTTGTTAAAGCATTATTTGGGTTTTCCTGTGGGAAATGGAAACAAGCAAATTCTACCTCTACAAAGCTAAGAAAGCCACTTTCAAAGTTGTATAATGTCCTTAAGTGATTTTCTTATATTTCTCAAGAGTGAAGAGCTTGGCTATTTCACATTACAATGATGTGGGGTCTATTTACTTTACTGAAATGGTGACCCTTAATCAGTATTTACACTCTGAGGAAAAAGTCAGAAAAACTGAGGAAGAGGAATTTAAGAATTTAAATGTGGCCAATGTATCATGGAAGGATTCAGTCCATAGCTCTGGGATGGAAAGGGCATTCTTGACTGGGAAATAAAATGAATAAAAACTGGTGATTATTTATACTTCACAGGATCCCACTCCACTGCCTACACCAGAAACACCCCCAGTGATCTCTACTGTGGTCCATGCAACAGATGAGGAAAAACTAGCAGTGACCAATCAGAAATGGACTTGTATGACAGTGGAGCTAGATGCGGACAAGCAAGATTACCCTCAGCCCTCTGACCTGTCAACTTTTGTAAATGAGACCAAATTCAATTCTCCCACAGAGGGTAAGCAAATTAATGGCCATTCGGACCCCAACCCAAACCTGGAAAAACTTGCTCCAAAAGAGCAAGATGCAATGAAGGACCATAAAGAAAATCAGAAGCCAGGTAATTTGGGACACCGTTTTGCACGTTCTTTCCAAGCCCTGGAGACAAAAGCTGCACTTTGGTTTAGTGTGTGGCTTATCTTAAAGCTGTAGCTGCTACATTCCACTGTGGCTGGTGGAGTCCAGCGACTGACATGAGCTTTGCTTCTCTTTGTATGCATTTCTGATGATTGTGAAGGGCTCAGTCTAAAAGAGGAGGGTCATCTAGCGCCAAGCTGGCAGTGTTGCTGAGCTTCCTGGCATTTCCTAACGACCCCCATGGCTGCTGAGGTGTGTGAACCCTGAAGGTTGAAATGGCCTGGTCAGACTTCACAATCAAAAACCCACACCAAGCATGATAGCGACAGAGGAAATCCTTTGGAAAAGGAATCCCTTGCTCTAATCTTTAATTTCCAACTTCCTCTTCAATTCCTAGGTTTCAGATTTCTTTCCTAATTCTCTGGATTATAAGAAAAATGAATTTCAAATGAGCATAACGTGTGCCAAAGGGAATCAAAAAGTATTTCTATGTATCCAGTTGGAGGCACAGATTTTCGAAATTCAAGAGAATTACATAGTGGGATACCTAACTGTGTGTGATTATGGGGAGGTATCTTAATTCATTTCTCTGAGACTTAATTCCCTTGTCTGTAAAACAGGAATAGTAATACATATCTTAAGATGTGGCCTAGTATCTAGAGGGCCAGCCAGGAAGACTTGCGTGTAAGTCTTATCTTTGACTCCTACTATCTTTATGACCAAAGTCAAGCTACTTAAACTCAGTGACCCAGATAACTCTCCAAGACATAAATGAGTTGCTGATCTGTATGAAGGAAGGGAGTTTCTACATGAAGAATTCCCCATATTAATGAGATCACAGTTCTGGACCAAACACACACACACACATACACACATATGTATGTGTGTATATCTATCTATATGTAGATGTAGATAGATATAGATATAGTTATATGTACAGTTTTTATATATAGTTATACACACATACACATAGTTATATATCCTTTTCTAGCACTTTAACAGAGTGCCTGGCACTTATTAAAAGGCTTCTAGATGTGTGTGTTTGGGTGGATGGGGGTGGAAATCAAATAACAAAATATGGGAAAAGTGCTATACCAGTAGAATGTGTCATTGTTATTCTTTTTAGAGTATTATTTCTACTCTCATGCCTCATAAAAGTATAAAGATGACCTTTGGTTGGTCAAAGCTAGGTCATCAGAATGAAAGCTTTTCCAAGTCTGATCAAAATGGAGAGTATTTGAATATGGTCTTAGCAATACATAGATTGTGACTTCTGTTTGAAATCCAGCCTGGCTTAGTAGGCCGTCTGTAGAGCGATGAAATCTTTGGTTATTGTGACCCATGATGGAGGGGTAGAACTGCAGCTGGCAGTTTTGACACCCGGCACCGATTGCATGAATCACATCCTAAAAATCAGTTTTTTAATTCAGGTTGTGAAAATAGCAAAAGAAACAGTAAGGCAAATTCATTTGAGTGGGTGAGGGAAATAAAGTATTATACCGAATTTTTAGGCCACTAGGGGAATGTACATGTTAAATTTTTGTGCCCTCCAAATTCGGTTTCCTGAGACAAAGTCACAGTCATGCCAGTTTAAGAAGGATTGACACAAATCTGTTAAAATGTGAACTAATTACTCTGAATGAAGTTTTACCCAAGTCTTTACTAGTGGCCTAACTCCCCCACCCCTGGTTTTATTAAGGAAGAATGGACCAAGCATTTTATTCAGTACCTTATTATGTGCCAGACATTGTGCTGTCCTTTACAAATGTATCATTTGATCATAACATTATTAAACTTCTAGCACAGTAGAAGCCCATCAAATTATATGGTAATCTGTACTTTCTGCGATGGTTTTAACTTCTTATTATTTATAACACAAGAACTCTAAACAAACATTTAGTTTGAAAATAATTTCAAAATCCATCTGGGAATGAGTGTGAGGAAGGAGAGCCTTATTGTTAGGAAGGTACTGTTTAAACCTTACAGTGATATAGGAACTTGAATTTTTATTCCATTCGAAGGCACTCCTTCCAACTCTTTTGCTAATAATAGAAAGAGTACCAGGATTCTAATTAAATGCTAATGACCATACCATGCTTATGTGCTGAGTGGTGTGATGTTCCAGAAAATCCAGATAACAGTAATTATATCACACAATGCTTCCTCTTGAGATTACTTAAATAACTGGGCTTCCCCTTGGTAGTTTGGTTTTTACTGTGGGAAATCTCTGAATTATACAAAATAATTTCCTCTGTGAGTCACTTAACACATTTCTCTGTACTTGTGTGAATATCTCTGAAAGCTTCCTTTATGGAGCTTGACAAAGAGCAGGCTCCCCAGATTTTGCCACCTTGGGCTCTCATTTGGCCTGGTACTTCATATAAGAGCGTAGAATTTCTTTCCCTTCTTTATTTTGGTCATTGCTGAGAGGAAAGCGACTCCCTCATATTTACTACATCCATACCTGGAATTTGTCATCAACCAACACCATCTTCCTCTGTGGCTGAAAGAGAGAGCTTACTATCAACTAAATAAATTAGTTATCTTTAGCAGATGGAGTTAGAGGTTTTTAATCTCAGGAACAAAGGACACTGCCATGTCAGCAGGTACCCAGGGCCGTTTTGATATTTTCAATGGCACCTGTTGTGTTAAGGGGTTTTCTGCTGCTTAATTATTCCCTAGCGTTCACTATTTGCTAAGCATTCTCATCCCTCAGACAACTTTAAACAAAGAGAGAAAAGTATTTCAATATCATTCTCTTTCTTCTGCTGTTGCAGCCAGGTTTTAGAAGATCTGCAAGCTAATCCTGATGTATGTCTTTTGTGCTTCAGTTTTATCAGCTGGAATCAAACACACACCCTCTTTTAAGAGGGGGAAAAGACTCCTAACAGCAGTTTACAGGATAGTTGATTTAAAGCTGAAGAGGTTGTTAAACCGTGGCTGCTGAAGCTCATCTTCACCTCCCAACATTTTAATAAATTCACTCCAACTGTGACTGATGTGACAACTATTCATTTCTAGCAGCAGCAGCAAAAACAAAATACTCCTAATATGTAAATGTTTGTTTTGGGCAGTGTAGTTGAAAGCAATCCATTTATATGATTGTGAAGTGCTAATACGTAGCGAATAAATTGGCAGTCTGCTGTAATTTGCTGCCTGATTGGATGAAAATAATTACAGCTTTAGGATACATCATAGGACAGGGAGAGGATACTGGATTTGCAATCAGAGGACCTTGCTTCATATCCCAGCCCTGCCATTTGGTAGGCCAAGTCACTTTATTTCAATAGGCCTCCCTTCTCATCTAGAAAATGAGGAGGTTGATGCCTTCTAGTTTTAACTCTATGATTCAGTGATGCCTTGACTACTGTAGGTTTCTTTTGGGATATTACATGTGTTTTCACCAAAGTGATGGATAAAACTGAATCCAGAACTCTTTACTGGATCATCCTCCATAGTTACATCAATTTAATTCAACAAGCATTTATTAAATGCTTACTGTGTCCACACAAAGCCTTGTGGACACAGAGAGACACAAATGGAAGGCCATGCTTTCCAGGGAAAGAGAAGAGAGGAGAGGGAGAGGGCAGAAACACCAATAACTATAATAATTAGCAAAATCTTTGACTAGGAAGTGACACCTGAGATGAACTTCAAAGTATATTAATGATTTTAAGAGGCAAAGGTGAATAGGGAATGCATCCCAGGGGTGAGGTATAGCTTGTATGTGTACGGGCAGAAGATGAAATGGTGAGTTGATGAAACTTGGGGATATAATCAGGTATATCGAGCAACACCAGGTATATGATCATGTACTGGTGATTTAATCATCAGTTTTATCTGCTTGAAGATTGGTGCTATGATCAAGGATTTCTAGAGTGCATTAGTCTGTGCTGAAGTTACAAGTCACAGAAGCTAGTGAAATGGAGAAGGAAAGTGAGAGAGTTTCAGGGCCAAGCAGATGGATACTAATGATTTTTTGAGGGAAAAACTTATATGATCATGGGGGCTGCTTCCTTTTCATAAGACCATGTAAATGTGTCTTTTGAATCTTTTTTTTTTTAACAAAGACCAGGAACACTTAAAATCCAAAACCTAGAAAGGACTTAGAGATTCATCCATTTCAGTGTTTCCCAACTCCAGCTACATTGTGGAGCACAGTACTTTTCCCGTATTAGCTCAGAGGGCAAGGACTGGGATCCATACAGTGGAAATAATACTGACTTTGGAATCAGAAGACTAGGTTCAACTCTTGGTTCTGCTGCCTACTTCCTATGTGACCTTGGATCATCTCTCTCTCTCTCTTTTTTTAATTTAAAAAGTGGATTTTATTACCACAGGACTGTCGGGGTACATGGTCACCCAAATCAGACCTTGGGTCATCTCTTATTCTCTCTAGACCTCACCTCTCTCATCTGTAAAATGGAGTTGGACTAGCTACACCATGAGGTCTCCTCTAACTGTTCTCCCATGAAAAAAGTTGTTTTTCAAGTTCAGGAAAGTGTAGTATACTCTCTTGAGTTCTGAATCAGGAGTCTGAGGACTTGGCTTGAAGACTGGCTCTTCCACATGCTGGATAAGTCATCTCAGCACTCTGAGCCTCGGTTTCCACCTCTGTAAAATGAAGGGGTGGACTAGTTGACTTCCAAGGGTGCCTCTAATTCTAAATCCTTAGTCTTAGAGTCCTAAAATAGGGTTAACAAAAGTTTTCCAAAATGGTGAAAATCTGCTGTAGATTCTGCAGAACAGGAATTAGGAAACTCTGATCTAATCTATTCCTTGTTTTTAATGTAAGACCATTCTCAAACCATCCAGAAATTAGAATGGATAATTTCTCACTAGCTCAAGCCTTTGCCTAAAAATTCTAAGAGTCCTTTGATAAAAGAAAGAGAATCATCATGGAAGTTTCTTCTAAAATTCCTCTGCTGACCTCTTTCTTCTTCCCCACTCTACTCTGATGGGTTGACCATATTGTTCAAATGCAATCATACACTTGCCATAAAGACTATTATAAGGAGAACTCACCACAGGGGAAGCATCCCCATAGTGGTCAGAAAAGGTGATACAAGGACACTCTCTTAAGAACTTTGGAATTGACTGTGTGACATGAGAGACACGTCCAGATCCACTGAGTGTGGCGTGCCCACATCAGAGAAAGTGCTGTGCTCTATGAGCAAGGCAGAATTGAAATAGCTCAAAGACATGGAAGACGCGCAAATTTAGAGAATCCACCCCAAATGTTCACATGGACTATGCGGTAAAATATTCCGAGCTCATATCGGTCTGATCAGTCACAGCCCAACACACTGCAACTTGACTTCAGCATTATGATATTATTTTTATCCTCTTCAAGAACGGAGTTCAGCAACTGACTGGTAAAGTTTCCACCATGACTCTGCAATTGTTCCACAGAGGCAATTTAGTCATGACCACCCCCCACCCTCCCAAAAAAATTCTACAGAGTTAGCATTTCACTAATCAAAAATCTTTGATGAATTAACTGATGGGACTTGTTTGAAATGACTTCTCACCTCCTCTTCCTTTCCTCATCTGTAAGCATGCATAACTATGTTGAAATATTCACATCTAACAATAACAGCATTATTCCTTCAATGAGACAAGAGTTTTTGGCGATTGAAGGAAGTCAAATTAAGGTTCCTCAGCACCCCAGAATTCATAGTGCTTGCTCAGTGTTGTCTTGGAGTTGATCTATGTATATGACATGGTCCCTCTTCCCTTTGATGATTATGGAGGGAAAGTGGGGGGCGGGATTGCCACCAAGATGTGGAAATCAAATCAGTTGAGATATTTTCTCAGGGTCGTGGAAAGATCACTGCTAAATAGAAAAGCTGCCTCGTTTTCCATCTTGAGTCTTAACTTGGCTCATCAGTTCAACATTTACCTACTCAGACTACTGTGTACAAGGCTTTTTGGGCATGGACATAATCACTATTCTGGAATTATAAGTAGGAGACCTAAGACAGCTAGTTTCCTAAAATGAGTCATAGATACATGAATGCTTTCGGTCCATGGGGAAGTCCAATCATACCTAGAATGGATGCCCATGTATAAAATTAGGCTTCTTCTAGACTGACTCAGCACATTATTATTAGTCTAAATGTTTTATTTTTGAACTAACATCTCCCATGGTGGGGAGGAAACTGATGAAACTGGGCAGTTGTACAGAAGAAATGAACCAGATGAGATGGGAGATGTGAAATTTGTCTCAGGTCCAATGGTTAGGAATAAAATTTAGATGTTGGATTGAACTGGAAGAGAAGTCTCTTGGAAAATATTATTTCCTTTTTTGGGTCACATTTAGTATGCATGCTCTCAGCTGTGGTGAGAGGAGCTGGATTACTGCTTTTGAATAATTAAAGGTCATTCATTTCCAGGGTCACATTAACAATACCATGGGGATGGGCACGGACTGATTCATTTATTCTACCCACCACCTTAAAAGAAATGGTTGAACAGGAAGTACTAATATAACATAGACTTCTGTGCTTTATGCGTTAGACAAACCTTGGTATTGGATTACAGCAAATAATGCTCATAATGTTTTTCTTATTTACAAATACAAAATTATTTGTGTGTGTTAATTATAGAATCATAGAATAGTAGAGCTAGAAAGGAAGTTAGAACCAACTAGTTTAATTCTTCATTACTTTTTTCCCTAAGTGACTCACTATGAAATATGATTAAGGCCTACAAGAAGAAGGAAGCTGTTTTTAGTTTCCATTATTTCACAAAATCATCTTTATTCTCAGAAAGAATTGGTTCCTTAAAGCAAAAAGAATTTGACATGAAATCCTGACAACTGCCAACACCTTTTGGTATCCTAATTTATTGACTCTTTACAACACACAAGAGAAAAATCTCACTTTAAAAATAACATTAAGTAATATTTTATTTTAAAAATTATATTCCCAAGGGCTAATAAATAGAAATTAAAGGACTTAGTGAAGAATTACCCTGAAGTGTTGCTGCTGAGGATTTTAGACTGGGTCCATACACAGAAATGATCCATTTATTAAGACCAAGAAGTTGACATAGGTTGTAATTATACATCTTGGATGAAAATGTTTGAGGATTCTCCTATAGTATCTGCTTAATTCTGTATTAAAATTACCTTGGAAGGGTTGGAAATTGAGTAGACATCCAAAAAGAAAAGAAGAATGGGATCAACTCTAAAACAATTTAATGAATTTAAGAAATGTTTCAAATGATATTTAAGGTCATAAAGCAGTGTAGAATGGTAGAAAAATTGGCTCAGGAGACCTGGGTTCAAGTCTTGGCCCCAGTGTTTACTATGTGTATTACTTTTGTGTATATATCACTTCACCTCTCTGATCTTCTGTTTCTCACTTATAAAATGAATATCATAATATTTGTATTCTCTATCCTACAAAGACTGTTTTGAAGAAATTATGTTATAAATGTTAAAATGCTATATAAATGTGATATTAGTAATATTAGTAGTAGTTCCTGCAATACCTATGTAGAGTATCCAGAGTAATTGTTCTGGTTCCATTTAGTAGTCCTATGTATGCTTAAACTGATAGCTTACAAGCCCCTACCAATATGTTTTACTTTTTCTCTCATCAGCCAGAGGACACGATTAGTTCAAAACAAAAACACTTAATGAAGTTGGATAATAAAAACATTTCTTTGTTAGCACAGGGCAGTCTTCCATAAATATATATATATATATATATATATATATATATATATATATATATATATATATATATATATATATATATATATATATATATATATATATATATATATACCATAAGTGAGGACAATGATTATAAATAGAGATCACATGGGAAAGGTCCAGATAAAGAGGGATATATGTGGAGGAGAAATTCACACCTCTTTAACTGAAGGAACTCTGATGTCTTCTGGTGATGTCATCACATTGTTCTTGCCAGCTCTGTATCTTGCTAGATGTGGGATCTTTGCTGGGCTTATTCCTTCACTGGACTTGCTGGGTCTGCTCCACACTTGGCTCACTGCTCTATTGAACTCACTGTGCCTGCTCTTGTTTCTGCTGGGCCTGTTCCTCACTGGGCATGTTGCTGCTCTGTGCTTTTTTTATAGTATCCAATGGTACTTTATTGTATAATGGTATAATGGTACCAATTCCTTTAGGGCCAGGACAGCCATCTCAGCTAGGTATAGTGGCTAAAATTTCTCCCTGATAAAGTCAAGCTGAAAACGCTTAGTCAAAACCACCATGCCCAACTAATGAAAGACAAGAAGAGTGCCCCCAGCTAAGATTAGGATTTTCCTTATCAATCCTTATGTCTCTAAGGAAAATTAAAGCCTGCTATTGCAGATAATTATCTATTTTAGGACTCTGGCAATCTGACATATTCCTAAAATCTCTTAGCTTAACTTCAAATAAAATTAAGATTGAACAAAAGGTAGTCTAGAGAAACAAGGTCAATGTTTTCTACCCAACTAAGGAATTCCTGTTTTTACTATTGACAAAAATAACCATTTATCACTTGAGGCAGCCTTGAAGGAGTTATAGAAATCTAGATGTAAAAGTTCCTTGCCTACCCTTAAACAGGGGTGTATCTGAGAACTCTGAGAAGGGTTGATTGTGCTATGTCTAGGCATACCAAGGAAAGGAAATTCCAATTTCAAAAAAGCTAGATGCATATATCAATCATAATTATATGTTTTCAGTCATTATAAAGGCACCAGTGCTAAAACTAGGGGGCAAGTCAGACCCCTTGAAAAACAGACATCCCCACAATGCAAATCATTGTTTATGAGTACAGGCCAGTTACGGTGCAGTCCGGTCTTTTTTTTCAATGATCGTTGACATTGGTCTTTATTCCTCTTGCAGAGTTGGATTATAGAAACTCTTATGAAATAGAATATATGGAGAAAATCGGCTCCAATTTACCTGTAAGTTCTTTTGCCTTCTAATTGTTACATCCGTTGTTATGCTTCTATTTACTATTCTATGCTGTAAATCTTATGAGAACGTAAGAATCAAGAGCAATTTCTCTTATTACAGTCAGAATAAAAACATGCTTGTAATAGAAAAGTAGGGGTTGGGTGTCTCTGTTCGTTTCCAGCAGGAATAAAAGTAATCTAAGAAACAAATAGTGAACCAAAACTAGACTTTTCCACAGAACACTTCATTTGATTCTGGAGCATTTGACTCCAAGAAATTAAGGTTTGAATTTTCTGATTAAAGAATTGTTTTATTTCAAACAAATAAACAAACAAAAAACCCTTCCAGTTGAATCCACTCTGACATCTCATCCTTGTTTGTAGGTAACCCTGGGTTTTTTTAGGGCAGCTAGGTGGAGCAGTAGGTAGGATGCTGATCCTGGAGTCAGGAAGATCTGAGTTCAAATCCAGACTGACACTTACTAGCTATTTGACCCTAACAAGTCAGTTAACCTCTGTCTGCCTCTGTTTGCTCATCTTTAAAATGGGGATAATAATAATACCTACCTCCCTGGGTCATTGTGAAGGTCAAAGAGATACTTATTTGTGAAGTGCTTTGAAAACCTGAAAGTGCTATAAAAATGCTGGCTATAGTTGTTATTGACATTAAATGAGTATCTACTGTGTGCAGGGTACTGTTGTAGACACTGAAGGAAGTACAGGGCTTAAAGAAGTCAGAGTCTCTGTTGTCATAGAACTTTTAATAGGTAACAGCTTAAAATGGAAATGATTCTCAGGGATATGTGCCTTGAAAGGGCAGCTGGTGGCACAGTGTATAGATCCCTGGGCCTGGAGTCAGGAGAACCTGAGTTCAAATCCAGCCTGACTTGCTATCTGTGTGACCCTGGGCAAGTCACTTAACCTCAGTTTGCTTCAGTTTCCTCATCTGCCACATGGGAATAATAGCCCAGGATTGTTGTGATAAGAAAAAGATATAATCAGTAAGCACTTAGCACAGTGCGTGGCACATGGTTCTATATAATTGTTTTATTGCTGTTGAGTCATATCAATTGTACCTGACTCTCCATGACCCCAAAAGGTCTTGGTAAAGATATTGGAATGGTTTACCATGTCCTTCTTTAACTCATTTTATAGAACAGGAAATCAAGGCAAACAGAGTTAAGTGATTTGCCAAAGGTCACACAGCTAGGAAGTATTTGAGGCCAGATTTGAACTCAGGAAGATGAGTCTTCCAGATTCCAAGCCCAATACTCTATCTACTGCTCCACCTAGCTGTCCATGCCACCTAGCTAACAACTTAATTGTTAGCTGTTGTTGCTATTAAAGATGGTGACCTGAAGGCTCTTTATCACCCCATGACTTTTGGTTAGCTCCCTAGCTCCTCTGACTTGCATTAAATTATAATACTTTGTCTTCCATCTTGCCATTATAGAAGTTACTGTAGTTGCAGTTGACTGGCTCTAATGTCTGATCACTTCACCCTATAAGTGATTATATGAGCCTAGTGTTCACATTCTAATAAAACTCTTGACCCATGGCTTTTGAGCCCCGAGAGTACATTACAACATAAAGTTCTGTGTTTGAACTTTATGACTTGAGATGTTGGGCTCAGCTTGTGGTTTTGTATGAATGCCTTGGTTTGCTTTTGTTTGTATATAAGCCCAAACCCTGCTTTATCATAGCTTGTTTACTTAATGAATCTGTGCCCCTTGGCCCACTATTCTCCTACATACTGTACTCCTTGAGTGCTTTCCACAGGCCATAGTGTGTATATACATTTAGGGATAGAGAGATGTGATATTTCTGTAAAATGGGAACCTGCAAGTATCAGTCATCACCACTACTGTTGCTTCCTCTGTCGCCTCTGAAGAGTTATCCAGCCCTCAACTGGACTGACCCATAGAGGAGTAAACTCTAAAAGAGAAACCACTATATTGTATATGAATCAATTTTGCAGAGAAATTGACTAGAATTATATAGATATTGGCTGTATTAATTTATTGGCTTAACATCCAGTTATTGTTTGTCGTAATCATTTGACAAAGAAAGTAAAAATTTTGTATTAAAAAGTGATTTGTCTTAGAGAATAACATACTCTTGTCTGTCGTCAAGTTGTCACATTGATTTTACACAGATTGTACTCATGTAATAATTAGAATTAATTTCTTTTCTTTGCACAGCATGATGATGGCACCCCGAAGAAACAATCTCTGTATCTTATGTTTGATGCCCCTCAGGAGAGTCCAGTCAAATCTCCTCCAGTTCGGTTATCTGATTCCCCAACTCCATGTTCTGGGTACATTATTCCCATAAAGAGCCCGTAATGCTAAGATATTTTCTTCTGTAATGAATGAATGAATGAAAAAAATATTACATGTTTTCTATGTGCCACACCCTGTAATAAACACTGGGGATACTAATAGATAAGCAAGCCTGATCCTGTTCTCAAAGAACTTATATTCTTTTTGGAAAGAAGCCATTTATGGGAGGGTTCAAATGCGAAGTGAATGGTAAGGTCCAAGTAACCTTTAAGAATTATAATTTAAAGCATGCCAGAGATCCAAACACCAAAAATTCTTTACATACTTCCTTTGATTTTATTTTTCCTAATGAGGTGGTAGGGTAGCTAGGTGGCACAGTGGATAGTGTGCTGAGCCTGGAGACTCATCTTCCTGAGTTCAGATGTGGCCTCAGAAACTCACTAGCTGCAAGACCCTAGTTAGTCACTTAATCCTGCTTGCCTTAGCACTCATCTACAAAATGAGCAAAAGAAGGAAATGGCAAATCTCTCCAATATCTTTGCTAAGAAAACCACATATGATGTCACACAGTCAGATATAAATGAAAACAACTCAACCACAACCACAAAATGAGCTGGTCTTGTATTATTGACCTCTCAATCCTATTCCAGCCTAATTTAGATCTGATGAGCAAATTCCATCACTGAGAGTGAGAATGCTTTGAACTGAGGCTAAATCTTAGAAGAAACACATGTGACTCTTGTCTTCCTTTTAATTTTGTTTTGGTTCTATGGGTCCCAGTTCATGTTCTGATCTAAGTAGTGTGTATTTCTGGATAGATCCAGGGTCTCACTTCCAAATTTGGACACTCTCCTGTTCCTCCTTTGATCTCATCAGTACCTCCCTGCTGCCACCCTCTTGGTTTCTTGAGCTCTTCTTCCTCCTTTATGTGCCAGTAATCTTTAAGAAAAAGAGCTGGCCAGAATAAATAGAAAAACTAACTGCTGACTCCCCTCTCCCTTGTTTGATGCTTTAAAAGTAGCCCTCAATCCTTAGAAGTGTAGACGGGATCTTCCTCTCCCTTAGTCCCACCATATACAGATGGTGCAGTTTGCATCAGACTGTAGGGACTAACTAATATGCCTCTACCATCTAATTTGAGGAGAATATACTTAGAAGTTAAGTGTTCTTGGGGGAGGCCTACGTGATAGAGTATTGTCACTCTGATTTTGGAGGGATTTCTAAAGAAAGAGATGAGGAATATTTTTTTTAATCCTCAGGTCAAGTTTTGAAGAAACAGAAGCTCTGGTGAATGCTGGGATGAAAATCCAGCATCCAGTCTCACGAGTCCTGGCTCCGAACCAAGAGGCACACTTACAGACACCAGAGAAATCAAACCAAAAAGAGTCCATGGGCTTGGGAACAGCTTCAGATGTTCTCGAAAGAGTAAGTGGGGACCTAATTAGCCCAAAGTACAACTGCAAATTTAGGCCCAACATAATCAGACCCCATAAGTCCATAGGCACCAGATGGACTAAAAACAACATCTCAAGCTGCACTCCCCCCCCAAAATTAGTAGAGAATTCCAAAGCCTACAAACAATATGCTGTCACGTCCTTCTAATATATTACCTCTGGAGAGAAGAATATCCTAGAAGTAGATCTGTTTAATTTCTTTTAAATTTTTCTTTGCTTTGTTTACCGTGATGATGTTTCTGCTTTTCTTTTCTGAGTTCTTATGGCTGGATTGTCACCTGGGTATTGCTCTCCTGTTCTTTTCTTAGCATCCTTTATGGTGGTAGTTTAGGACATTAACACATGTGCTAGGGAAGAAAGATAATCTTTCTGAGGTGAACAGTAGGTTATACTGGGCTAGGGACCCCATTTCATTCATTTAGGAGTTTCTTTAGGACCTATATTAAAAAGATTCTTTTCTCCTTTCATATACTGAGATCTTAGGGCTCAGATGTAACTGTGGCGGTAAAATACGGTTTGAAATGTGACACAGAAAAAGTCTATTCTTTTCCTACTGTCCATAGGCTTTCTTAAGTATCAGAAAAGTTTTTATGTATTGGTTTAAATCCCTATGTGACACCCACTATGTGTATGTGTATACAGATATACATAAACATACGTATGTGTATATATATATCTATATATATATATATACATATAAATATAAGTATATAAAAGCAAAATATTAAATCTTGAAGGATACTGTTTCTAGTGTGTATGTATATGTGTGTGTGTTTATGTATATATACTCTTTTTCCTGTGTGTGTGTGTGTATGTACATATGTATGTATGTATACACACCCATACTGGAAACAGGATCCTTCAAGATTTGATGTTTTACTTTTACTGCACTGAATAGATTTATTAATGGAAAGTTGGCTTTCCCATTTAATGACCTCCTGCCCTCTTGAATGAGGCATCTAGGAAACCTAGTGGATACAGTGCTGGACCTTGAGTCAGGAAGACCTGAAGTCAGAGTTCAAATCTGACTTCAGATGCTTAGTAGCTGTGTGACTATGGAAGAGTCACTTAACCTCTTCCTGCCTCAATTTCCACATCTGTAAAGTGGGGAATAGCAATAATACCTCCCTCCTAGGGTTGTTGTGAAGATAAAAATAAGATAAGATTTATAAAGCACTTTGCAAACCTCGAGGTTCTATATAAGTGCCAGCTATTATTTTTATTATTAGAAAACATCTTTTATTATCTTTAAATACATCTGTCTTTGTAGCTAAACCTCTCTTACTTTAATGATAATGCTTAGATGTTTATTACTTGTGATTTGAAATGCCAACCAATGGCTCACTTCCTTCCCCGTTCCCAGTCCTGAACTGCCTCCATCTAGTTTGCAGCCAGTAATCGAAGGGCATATTGGATTTTGTTTTTATTTTACTAATGGGCTATAGAAGGGAAGGTGTGGGTTGTCAAAGCAGTTCAAATAGTAGCTATTTCTCCCCACTGTCAAACTAATCTCAAAACACCTCTTGACATTAAGTTTGTTTAATTTCTTTAGCATGAAACCGAAAGTGTCAGGCCAATTGATGATGCTCACCCAGACTTGCTGTTCCTCTTTCTCTGCTCTATTTTCTGTTCTATATCCTCCTTGCCCTGTAGACAGCTCCTGAAGATTCCTATGTCTCTGCTGAAGCTCTCCTCAATAGGATATCTCATCAAACCTCAATATGTGATGCGCTTGAATATCTAGAACCTGATTTAGCAGAAAAGAACCCCCCAATATTTGCTCAGAAACTTCAGGTTTGTAGCCCAAGTGTAACCTGTCAGTGTTCCTTTCTAAAGTTTATCACACCTCAGTAGAGAATGAAATCCCTTACATATATGACTTAAATGAGGGTGAAAAGGTGCCAAGAGGAGGTGGGGATGGCCAAAAGTCTTCCAAATAAAAATCTTTTCTTCATAGCAGATATGTAATTTCCCCCCTAAAGATGTCAAAATGATGTGAATGTTGTGATTATATTCTTAACAAAATGATTCCTTTAAAATCTGGAAATGGGGCTTAAGTCTTCATTTTTCAGAGGTCATTTAATATTCCTAAAGACGTTTCTAGTAATTTATTCACTGAACAGACTGTATTCAATCACCTTTGAGTGAGCTATTTATATACACTGACTCCCGTTGCAATAACATCTGGACATAATACAACATCTGGAACCAAAATAATTATCTAGCATCTAATTTAAAGTTGGCAATTTGAATTGTCTCCTCTATATGAGAGGACTCTCTTAATGAACAGATCTCAAGAGATAAGACTTTATTAATTGAAATTATTGGGAAACTTTTTATTGAAAATGTTCTTTAGGGCATGTAGGAAAAGGAACACAAACTACCCAAAACTTCAGAGAAATAGAAAGTTTCAAAGAAAGTATCTTATCTTCATCAGTATAATGCTTCTGTTTCCTGAAAGTTAATTATTTGAAAGCCTTCTGCGTTGTTCTTAATTTTCAAAAATTCAGCCTTCTGCTGTCCTGGGCTGCTGAGGTGTTTCTCTTGAAAAGAACACTGACTCTGTGTGTTATATCTGAGTTGTCATCACAATGCGTTTAAGTGTGGCATCCGTTCTCTGGATGTGAACAACATTTACATCCTGTCTTAATGCATTTTTCTTCATAACGCCACCATCTAACAGGAGGAGTTAGAGTTTGCAGTCATGAGGATAGAAGCGCTGAAGCTAGCCAGACAGATTGCCCTGGCTTCTTTCAGTTCCTTAGAGACCAAGGTACCTGCCTCCTGCCTGGAATGTGATGCTACCTGGGTGTGTCATGTGTGCCAATAACGGAGTAGGAGGCTGCTTTCCTAACCATGACGCACAAGTGTGGTGCTGAGAACCTGCAAAACAGCATGTCCACAAGAGAGGAGGGAGCTACTCCTCATATGTGACCATGAGAAATTGGTCCTGGGAAGTGGCCTAAAAAACACATTCCCTGTAGATTAAGCTCAACTAAATTCTGCTGCAGTTTGCATAACTTTGGCATTAGCCAGACTCCTTTAATATGTTGTGAGAGTGCTATTCAGCAGTTACATGCCAGCAATAATTTAGTGGTGATGAAAAAAGCCATTTTAAGTCCTGATGTTGTAAAGATTTTGCTCTTGACCAATTGTGTGTGTGTGTGTGTAGGCACTTGGCATATAATAGACGCTTTAATATATGTTTATTGATCAATTACATAGTATAGGCATCTGTCATTGAGAAAGAGGGCAAATTATTTGGATTTTAAAGTTTTGAAGCTCAAAGTTTGGTTCTCTCAGGCCCCAGACAATTGAAATCTGAGATTAAAGAATTTCTAGTCTGAGTACTTTGTGCTCTTGGGCAAATCACAACCCCTCTCTCAATTTCCTCATCCCTAAAAGGATGAAATTGAACTTGGTGATCTCTATTGTCCTCCTCAACTCTAAAATTCTGTATGCTTTAGTGAATGTAACAATGGGGATTTGATCACTAGTAGAGACTCCATCCAGTCTTTGGAGAGCAGTAATCTTTGGGGTATTTTTGTTACCAACATTCATAATTATAGTGATCATGATGGTCATGATGGTGATGAGATTAGTAAAATGATCTTACATCTTTACTTCGTTGTTTTTTTCCATTTTCGCAGTGAATTAGAGTAGACATTATTACCACCATTTTACAGATAGGCAAACCAAGGCATAGAAACAGTTGGTGACTTGCCCAAGAATAAACTGTGGCTCAGTGGTATAGCCAAGGCTAGACCCTAAATCTCCTGACTCCCCAAAGTGCTCTTTCCATCCTAGTTCAAGCCATTCTATTCCTGATGGCACAATTCTTCATCTTACCCACCTTTTTATGACATGCCAGTAATGGGCTCTTATGTGTTGCTTGATTATAATGTCAGTGTTCAAGCAATGTCCATGGGTAAGTAGAGTGTGTTGTCTTCATGAAGAATCTTCTTGGAGAACTCTTCCAATTTAATGAGGATGTTTATGGCTTCTGGTATTCATATTGGACAGATTTGGACCCAGGGGGAGGAGGGGAAATTAAAGTGATAATTACTGGCTATATGTTTTCTTGTTCTTTTTATTACCAAAACAAAAAAAATTGCTGGTTTGACCTCAGCTTCTCGCTAATTGACTTAATTTCTTTAGGAATAGGAGAGTAAAATTAAGAAAAGCAGTAGGAAATTACTTCAGATAGATTTCTTACTGACTGTAGGTTTCCTTGTTCCTTTTTTTTACTAAAACAAAAAAAATCGCTGGTTTGACCTCAACTTCTTTCTAATTGACTTAATTTTTTTTGGAATAGGAGACTCTAAAATTGAAGAAAGCAGTGAGAAATTGCTATTTCAGATAGGTTTCTTTCTTTGCTATGAGAGAATGAATGAACTCTAAAAGGAGTTATTTCACCTAAGTGAATTTATAGGACTATATCCCTGAATAGTGTTGATTTCTAATTTTCATCAATATTGATGGGACTAGATATCTCTCACCACTTTGGAACTATAGATCATGTTCAAGTTATGATTTCCTCTGGTGTTGTTAGAAATTGCTGGGAAATTGAACTTCTTTTGAATTTATATAATAATAATAATAAGGTTAAAAAATAAATTTAGAACCACTCAGTGGGATATAACACAGTTAGCTATTTCTCCAATGCTACAAAGATATAGGTCTTAAGAAGTATCTAGGGGAGGCTAGGTGGCGCAGTGAATAGAGCACTGGCACAGGAGTCAGGAGGCACTGAGTTCAAATCCGGCCTCAAGACACTTAACACAAAAACTAGCCATGTGACCTTAGGCAAGTCACTTAACCCCAATTGCCCTACCTCCCCCCTCCTCCAAAAAGCAAAAAAAAAATCCCCCAAAGCCAAAAAACTCAAAAGAGAGTAGAAGAAGTATGATTTTGGGCCCCGTTTCCATCTTTACCTTTTTGCAACAATCCATGATTTTGAAGACAAATCATCCTTTATTTCCTAAGCTGCAGTAGCCCAAGAATAACTCAATTTATATAAACTCAAGATCCCATTTAGTCTCTAGCTCATATGCAGGTGGCTCGGTGATCTCCTCTAGGTAGCATATGTGTACAGAATGCCTTTTTATGTATTGGAAATTGCTGATGCATCAAGAAAGAAAACAGCAGCTGCTTATACTATTTGCTATTTTTCTTACAAGCATATTTTAGTTGCAGGTTGACATAGCATAGATTCTGCCAGTTCAGTCTTTAACACTTAAATGGGATCACTTGGAACTAAAATGTCATGTGATGTGTATGTAAGCAATCATGAAATATGATATAGTATGAATTGCTCATGGTTTTGTAGAGTAGACCCAGTTTGTATTCCATGTTAGAATAAACACATTGGGCTAGAGGAGCATAGTTGGTCCGTCCTTCAGGAAACAAGTAGATTTGTCTGTCATTGAAGAGGAAGCATCCCATCAGGAAGCATCAGTAGGAGTCAGAATGCCTCATTGGAATTTTAACCTTATCTCTATGAACATCTGCTTTGATTGAATTCAGTCTAAAAAAAGAAGGTAGACTTCATTAATTTACCCCCTTGGGACTGCATTTGACATTGAACTTTTTACTTTTCAGCCTGCTCTTTTACTTCCTATACAGACAGAACCTTAATGTCTCTTTTGCACAGATTTGCATGTCATATTAGCAATGAGGAAAAGAAATTTCAAATAAGTATTTGACTGATTCTGATTAAAAGCAACTAGCTTTTCTGGAATAGGAAAGCTCAATTAAAAATATTCTTATACACATCACCCAATAATTGTTGTGAATAGATTGTTTTTGGAATAGCCAGGAAGCGTATTATTAGAAGAAATATTTTGTTTTCCATGAAGGTCATTTATTCCTCTAAGATTCTTCTCTTGATGACAAAAATGTACAAATTTAAATCATGAGAAGAGCTAGATACCAGTTCTTAAATCAATATTTTAATATTCAGAAAGTGCCTCTAACAAAAACTTCTAAATCAAACCTAAAAATAAATTGGGATGGGATGGGGGGCAGAGAGGACAACTACTTTTGGTTCTCTTATTGTCTAATTTTAGAACAAGTTAATGAAAAAATAACCTACAGTGTGAAAATGGGTATTCAGACCAAGGACAAATAGACAAGGTGGGGATGATACCCACTTGGGAGAGCCATCTGGAACCATGATGCCAGGTAAGCAGGCATTAAAGTCCACAAGCATTTATTAAGCACCTACTATACTAGGTACTGTGCTGAGCTGGAAAGGAGACACAGGGACAGTTATTAGAAACAATGGATAGGAAGACCTTGACCCTGAGATAGGACTTCCACCATAGCGAATCATCAGGGACAGGAGAGGATCATTCATAGGGATCAGGATTCAGTGAAGACAGGCAAAAAGAGACAAGAAACAGAAGAGCTACCACCATAAGAATGTGTAGCAGGCAAAGCCGCCTATCACCTTTCAGTTGGCATTGGAGCCATTGACTGGCCTTCCAGGTCACATACAACAGAATTCCTTCACCTGGTCAGTACTAGTATAAGTATTGGTATAATGCAGTGATTTCCCATCCCTGGCAGTTCCAGACAACTTTGATCAACCTCCATAATTTCTTTCCAGACCCACTAAATTTTATTAATCCCCACCTATCATGGATATTCCACTAAGTTGGGTAAGCATTTTATGTTTTCCTTCTAAATATGCATAACTATTTGATGCCTTACTGGAAGACTTCCCTACTAAAAACTGAAAATATTGAAGATATTCCAAAGAAGTATTCCCGATGCCTCACTTGAAAACTACATCTCTGAAGCAGCCAGTATTGTGTGGATGCTTTAGCAACTACTTATGCTACATTTGCATGAGAACTTGTTAAAAAATGAAAAATTCAGTCTATTGTTTAAATTTATTGTCTACATGATACCAAAGAACAAATTTACTGCATCTTTGGTCAAGTGCATGAAAATAATTTTATGTATTTTTAATGTACATAAGACATTCCAGTGTGAACCTACTACTCTCTTTTCTATTCTCATTTTCCTGAGAATTACTTTTTTTTTTTTAAATGAAGCCCAAGAAGAAAGGCAGCATGGCCTCATGGGTAGGAGGCCAATCTTGGGTTTCAGGAGGATCTGAATTGTTAAATCAGGGGATTTGACTGGATCACCTCTAAATTCCTTCCATTTCTGGCTTTACAATTCTATGATTCTTTGACACCATATAAGCTGTGTGATCTTGGCCAAGTCACTAAATTTCTTGGTGTCAGGCAACTTTTTAGGACAGCTAAATTGCCTATTTGATAGATTGAGACAAGCTCCAGCCCAGGATTTCCATATACTGATGAAATCACAGTTTCTGGGGTTCCCTCCCCTCCCCCTCCCCAATCAAAGGAAATGAAGCTATTTGCTTATAATGAAAAGCCTTTTGAACCTGTGGGATAAGGCTACTCAGGAGACTTCATCAGTCTCTCACAAACAGTAACAAACCTATCAAATCTGTGCTTTATAATAACGGAGTTTCAATTATTTATTCATTTTTTTAATGAAAATCAGCCAGTGCTACACCCACTAGGTGCGATTAGAAAACATTTATTTTGTCAAATAATAGGCCATCAGGAGACATGTTCATTGAAGCAGTTGAGTAGGTGTGTAGAAATCATCAGTGCCAATTGATTGTGGCTAGCTTGGCAGTCACAATGTGTGTGATTCATAAACTTTTTGTTGTTTGAAGGCAGGCTTATTCATCGAGGTATCCTGCTTCCTTATCTGGGTTTGTGGGCCTGTTGGCTTTTTTTGTTTTTCTGAAAGGGCAATTTCAGGATTGTTTGAGTGAGCAAAAGCTTAATCTAAACCTGATTTAAAACGCTATAAATGAGACAAAGCTGTTAACTTCAGTGAAAGAGAATTCCTTGGGGTCAGGGAAACCCGGAGTGCAGCAACTGCATTTCACTAACAAGCAGATGCACATTCTCTCATTCAAATTGGTTGTGAGACTATTTCTCCTTTTACAGAAAACACCAGGTGGCTACTGTGAAAGGTGATAGTGAGTCGCTGTATGCAGCAGGGCTACTTTTCATTTGTTTAGAAAGAAAGCTCATCGGTATCTGACTGCCGTTGGCTTCAGACTAATACCAGAAAGATATCTTAAATTCAGTTAATTTAAGATTATGCTTCAGGGAGCTTGGTTTATTTTCAGCCCAAATCAACTCATTTAATAATTGTAATTATCTATTGGCAGGTTTCTTTATTTCACTGGGTCCCGGTTTCCACATCCTTAAAGGAAGGGGGTTGAATTGGGTCAGCTCTAAGGTCCTTTCCAACTCAGACTTTCTAATATTCTACCATATTAATTTCTTTCTTGTTAAAAATGATCACTTAGTACATATGTACAATTTTTTTTTTTTTTGTTAGAAAAAGGGGAAGTAGCATTATATAATGGAAAGAGCACTGGCTTTTGAATCAGAGGACCTGGGTTCAGATCCTACCACTGATGTTTATTATTACCTGGTGTGACCTTGGGCAACTTGCTTTACCTCCCTGTGCCTCAGTTTCCTCATCTGTAAAATGAGAGGGCTGGACTAGGTGACCTCTGAGATCCCTGATCCTAGATCTGTGAGCCTAATAAGCCTCATGCAGAAGGTTTTTTTGCTTATGAATTTGCATAATTCATCCACGTGTTTAGTTTCAATCTGTGTCTTATTATCTTCTGTTTTCTGACAAGTTTCTTTATACTCAAATTGAAAAACATTTTAAGGAAAAGTGGAATTTATCTCTACATGTTTGACATTTGAACAAACATGTAATTTTCCCCTGGCAGTTTAGTGATGCTCTCCTCAGTGAGACTTCAGTGACTTCTTAGTATGTCCTAATATTTTGCAAACTAGTGCATCTTTAAGGATTATATTTGCATGCCACTTAGAATGTCAAATTCATTTCTATAATCCCAAGGGCTGAGGTCTAGGGATACCACCATCTGAATAAAGAAGCAATTGTTATAGGTCATTTCTCCATGTTAAGTGGTAGTCCTTTCATAGCCGAGCATTCATGGTCAAACCATAAAAATAATACCAAACCAATAAAAGCCCATCTCTAATTCAAATTCAAGCACTTTATTTCCTTTGCATGAATATTACTAACTAAACATGCTTCAATATCAACAGTCCTATCCATTAAACTTTTGTTTCAGTTTTGTTATTCTTACTATATGAAGTAAAATTTTCCTCAGTGTAATGAGAATTAGCTTGGCAGTCTGTACTTGCACCAAAATAATTCAGCCAATACTAAAGTCTCTTGTTGAATTTTTTTTTCAAAAGTCCAAATGAAAAATTATCCTTTAGTATCTCTAGATGCTACCTTCCTCATCTACTCATAGAACTATTTATCAGTGGTTCTCAAATTATGACTGTTGCCCTTTAAATGATATAATTTTTCTGGATTGATCCATCTTCTAATATAATGTCATCACAGAATATTTTTTTTTATAATTTGTGTATGACAGTCACCAAGGGGATAGGGCATGCATTTCTTTATTAAGTGAGGTCCACTGAACCTGTGAGACCACACCTGCCAATATTGTTTGGAGTAGAATTGGGCTGGTTCTTTTTGTTTCCTTCAGCTCTGGCAGCTACAGTGGATATTTTCTGCTTCAGAAAGAACAACAGCACCTAAAAGTTAATGAATGGGACTGAGATCATGGTTGATTTATCCTTTTCTTTGCAGTGAAAATCATATGCCTCTTTTATTTCCATAACTTACTCTCCTAGTCTCTGGTTCCAGTCATGCTCTGCACATAGCATCATGCTTTCACATGCTTTCATAGTGAACATTGTCATAGGAGTATTTAATAGAAGGTTAGAGACTGGGAGAGAAAACTACAGGACAGAATTGTCATTAATATTCTAAGATGACCGTCTTGGTTCCATGAGGACCTCATACTGAAAAGGTCCCCAGTCAACTTGGTTCTACTGGTCAATAGGGAAAATAAAAACCAGCCTTTCCCCCAACAACCTGGTTGTTTAGATGTATTTAAAATAAACATTTAATGTAATCGACTAAGTCGTTCACTTTCCAATTCCTTGTCATGTAAATCCATCTCTGATGAAAGCTTTGCCTCAGCCAGTCTTAACGTGTAGGGAAAATTAATCTTTTTAAGGTCAAACTGATTGACTACACGTGTTTCAGGAAGCTCATCTGATGGAAGTTTACTCCAGTGGGAACACTTCATTGACAGCACTTGATCCTCACAGGGGCATGCATAGTGCTGAATTGTAGGCAGTCTTACAAAGGTGATCAAATACACATCCATTATAAACCAGAAAAACATAGAATGAAATCCAGCATCTGCTGCCCTCTCCGTTTTTCCATGCTATGTACACTAAAGAATCAGGATCCTGTTAGATAATGACTCTGTTCATACTTGTTCTGCTTAAATGTTTTTTGATTCCTGATAAATGGCTGTGATAAACAGGCTTCTCATATAGTCTATAAGGCAAACTGTACTCCCCTCTAACTTCATTGTTTCCTGCACAGGTGCACAATGATAGCTTTTTCATGGATTGTGTCACTCAATTTTCCCATCCATTATCATGACTCTTCACATTTCCTCATAGTTTTTTGTGTTCATCATTTACAAAAAATAAAACAAAAACAAACCACCACTCTCCCCTCCATCGCACACAATTGACCCATTCATGAACTGGATTAATGTGATCTTCTTTGTTTTATGATTAATGTTTACTTTTTTTTTTAATTAACAACAATTCCACAGAGAGAGGCTGCACTCCCAGCAGATGTTCCCATCTCTAAAACTGCCTTGTACTCTCGCCTCGGGACCTCTGACTCGGAAAAGCCTCCAGCCCTTCTTTATCAACAATCGGATTTAGATACTTCACTCCGAATCGCTAGAGAAGAGGTATTTCCAGTGTGGGATTTGGAGAAGGGGTCCCTCTGATTGCCCTTCAGAAGCCTCATTAAAAATCTGGCTCCCACGACATGTAAACAATGAATGCCTATGCCAAGGCAACCTAGTCTCTGACAATTTAGTTCTTACTTTGTACTCTGTGGGCGAACAGAGGGATGGCAGAGGAAGCTGGGTTTTGATGATCTTAGATACAGTTACTGTGAAATGTGTCTATGGCATTTAGTTGGATTTGTGACCAAAATATTCTCAGTATCACTTCTCTGTGATCAGGCATTGCCGGAGGATATACTCTAGTTACTCTCTATCTCACCAAGGTTCACTAATCAGAAGTGCAGCTTGGGTTGGAGTTAGACTATTCCTCTCAAAAGATGTTTAACTAGTTGCTTTTATTTTGTTTCCCCATGTATATTGTTCTATGAAAATTACTTGGGTCTAGACTGACATACTTATTATTTCCTCCTTTGATACTAGATTATCACCAAGGAAAGAGAGGTGTCAGAATGGAAAGACAAGTATGAAGAAAGTAGACGGGAAGTGATGGAAATGAGGTCAGTGATTAAGTCCAAGAGCCAGAATTGAAAGATATGTCTTCTTGTTGCCCTGAAAATTCTTGTGGTATGAGTAACCATGTGAGGCAGCTTGGAGTAGTGGATAGAGGGCTGACCTTGGAATCAGGAAGACCTGAATTCAAATCCTGCCTGTGACACATGCTAGCCGTGTGACAGTGGGCAAGCCCTTAACTTCTCATTGCCCCAGACAACTCTCTTAAGACTATAAGTTACAGACGAGTTGTTCATCTGTGTCAGTGGAAGGTGTTTCCACACTGGAAGTTTTCCACACTGGTGAAATCACAGAACTGGACACCCTCCAAAAAAGTGAGTAATCATTATAGAGTGTATGTGTCACGGCTACTTTCTTTTTTTTTTTTTTTTTTTAAGCAATTGGGGTTAAGTAACTTGCTCAAGGTTACACGGCTAGTCATTATTTATGCGTGGTGCTCATTTTCTGAGCCGGATGATCTCGGGTCATCCAAACTCCGAGGCGCTCTTACTCACTGCCCACCTAGCCGCCCCTTTAGGGCAATTGGGGTTAAGTAACTTGCCCAAGGTCACACGGCTAGGTTTTGTTTGTGCGGATTAAGTTCGGAGGCCGGCTCTGAACTCAGGTCCTTCTGATTCCAGGGCCGGCGCTCTATTCACTGCCACCTAGCCGCCCCACGGCTACTTTCTTTTCCTTTATTTCTACTGAGAATATTACATAAATTATTTTTAGAAAGTCTTATGTGCAAAATTCATTGTCTTTTCCTTTGAAATTACAATTTATATGTTTATTTTTTTCAGAACTGTGATTTATCAGTGTAGGGAGCCCCCGGTGAGAAAACTCCCTCTATTAATGCAGATTACAACTGTTTTATAGTCCTGGGGATTCACCAGAGGCAATGAGAGGTTCACACAGTCAGTATGGGTCTGGGATGGGACTTGAACCCAGGTTTTTCTGATTCTTAGGCCCTTCCTCTATTCAATACTCTATATGGCCTCTGTTTGTAGTATATATGGAATGTATCCACATTAAGGTTTTTCAAAGTAAAATTGTTGAATTAAGTTCAGTTTAAACCTCACCCTCAAATCAACACATTATTTGTTACTAACAAACCAGACGGCTAGACCATGATATGCACTGCATTTTCATAGCAAAGGAATCTCTTTCTCTCTCCTTTTAATGCCTTCTATCTTCTGAACATCTCTTTCTGGCCACGTCTGAAACTATAAATGTTTTAAAACACAGCCTGATCTTTTGTCCTTTAACTGTGCCCCTCCCTCATACATTTCAAGGGTGGTCACAGGAATTTGAAAAAGCAGTTATTGAGGATGCTGTGAGAAGTTCCAGGGGCCCATTTTTTTTTTAATTTTTTTTTTTTAAAGCAATTGGGGTTAAGTAACTTGCTCAAGGTTACACGGCTAGTCATTATTTATGTGTGGGTGCTCATTTTCTGAGGCCGGATCTGATCTCGGGTCATCCCAACTCCGAGGCCGGCGCTCTTACTCACTGCGCCACCTAGCCGCCCCTCAGGGGCCCATTTTTGCTCGTCAACTATAGGCCCCACACCTGCATCTGAGGTATTTGTTATTGGTGGACAGGCTGACTCCTGATCAAGTCAAGGGAAGGCAGCATCTTATTATTTTTATGTTTGGGCACTGCCCCACTCTACCTTCTCAACCCACAAATGAAGAATATTTTAAAAGCTAGACATACCTTTTAGACTTTCTTGGACTAGTCCTTGTCTCTGTGTCCCTTAGGAATATTTATATTTGGTCTTTCCTTTTCCTCCTTAATCTTTTACCTACAAAGCACTTTTTACAAAAAGTGCTGATTTCTTTTTTTTTTTTTTTAAGCAATTGGGGTTAAGTAACTTGCTCAAGGTTACACGGCTAGTCATTTGATTTATGCGTGGGTGCTCATTTTCTGAGGCCGGATCTGATCTCGGGTCATCCAAACTCCGAGGCCGCGCTCTTACTCACTGCGCCACCTAGCCCTTTAGGGCAATTGGGGTTAAGTAACTTGCCCAAGGTTACACGGCTAGGTTTTTGTTTGTTCGGATTAGGTGTCGGAGGCCGGCTCCGAACTCAGGTCCTTCTGATTCCAGGGCCGACGCTCTATTCACTGCGCCACCTAGCCGCCCCAGTGCTGATTTCTTTTAAAGAATTTTTTTGATGATTTCTTTTAAAGAAAGCTTTATGTTTCTGGAGAAGTCCAAACCAAAGAAAACTGGGAAATCACAAGAATGCCCAGGGATCATTTTGTAGCATGAACTGAGCCCAGTAAGTGGTTTATTCTTCATAGCATAGAAGAAGCTGCTTTCATCTCACTGATGTAGGAAAGCTTAGACGGGAATGAATCAGCTGCCTGAGCTGTTTGTAATCAATTTATATTAACCTGTTTTCAAGTAGGAAAACTCAAGGTATGTGGTCACCTGAAGGACAACTGTTACAATGAATGCTAGGAGCAAAGGGATTAGCTGGAAAAATATGTCTTTTGCTCTTCCAAGATAACAGTGGGGTTTAAATTAGATCGGTAACCCAAAATATAATAATGAAACAACTTTCCTGTGATGAGTGTTGCATAAATGGGAAATCTGGCCATTAGGAAAGCAGTATGGTATAGTAGATAGAAGACTGGTTTTGGAATCAGAAGACCTGGGTTAAATAATGAACTGTGTGAGGCAAATCATATTACCACTTTGAGCTTTGAGAGTTTTTGTTTTTATTGTTATTTGGGTTTTTTTTAGTTAAATGGAAATATTACAACTTGTACTATCTATTCTAGGATTGTGATGAGAATTACATTATAGAAATAATTGAATGTGTTTTGTAACCATAGTGCAAATAGTTATTGTGTCTTAGAATGATGATGATTCTCTTTCCTACAGGAATAGCAAAATTTAGTTTAAGTCTATTATTAGGAAGTAGTTTAGCAATGATTGTGAAATTGTTATGTGGACAACATCAGTAAAGGGGAGAGAAATACAGGGAGTAACTCGGGAAATGCAAGTAGTTTAATTTGCTTATAGTAGTTAGGCTGTCCATAAACAGAGAAATGGGAGTTAAGTTTGAAGGGGTAGGAAGGGGTCAGATCATGGAGGAAGTTAAATGCCAAGCCAAGGAGTTTGAACTCCTTTAAAGGTAATAGGGAGCTATTGACATTTTCTGGAATGAATCTTTAGAGTTGTGTTTTTTTGAAGGTTTACACCTGTTTAGTGTGTAAGAGGCAACCAGAGAAGTATAAAACACCTCTTTATTCAGTAAGATTTCTACAAGTTGCTTCATATTTAGAGACGTTAGCCCAAGTTTCAGCCACAAATATGCATCGTCTGTGCCATCACTGCCTGAGGCTTCTTGGCTTTATGAGATAAAATCACTTGCATGAAGGATCAGGACCCCTGGCAAACATCTGTACTGATCTAATTTCTCTTACAGGAAAATAGTGGCAGAGTATGAAAAGACCATCGCTCAGATGATAGGTAGGTGCCAACTTTCTGCTGGGTATTGTCCTTACACCCTGATTTTATAAAGACTTTGTGGGAAAATATATCTGAAGACTATGTCAATCATTGAGCTTCAAGCTCCACTAAAAGAACTAAGGCTATAACAAGGTATCATAAGCTTCTTACATTCTCATTTCTATCCCACCAAATGGTCCCCTATAGAAAATATGCCTAGGTCAAAGAAACAACTGATTTAGAAAATCCCATGGGATATGGAAACATCATTGAAGTTCCCACTAACAGAATCCATAGTGTATGAATGCAATCTTAATTGTTTTCCTGAAGTAATGGTATCATCTTCATGGCTGTTGTTTAACCCAGCTAAACTACCTGGTCAGGAATAGATTTGGGCCAGTATTCTATGATCTATATACACCTGAGTATAGGAAAGAACAGATTCAGGTTATAGTCGATCACATTCATTCCGGGCGACCTTTAAAGGAAAGTTAATCTTTAAGAATCATACTGACCAGATCCATTTTATTCTAGTTCTTTTGGACCTAAAGAAAAGATCCCATTCACACCTTCAAAATTTAGTTTCAATCCTTCAGCATAAGGCTTAGTGCCTATCAGGTGGTATTCTCAAGAAACCTTGGCATCTTTTCCTCACCAAGTAGAAGCTTTGTGTGAATACAGTAATAGCTAGGTAAACTGGAATGCAGGTTAACTGAAAACAAAGCAACCATTTCATTTCTTTTCCTTTTATTGAAAATCATTTTACTATGATTTTATCCTTGTCCTTCCTTAGCAAATATGATATTACAAACATGGCATTTTTTTGATGATTAAAGATTTTGCAGGGCGTCTGGTCACCATTTTAAATGTTGATTATTACAATACAGTGTTGTACATATTACAGATTAGGAAGATTCAGTATTAACCATAGATAAATCAAGAATATTAGGTATTTTTCTTGTTATTGGTTTTTTTCTCCTAAGAGAAGTGAGTGTGAGGGGGGGTGTGGAGCTGCTCAATTGAAGGTTATGTTACTGCATTCCAGTTAATAAAGGTTTTACTGTGTTATGACATGATAAAAGGCTGCCTTTGGTGGGGGATAAGAGAACTTCCTGAATAATAATTGCAGAAATCTCACCTGACCCAAGATCAGTATAATAATAGATTTGACATCTGAGAAGAAGACATCCATTCTACCACTTTCCATTCTGATGAGCTAAAGTGTTCTTAAAACAGAGGGTCCATTCCCCTCCTTAACTTGGAGAGAGGAACATCGCCAAGAATGCCCTGTTCAGTCTTTGCTCTATGTATTATCTAGCAACATGTAATTGATTATGTATTATCTTTTATTAGTGTAGCAATTTATGATGGCATAAGTACATGGAGCTCCATCCTTTCTTGAGTTAAATGTTATTGAAAGTAATAATGTTGAAGGTTCATGTCCTCTATTATCTAGTGTTTGGCAATTTACTAAGACCCAAAGGTTTTTGATAAAAAGCCTTTTGATATGAGAACATCAGTAAAACCCATTATCATTTGTCTCTTCACATCTGAGTAATAGCTTCTTAGTATTGCTCTTGGTGTGGATTTATAAGCAAATATTGAAATAAAGAAAGGAGGGAGTTTCTGCTTGTTAATGAAATTCTGCCCAAAGGCACCTTTTATTTCTACAGTTATTTAGAAAAAAAAAGCTTCTTTGCTTGCTTCTTCACCCCTCCCCTACACACACACACACACACACACACACACACACACACACAGAAAGAATAAAACAAACAAAAAAGAGAAGAATTCTGGTTTGTAGTCTGTCCTAATTGATATAAATGGTATTTCTCATTCTGCTACCTTCTTTACAGCATAATCCCCAGAGAAGGTTTATCTAGCCAATGAGTTTCTCTCTCTTTCCCTCTCCATTCAATCTCATGAAATATGGACAGGTCTGGGCAAAAAGGATGAATTATAACTAAGCTTCTCTGAAGAATCAGAATTCTTTCTTTCATAATATTTTAAAGTCTCCTGTACCTTTCATTCTGCACTGATGCCAGAGTTTATAAATGTATCACCTGAAGATCTGTTCTACCAAGCAACACGGTGACAGCATCACTTAGATAAATCTGTCATCATCTGTAGACAATTTCATGTATTTCTCCTGGTGTCTGGTGCTCTGATTTCTTTCCAAAACTCAGTCCAGTTTTCTTAAGATTCCTACTTGCCTTTTGGAAGTATCATTGCCTTTGAAAAGAAAATTTCATTGTACATTTCTCTACCATCCATTCCTGAATTCTCATTCATGCACACCCATCTACCTTTTCACTTTTCATACCTTTAAAAAAAATCAGAAACATGGCATGTTTGTTGATATCATCAGGTCATTGATCATGCAGGTAATTGATTAAAGGCCACCCTTGCATTTAAAAGTTCCTTTTGGAACAATGATGTGCTAATATAACTGAAAAATGAAACAGATGGGACTTAGCCCTTAGATTTGATAACAAGGCCATTTTCTAGGGATTTCTCAGCACTGCATGAAGTTCCATATAGAAAAAAACCACTTCTCTTTATGTATATTTCATGCCTCTGTTTCTGTTTCCCTCCATCTCTGTCACTTCTATCCTACAGGCATCTTGCATGACTAACAGATGATGCTTGAAGGGAAGCTTGGAACCAGACAGTACTTTATCCAGCCAGGGTTCAGGACTGTAGTAATTCCAGTTCAAAATAGAACCAGCTTCCTTAGGCAGAAGGAGCCCTTTGTGGCTACGACCAGTGCTTGTGTCTGTGCTTCCCAAACACTGCATGTGATGCCAGAGCTCTTTTGCATGCCCATTTTTGTTTGTGTCATTTTCGATTTTCACTGGAATTTATTTTTTTTAAAAGTATTAACACTTCTTGAGCCTAAATATTAACAATTCAGGATTAAAAAAAATACTTCTGTGCTTTCTGCATTACAGGTTGTTTCGCTGTTTTTTTCTGCTTTCCTAACAATTTCCCTGATTATCTGTTTTGCTTTTGTTTTTGTTGCTTCTTGCTATTTGCTTGCAAAACAAAAAAGGCAAGCCTGGTAAGTAATGCTTCTCACCCACTTTTGACCCCTGCAGTGCGCATCTCTGAATCTTGTCTGGCTGTCTTGGCTTTTATTTTGTGTACTTGCTGCATTCCCTTATAAGCATTTAACTCCATTACCAGAGTTAAAGTATACCTTTATGTAATTTTTAAATAAACATTTAACTCCATCACTGGGGCTCTAGCATAGCCAAATATATGACAATTGTGAGGCATGTTTTTCTTCCTGTCTCTTCTAGAGACAGGTCTCTGTGATCCAAGGGTCAATTTCCTGAGTTAAAGACTATAGTCACAAACATAGGGAAATGTTGGTGAATCTTCAGCATCATGGGGACAGAAATTCTGTTTCAGAATTGAGGCTGGAAGGATATTAGGCAAAGGTTGTATAATTATCTAAGCCCAGCAAGGTGTTTTAAAAATATTTTTTTGACAAATTTTAAAGCAGAATGAAATTTAAATGAAGCCAAATTGAACTCATAAATGTATATACTGTGTATGTTCTGGGATCTAGGGAAGGAAAATGTGAAGCTAACTTGGAGGAAAAAGTAATTTGACCTATGCAACAACTCTAAATACCCTTTTTATTTATTGTGGCTCTAGCAGGGAGTGAGGGGATGGTCCTAGATCTCTCGTTCTCTCTCTCCTCTCTCCTCTCCCTCCTCCCCCTCCTCTCTTTCCTCATTTCTCTCTCTCCCCCTCTCTCATCTCATTAGACTCTAATCTCTTTATTTTAAAGCACACTAGAACTTTATAATATGGGGCATGTGTGCTATGAAATTATGGTTCTACAGTTGCAACAAAGTCCCTCTGGGATTTCTGGTAATGAATTTTTTCTCAAACTTGTAATATTTAAGGATTGGGAGAAGCTTTAGAGATAATCTAGTTCAGCTCCCTGAAAGAGATGAGGAAATTGTGGTCCATCATGATAAAGTGACTTAGCTAGAGGTCACCAGTTAGAGGGAAACAGAGCAGGTCGAAAGTCAGGTCTCCTGGCCCTCAGCCCACTTGTCTTCCCACTACAAGACACTGTCTTCACTTATTAAATAGTGACAAGATTGTACTAAATTCAACCAAGCTCAAGTATCTCTTGAATCAAGAAAAATGAACGCTACCAATGAGGGGTACGGGGTTTCTATAAATCTGGGAATTTAAGGCATCCCCAAACGTCTCTCTAATTCACTGCAAGAAAAAGAGACATCTTGTCATCAGTTGTAGCCTTTAAGTCTAGTATAAAGTAGAGCAGACTATTACCTTTGTAAAATGAGCCCTTTCAGGTCACAACCAGGACATGTGTGTCAGCTTTCCACTGTGGCCCTCGAGCGCAGTCTAAGAAAAGCTTTGATTTCACTCAGTGTACCTCAGCACATAGTCTGAGATGGGACCTGGGGGATAATGTCTCCATTTTCACAATGGAGGCCCTAGTGGACAATTCCATTTATAGCTACTTTCTCCTTTCTGTTTAGTCATCTTGTCAGAGTAAAAGCTAAAATCCAGAAGCAAAAATTCTGTTACAAACAAACAAATAAATAAACAAAAACTTATTTCCAAGTAGAATAGTCACAGCAGAATTTCAGTTTAACAGTTGTAAAGTGATATGAATTTATGGGGCTTTAGTCCTAATGGAAAGATAGATGTAATTTCCTGATTAGACTCCAGTTTAAAAATAATTCCAGGAAGAAATGGTTGAAAGAAACATTAAATAGGGCAAAAGCTTGTGGGCATGGGAGGACCAGGGACACTTGGACTGCTTTATCTGAAGCAGTCTTTCACAGCTGGCCGAAGAGTCCGTCTCACTTTAAAGCACTATACCAAGAAAGTTATGCCTTAGTTTGACATAAATAGCCCAGTTAACACAGAAATGAACACTGCCACTGTCCCAAAGCAAGCTCCTGGATTTCTTTAGGAGATACTGTTAACTTGAGTCTAAGTGTGAGACAGTTATGGCATTATCTGGTACTGATACTGGAAGGAGCACACGATTTCTTTTTTTCCCCACTTATTTCCTTTTCATTTAGGTGGTGATAGAACTACCTACCCACTACAGCCATGATGAGACTTTGATCCAGGGGTTGGGTTCTAGCACAAAATTCAATAAAGTTTTCATAGAATCAAAGCCTTCAGAGGTCATCTAGTTGAACTTTTCCCTGACCAAGAATCCACTTTACAGTAAATAGTCTTCTCTAGTCTATACTTGAATATGTCCAGTGAGGAGGCAGGAGCCCCTCACCTCCCAAGAAAAGCCATTCCATTTTTTTTATAACTCTAGTGGTTGAGAAGTCTTTCTTCACATTGAGCCTAATGTTGCTTCTCTGCAGCTAGTTCTAGCCTCTGGGGCCAAGCAGAAAAAGACAAATCTATCTTCTAAATGACAGCCTTTAAAAACCTGGTAACACCTACCATGTTCTCCCTAGGTCATCTCTTCTTTAAACTAAGTATCCCAATTCTTTCAGCTGATTTTATATAACATGGTCAGCATTCGACCTTTCTGTTCTCGTGGCTCTCTTCCATGCCAGTGTATTAGTGTCCTTGTTAAAATGTGGCACCAAGAAATGAATCCTGTACTCTAGATGTGTTCAAACCAGGGCAGAGAACAGCAGGACCATCTCTTCTTATATACTGAAGACATTCTCTCGTAATGCAGCCTAAGATCACTTTAGTATTTTGACTGCCACAACACGTGATTGACCTTTGTTGAGTCTGTGATCCACTAAAGTCCCTAGTTCTTCTTCAAATGAGTCGCAATTTATAGCCATGCCTCCACCATTTTCTGTTTCCTTTTTTAAAAGATCAAGTGTTCCTGCTCTTTATCTAGACAAACCACTCTGTCTGTGCCCTTTATCCCATCTATTCCCTCTTCTTCCCTCCCTCCCCTTCTTTTTTCTCGAGTTCTCTGTCCCTCCCCCACTATTTTGCCTCCCCCCTTGTTGTTTCCACTCTCTCTTATCTTCAGGTCTTCCCTTTCCATTTGTCTGCCTACAAACATACTCATGTATCTTCAGTCTTATAAAAACCTTCCCTCAGCCATTCTGCTTCCATGACACTACCAACCCCTTTTCCTTTTACCATCTAATTCCTTGAAAAAAGCAACCCACACCCCCAAATTCAGCTTCTTTCCCACCCCTTGCTCTTTGGCTTCTGTCTACACTACTAAGGATACTCCTAATGGTCATCAGTATCTTCCTTATTAAATCCAAAAGAATTAATTTCAGTTCTTTTTCCTGGAGCTCTCCCTATGTTTTGGGACCATTGACAACCTCCTGTTTCTGAACACAATCTTTCACACTCAATTAGCTCCTGAGACACTTCCTTCTAATCCTTTAACCCAGGGGTGGGGAACCTGCTCTAACCCCTCCTTTATCATCCCTTTGCCTTCTTTTGAACTCCTTAATCTTTACCCAGCTCTTCAGTGCTGTCCATTTAAGACTGTTTTCAGCTATCTTTTCTTTTCCCTCTAAAACTCATTAATTCCAATGATGCCAACTATCATTTCTACCCAAATGACTTTCAAAACCATATTTCTAGTCCCAACCATTTCCCCAAATTCAGATAATAATTGAATCAAGACCTTTTTATGTGGATGTTTCACTAGCCCCTCAGATTTAACCTGTCATAAACCAATCTTATTATCTTCTCCCTCCCCCTACCAAAAACTGATCCTGTACCAATATCTCCATTTTAGACAATGGTGATATCATTTATCTAGTCACGTGCCTTTCACACTTTGATGCTAATTTTGGCTTTTCCTTCTCCGTATGTCCAATGAATTACCATTTTTGTCAGATTTATATCTTAAGTTCCAAGAATAGCAGATTTTGAGAATCAAAAGAGTTCTCATCAGCCATATAATCCAACCCCTACATAAAAGAACCCTGCCCTATGATATAGTCACAAGTGATCATCTGGCCTCTAAATAAAGGAAAACAAATTTAATTCTTCTTACATAGGATAGCCCTTCACATCCCTGCTAAGTCTTTCCTGACTAAATATCTTCAGCCTTCAGCCAGCTTTCATAACCAGCCCTCATATCATCAGTTTGGAGACCTTCACCACCGAGCCACCCTGTCCTCTTTCCTCTTTCATCTGGCCTCCACACTGTTACCCTATCCGTTTGCCTCATGCATGCTCTTCAGTGGCTTGCTGTTGCCTTCCTTTTTCTTGGTATTAGAAGCTTTCTACAAGCTGTCAGCATCCTGACTTGTCCAGACTTAACCTCCCACTATTCCTTGACTCATCCACTGAACCAGACTATTTGCTATCATCCAAGGATGCTTTGTGTTATAAGACCTGTAGGCCTTTGCTCATGTGGCTCACTATGCCCAGAATGCCCCTCACTGCCCTTCAATATCCACCTATTTAGAGCCCTTCCATTATTTTTTTTTTTTGCTTTTTGGAAGGGGGAAGGCAGCCCTATTTGGGGTTAAGTGACTTGCCCAAGGTCACACGGCTAGTAAGTGTTAAGTGTCTGAGTTCAGATTTGAGTTCAGGTCCTCCTGATTCCAGGATCAATCCTCTATTCACTGAACCACCTAGCTGCTCCTAGTCCTATCTATTCTTTAAAGCTGAACTCTCAAGTACCATCTCATCCATGAAGCCTTCCCTGATCCTCCCCAGTCAATAACTTCTTTTCCAGGAAGCACATGGTATACAGCCCTTTATGTATATATCCTATATCATCTTAGTGACTGTTTTTTGTGTGTGTGTTGTACCTCTTTCCTTCTAGATTGTCAGCTCTGTTACAGCAGGGACTGTCTTACTTAACCTTAGTATCTCCCCTAGTGCTTACCCTAAATGCTTAATAAATGTTTAAAGTTGGTAAAAAAAAAAAAAGACAGTTGTCAAGTATCCACTTCCCATGATCTAAAGACTCAGGCCTAGCTGGCATTCCTTCATTTTTCCACTTGAAAGGGAGAACGCCAGTAGCTTTTAGAAAACCCAAAGCATATAGTAACTTAGAATATGTCTCATTAGGCTCAGCCATATGCAGAAGACTATAATTAGGCAATGCATAAGCCATAGACTCAACTGTTTGGCTATTTCTATTTTCGAACCAGAGGATGAACAGAGAGAAAAGTCCGTCTCCCACCATACTGTCCAGCAGCTGATTGTGGAGAAGGAGCAAGCATTGGCTGACCTGAACTCGGTGGAAAAATCTCTAGCTGATCTTTTTAGGAGATATGAAAAAATGAAAGAGGTCCTGGAGGGGTTCCGCAAGGTACGTTTCAGGAATCGGTGCCTGTAGCTTTTAGCTTTATGTTTTGTTCAGAGGTACTAGGTAAATGTTTGTTAGGTGAACAAATATTGAGTTCTTCTTAGTGGACATGGGGAATTGTGTAAGATTATATTCACAGATCATAGGATCGTAGACTTCATTGAGTCACAGAGGAGTTCAGTAAATTGCCCAAGGCCTTGTAGCTCTTATGTGTCTGTGGTGAGACTTGAACGCAGGTGTTCCTGACTTTAAGTCCAATTCTCTATCCACTCTCCCCACAGCCTTTTGTGTCCTGAGCTGATGTAGTGGCTTCACTGTCAGGAGAAGCCTTGATTTGAATTTTGTCCCTGACACTAACTGTGTGTGAGCCTCAATTTCTCACCCATGAAATAGGGATACAAATACATCAGTATTTCTCACAGGATTGCATGAGACTCCATTGAGATAATGTAAATATCAGGTTGTTTTGTTTGTTTTTAAATACATTTAGTTCAGAATTAGGTATTGGTGACTGTGTGCAAGGGGCTCCAAAGTGAGAGGTAGAAAGGTGTTTTGATTTAGAAAAAATGATTCCTGTTAGGAAAAGGAATGAGTTTATTAGATACGGTTATGGAAGGAAACATTTTTGAATAAACAGTCAAATGTGAGTTAAAATTGGCTATGGAGTCAAGTGATTTTGCTTTTGCTGGGAGCAGTGAGGTCTCCAGGTTACTCTTTTTTTTCCTTTTTGGAGGGGGGAAGGTAGGGCAATTGGGGTTAAATGACTTGCCAAAGTCACATGACTGGTTTTTTGTGTTAAGTGTCTGAGACTGGATTTGAACTCAGGTCCTCCAGCGCCAGTGCTCTATTCACTGTGCCACCTGGCCGCCATCTAGGTTACTCTTAATGCTTGTCTCTTTCTGCCTCTGGGATCTGATGTCATTTTCCTTCACTGTGTTAGAATGAAGAGGTGCTAAAGAAATGTGCTCAGGAGTATCTGTCCCGTGTAAAAAAAGAGGAACAAAGGTACCAGGCACTCAAAGTACATGCAGAGGAAAAACTGGACAGGTAAATTCCTTTTCAGCATGTTGTCCTTGATTCTTCACTCCCTCTCACCTCCCCATGTCCAATCAGTGGTCAAGTCCTGTGCTTTCTCCCTTTGAACCATCTCTCTCTCTCTCTCTCTCTCTCTCTCTCTCTCTCTCTCTCTCTCTCTCTCTCTCTCTCTCTCTCTCTTTTATTCATAGTTCCTTTACTTTAAATAATCAGAAACTATAAACAAACTATACATTCAGCCACTGGAAAATACCTGGATAAACTGTGGTATTGTCACCCTATTACAAAATATAAGTATAAATATTTTTTAAAAAAACCCACTTATACAAAGTGATGTACAGTAAACTGTCTCGGGGGGGGGGGCAGTTTTTAAGTCTATATATAAGATAATTGATTTGGATGGAACCTGTCTGACCCAATATGGTGATTTTTATGTTGTGACCCATAGGTGTGCTGTTTGTTAAACCTAATGTTTGTTAAACCTAACCAATTTCAGTAAAGGGTGACTGAGTCACAAATACATATGACTCTTTTTATGAACCATCTCTTGGATATGCCCCTTTTTTCCCCTGACACTACTACCACTTTGGTATGTGTCCTTGTCTCCTTATACCTGGATGATTGCTGTAACCTGCTGTCGGGTCTACAGTCTGAGGTCATATTTGACAAACTCAGGCCCTCCCGACCCCAGGTCTGGCGCTCTATTCATTGTGCCAACTAATTGCTTGCTATGATCTTATAACCTTAACAGATGATCTCATCTAAGAGTTCTTAATCTGGGGTTCATGGCTAGATTTCAGTATATCTCTGAATATGGGGGAGAAAAAAAGAACTCAACATGGTGATCAACCACAATTGCAGAGAACTGTTAATGAAGACTTCTAGTCTTCCCACCCCAGTCTTTTAGATCTTCCTAAAACACAGGCCTAACCATCTTATTGTCCTATTTAATCAACTTCAGAGCCCTTCACAACTTTTCCATTCTTCTTATCCCTTCTTCCCTATGACACCAGCCTCCTTGCTATCTCTCCCACAGAAAGCTCCAAGTCCAGAATCTCAGTATTTTTATTGGCTGCCTCCCAGGCCTAGAATATTCTCCCTTTTCGTCTCCTAGCTTCTCTGGCTTCATTCAAATCTCAGCTATAGTCCCACCTTCTGCCTTTCTTAATTTTAATCTCAGTACCTTTCCTCTGGGCCTGCTCCCAGTTTATCCTGTATATATGTTGTTTGTATATTGTTGTTTGCTTCCTGTCTTCACCATTAGACTGTGATTGCCTCAATATGAGGGATGATTTTTTTTGCCTTTCTTTGTCTCCCTATTACTTAGTATACTGCCTACCAAAGGTAAGAGCTAAATAAATAATAATCGACTGACTATTTTTACTAAATACTTATTTAAAAAAAGTCAAAAGAGTCTGTATAGTATAGATTTACCAGCTTATCTATATACATTTATTGAAACAGATTCATGCCATAGGAGTTTATGCTTTTGCTTTTAAAGATAAATATTAGTCATTTAATTTTCTTGGGGAAACCCCTGCAATTACAAATCAGTATGGCTGAAGAAGGCAGCAGGATAGCATTCAGATCACTGGATTTACAGAAATAAACTCCATGTACCAATGCATAAATGTTTGTAAACATGAATAAATTATTGAATGCACATATAAACACATTTTCCTAGATGGAACAAATTATCAAAATATAATCAAAGAAAATCTATGGAAATATTTACCCAAGTCTATGGAATATAAACCTTTTACAGACAACTTTCTTAGCTCATATTATTAATCTGTCTGATTGGCCCACACACTTGATTTGGGAGATGAGAAGGGAGAGGTGACCACCCAAAAACCAACTAGCATACACTTGACTCTGAGAGGAAAATGACAGCATTTTCCATTGAACAGGAGCCAGGTTTTCTTCCTAACCCAGGTTGTCTCTCCAAAATTTCTAGGATTTTTTCAAGTCAAATGTTTTAGGAGCATTACTTGCTATGTTGATAATTGGTATTAAGAAATGCTACTTTGACCGTGTAGTTGGTCAAGGCATATTATGAGGGACAAGCCAAGAAGCTATTAGAATTATAATTATGTATATTATATATAATATAGTAATTAGAATGAGAATTACAAGAAAATAACCAAGGTAGAGTTGCAATCTTCCCTGGCTCCAGCTATTTTTAAAACCATTCAAGAAGTTACTTTATCCATTCTTAAGGTGGACATTGCAGACTTCTGGAATATGAGAATGGCCTTAATGTCCTTTTGTCCCTTGCTGTCTTGCCTTTGCTTATGGTGTTTTGGTTATCATGAGCAAGAACCAGTTCAAGACCAGGCAACTACTCCATCTAAAGTCTCCTTGCTGGATGTTTTCAGAGAAACTTGGAAAGACCGCCATGAACTCATGCAAAGTGAAGTCAGCAGAAGCAAGAGAACAATTTATACAATAACAACAATGTTAGAAAAAGGAACAAATTGGAAAGAATTAAGAACTCTGGTCAATTGTATATGTAATAAGAGATACCACATTTCTTGCCTTTTCAATGAAGGGGAGGGATGAAGGTAGAGAGAGAATGTAAAACTGAAAATAAAAATCAAATTTAAAGTAAAAATTTTAATTAAAGAAAAATTTAAAAACTCTGTTCAACATGATAATCAACCACAATTCCAGAGAATTGTTAATAAAGAATTCTAACCACAGTTCCTCTGTTAGGAGGTGGGTAGAATTCTTCAATAGCAGTTCTGTGCAATCTAGAGTAGTTAGAATCAAATGTCCTTGTGAGTTTTGATTGTTTATGCATTGGGTTTGTATCTCCAGCACCTGGCACACAGTAGGCACTTAATAGAGACCTCTTGATTGGATGACTGATCATGGAGTTGCCTGCAGTACTGACAGGTTTATTGGCTTGCCTACGGTCATACAGCCAGTACTTCCTCAATTCAAGCCCAGCTCAATTCACCATACTATGTAGCCTGTTGGCAATATGATATAATAAACGTAACATGATATTGAATTGAATTATAGAATCATAGAAAGGCAAGTGGAAATACTAAAGCGTTCTTAATGAATACCATTCATCTGTGCACCACATATTCCTACAGAGCCAACGCTGAGATTGCACAGGTCCGAGGAAAGGCTCAACAAGAGCAGGCAGCCTACCAGGCCAGCCTCCGAAAAGAGCAGCTGAAGGTGGATGCTCTGGAAAGAACACTGGAACAAAAGGTAATGTATTAAGTAACTTCGTTGTGTTCCCAGAGTCTCCTTGGAGATGTGGTGTTTGCCATCATGTCAGTCCCTCAGAGATAATGTGGCTGCCGCCTCCTGCTCATTCTCAAATTAGAGCTAACAGAATGTGCCCACGGCCAAGGAGCATTTGGTGCACAAAAAAGTCATCGTTCCCTGTGATGGGAGGATCTCCAAATGGTTCGACTTGCTGGGTCTAACTCTCTCCTGCTTGCTGCCTTCCGCCGGACTCATTTGGGTCTTTGGAATGCCAGCATCTCTGTTCTCAGGACCTTAAGCTCTTTCGGCAATTACTTTCCTGCTATCATGAGATTCTTAATTCTCTGGTAACCTCACCCCTACCCTTAAGAAGAAAGTATCAAAAACCCTTGAAAGTAAGGGTTTCCCATTGTAAAAACAGTGAACATGAAGATTAAAAGAGGTACCTGGTTTAGTCCTTCAGGCCAGAAATCAGATATTCAGCCAACAACCTTAATTAGAGCAGAAATGATTCTTAAAGATCCTTAATTTAACACTCTTTTTTTCTATGTTAGGAAACTGAAACCAAAGAGGTGCAGTGATTTTGGGTTTGAATTCAAAGGACATCAGTTTGAATGCCAGCTCTGTTACTATGACTTTTAATGAGTTGCTTCGGTGACTCAGTTTCCTAATCTGTAAAAAGAGGGGGTTGGACCAGCTAACTCTCAAGGTCTCCAACTCTGTATCTACTGTGAGATTCAATGACATATTGGATAAGTGGGGCCAGACTCTGACCCCCTAGTGCCCAGTACACGACAGGGCTCCCTTCCATTCTGATTTCTGTCAGGGATTTATTGTGTGAGACAGAAACAGCATCTGTTCTGTGAGCGGTTAGGAGTAGGTGCTCTCTCTGTGCTGCCTTTTGGCCAGTCTGATATCTGCTTACAGCCCAGAAGGCACTGGCTCCAGGGTCTGTGGAGTCTTTAGTCCTCCTTACAATCGTAGGCTCTATATTTGGAAGGGGTGTAGGGCAGAACACTGGCCTTGGGGCAGGAAGAAGGCCAAGAAGTCCTGCCATAGATGCTTATTAGCCATGTGATCCTGGGCAAGGAATTACTCCTCTCTGAGCCTCAGTGGTTCATCTTTGACATGAAAGAGTTGTTCTCAAGGAGCCTTTAAGTTCCTTTTCAACTTCAAATCTAATCGAGTTTCTTTTGTGTCCAACACTTGGTGACCCAATTTGGGGTTTTCTTGACAAAAATACTAGAGTGGTTTGCCATTTCCTTCTCTAGATCATTTTACAGATGAGGATACTGAGACAAACAGAGTTAAGTGACTTGCCTAGGGTCACACATCTAGTGTCTGAGGCCAGATTTAAACTCGGGTCTTTCTGACTCCAGGCCTGGCACTCTATCCATTGTTCTACCTAGCTGTCTGCTATGATCCTATATCCTTTACAAATGACCTCATCTAGGAGTTCTTAGTCTGGGGTTCATGGATAGATTTCAGGATATCTCCAAACATGGGTGAGAAAAAAACCACATCTTTATTTTTATTAACCTCTAACTGAAGCTTATAATTTTCTTTAGTTATTTAAAAACCATATTGTGAGCAGGGGTCCATAGGCTTCACCAGATTGATGAAAGGGTCCATGGCACAAAAAGAGTTAATATCTTTGCTCTAGTCTAACCCTCTCATTTCTGACAGATGAAGAAACAGGTCCAATTAAATTAAATGACTTTGCCAAGGCTACACAGATATTGAACCTAGTTCTTCAGACTCACAGTTCCATTATATTATGATACATTTTTCCATTATGGGCATACCCCTAGAAATTTCCCAGAATCCTTCTGACTTGTGAAGATTTTTCCAGTTGGCCTTGGAGAGAATGTACCTACTTGTCTGTGTGCCCATTAGTCTGAATTCTGTGCTTGGAGACACTTGGAATCATCAGTGTTCTAGCATTTCTTCCAAAGTTGCCTTTGAGAGACAACTAGGAAATGTTCATTTTGAGAATCTCAATCCATATTCTATTCAGGGCAAAAGTTCTTAAACTGGGTATGGTTAACTTTTTTAAAATCATATTTTGATAACTGTACTTCAATGTAGTCAGTTTCCTTTGTAATCTTATGCATTTTACATATTTAAAAACATTCTTCTGAGAAGGGATCCATAGATTTTACCAAACTACCAAGTAGATTCATGACATATACAAAGGTTAAGCTTCTTAGCAGAAGGCAAGGGATTCCAATGAAATCAGTGAATAAATGCAGTCCCTCATTACTTCCTGAAGGAATAAGGGTGAACTAAGACAAGGAACAGTTATCATTTGACAACTACCAACTATTACTTAACTTTAATGACATAATGGAAAAGGTCTTGACCTGGGAGTCAGCAGATCTTTGTTCTAGTTTAAAATCCAATAATCATCTGTAGGGTTTTAGGCAACTTGTTTCAATTCTCTGGGCCTCAAACTTCCCCATTTGTGAAACAAGAAGTTGGACAGTGGAATTTCTAATGTCCCTTTCAGTTGTGGGGAAACAAAAATCCCTCATTTTCTCATGCTACTTAATTTCACTGCATCATTTTAACCTGCTGCCTTGTAGTAAGTTACTCCTTTTAGACAGCAGTCAAACAACTAGAAAGCTCAGATAGTGAGATTTTTTTCATAATTTGCCAATAGTCAACTTTCATAAAGGAAGAAATATGTCAAACAAATAGACTGATATGAGGGGCAGATTTAAAGTCAGCCTCTAGCACATGTCACAGGGTCAGTACAGACAGCTTTATATAGTTTTCACATCTCTGCAACTGTGCAGTGATAACTGATGCTTACCGTGATGGCCCTAAGACCCTCCAAGACTCTAAAGTCCTACATAGTAAGGAAAAAAATTCATTTATGTTACAGTTTTTGGGGCCAAATTATTTGATTGTATTCTGACTTTAAAGAAATTAATTTATCTATGGTACAGATAGTGACTATCAGTAAATCAGAAAAAAAAAACAACAGCCAGAGAAGCACCAAATTTGAGTGTTAGAAGGAACCCCAGTGCCCATCTGATTTAACCCATGCACAAAAAGAATCTATACTATAAGATACTTTAAAATAGTCATTGAATCTCTATTTGACGTCCAAGAAGTATTTCCTGACATTTAGACTACATCGTTCTACCCATGGCTCCTGATTTTGCCTTCTAGGGTCAAACAAAACAGGTCTAATCCCTCCAGCACACAACAGCCCTTTACATCCTTGAAAATAGCTACCATGGCCTGTCTGAGTCTTCTCTTCTCCAGGCTAAACTCACACAGTTCCTTTAACAAATCGTCATGGTACAAGGAAGGACTCAAGGCTCTTCGCCATCCTGGTTGGTCTTCCCTTAATGCTTTTCTCTCTTGGCAATGTTCTCCCTTAAGAAGTCTCGCTCAGGGAACCCAGTACCCCAGATGAGGTCTAACAAGAGCAGAGTATAGTGGGACAATTGCCTGCCATGTTTAAGGCAGCGCCTGTCTGCTTTTGAAAGGACTTGAGGCAGATGATGCTTACAAAAGAGCCAAAGAAGTAGATAATTTGAGAAGCCTTGAGTATGACCATACTTTGATATTAAATCTGGCTCTAGGTTTTTAGGCAGAGTTAAAAAAGGAAACAATGGAGCTCATGTTGTTTTTATTTTCTGATGTATAAATTCACATGTAGAAGAATATATATACACATACATACATATACATATATACCAACATACACGCACATATATGTAAATTCCTGGAACTAAATACAAGCAAAAATATAAAATTATTTGGACAGGTTTGAGGTTGTATTCAGTTTATGATCTAGCCCTCTAACAATGATATGCATTATCCCCTTTTTTTTCTTTGGATTAAAATCAGAGCGCCAACTTTAGAGATGAGATATGAGGGAGAGAACATAGCCTTCTTCTGTAGAAGCTTCAGACCTAGACATATATGCTTGCTCAAGAAGAATGCCAACACATTTCAGCCTTTGCATGAGCAACCAGGGACTTCTACTACTCCATTCCATGCCCCTTCTTTCCCTCAGTCCCAGAGAGCTATTTTTTGGGGTCTTAGATAGGAATTTTAAATATACTCAAACTTTCCTACAAATGATTGGTTGAGATCCCAATGTTTCTGAAAGAGATGTCTTTAAGTAGAAACATACTTAGGAAAGATACTATCTATTATTTTCCACTCCCATAAAGAACTTCAGTTTGGTCTAATAGTGTGTCACCATGGCTTGTATGTAGTAAGTACTCAATAAATGTTTATCGAGTAAATCTTATTTTAAGAAGATTTATATTTTATTGTTCCCTTCCGGATAATGTGGTGGCAAAAATACACTCCTTAATTACAAAACATTTAACCTGTTGAATAGGGTTGTCTAGGCTTGATTATTTAAATATTGGTAGACATCTATTGAATGACTCCTTAATGTTGGTGTAATTATTACTGAAATGTTCTTTGTAATGATTTCTAACCAAAAAAACCCAACTGTTTCTAAGGCCACTTCTAGGCAGAGATGGTTTAAAAAAAAACAATTATCAGGTTAAAGCAGATGCTTGTCTTCCATCTTGTATCTTATAGAACCATTGAATTTCCCATGTTGATAACTTGTTGAGAAGAAAGCTAGCAGAGAGTTTTACAAATATGACCAACAGATTAAATAGTCTGTAATTTTGAGGTAAAATATAAGGTAAAACACAGTGCCTGTTCTGGTGGCCAGTACCAGGGCCGCCCTTCAGCTCAGACACCAGTGTACACATTTGTGATACCATCATTTGTTTTTATCTTGTACCTTGCATAGCACTTCATACCTCTTATGTTTATATTGTATTTTATTCTTCACTATGGCTCATATGTAGCTATTGCACATTCATTTTGTAGTTTTGCATACTTCCACATATTGTTCCCTTCCCTAACTGGGTTATAATCTCCGTGAGACCAGATGTCATGTCTTAATTTTCTTTCCATCTTCCCCCTTTGCTTAATACCAGATACTCATAGGTTATCTTCACTGCTTCTAAGATCTGCGATATTGTTGGTGAGAAAGGAAAGAGAACAAGCATGTATTGAGTGCCTGCTGTATACTAGGCACTGTGCTAAGGGTTCTACAGATATCTCATTTGATCCTTAAAACAGTCCTGTGAGGAAGATACTAGTTATCCTAATTGTACAGTGGATGAGACAGAAGCAGATAGAGGTTACCTGACATGAGCAGGGTCACACATCTAGTATGTGTTTGAAGTTGGATTTGAACTCAGGTCTTCCTGACTCCAGGCCCAGTGCCCTAGCCCTGTGCAGCCTAGATGTTGGTTATGGTACTCCCTCAGCCATGTAGATCACAACCCATTCATACTTCGGTAATCAGTCTTGCAGATAGAGAAGATGAAATTCCTTTGGGAGAAAAAACCCATCACCTCTTTATCAACTTTCTCATTATGAGGCCCTCAGAACTTAGCCCACAGTCAACACTGTGGTAACATGAGACATTAGAATATGAAGAGAGACTGCACATAGTAAATGCTTAATAAATTGTTGGATAAATGGATGAATTTAATGGCAAGATGTCTCCTAGGACCTTATTCAACTTTATCTGGTTAATCAAATATGCGGGAATATGGGAATGATTAGTTCCTACTTGGGCAGTGGAGAAAGAGAAGAAGGGAGGAGAGAATCTCTGATATCTTCTAAAAATGTAGAGAGAGATTTTATATATATATATAATTTAGCAAAGTGACATAGCCAACTATGGAAGCAGATTAATGTATCAGTAATCCCTCTGGTCCAAGGCACATCTAGCTCAGAAATGCTTCCAAATAAGCAGAGTTGTTAGTGATGGTTGAGCCAGGTGCCTCCCACTGAAATCAATTATAATCCAGTTACTTGGATAAATTGTTTGTGGGGGATTTGCATTTGATTGCCCTTTGAATGACAACTGATTTTTAATTTATAACGTTGTCTAGAAAACTTAACCGTGTGTGTGTGTGTGTGTGTGTGTGTGTGTGTGTGTGTGTGTGTGTGTGTGTGTGTTTCTTTTACAGATGGGCAGAGGAGGAAATTTATCATTTTTTTGTTCATGAAAACCCAGGATTATTCTGACTGGGTGGGGTGGTGGGGCTGTTGAAGCTTCTGTCAGTAATTTGCGTATACTTTTATATGCTTAGAAATAAGATAACTAAGGGACTGGAAAGATTTGCATTTTAACCTTCTTCTACAGTCTAGCATACACTAGAGTATAGAATCTCAATTTTGTTGCGTTTTCTGATGTAAGGATCCAGCAGAAATAGTGCTAACACCAACCTACATAGAATTACTTTATTTTCTGATATTTCTCAGAAATGCTTAATGTGAGTTAACTCCTTCTCTAGACTCCATATATATATCAGACAAATAATTCTAGGGATCAGGAGAGTATAGTGGGTGAGGACCCCAAAAGGAGCCAAGATGAATATTTTACTCCAACTCATAGTCTCTTTCTTTCCTTCACTTTCAGAATAAAGAAATAGAGGAACTTACCAAGATTTGTGATGAACTGATTGCCAAAATGGGGAAAAGCTAACTTTCAACCAAATTTTTGGACTACACTATTGAGTGCAATATGACCATTGGCACACTGATGTCCATACCTTTATGTGGACAGGTTATATTTTCACTTTTTCGTATGCACTACTGTATTTTCTTTCTAAATAAAGTTGATTTAATTGTATGCAGTTCTCAGAAGACTATCAGAATTTCTTGCTATTGTTTGCATTTTCATAGTATAATTCATAGCAAGTTGATCTCAGAGTTCCTGTATCAGGGAGATTGTCAAATTCTCTAATAAATGACAAATTGCTGATCCTAGCTTATCCCTTTGTACATGAGTTCCCATGTTGGATGTCTTTTGGATTTAATATGAACACGTATTACTTTGCATGGGGACTCTTGCCTTAAGGAGTGTAAACTTGATCCGCATTTGCTGATTTGTTTAAAAAAAAGAAAAGAAAAAGAAAAATGCATGTTTCAAATAAAATTCTCTATTGTAAATAAATTTTTTTCTCTGAAACTTCGAAACAAGTGTGGCTATGTTTTATCTTCTATGAAGACATTTTTTCCCAAGCCCCCCATTTCCTTTTGACATCTTGAAAATAATATAGTAGGAAAGAGATCAATCCCTCATTTTTACAAGAAGGAGGGTGGACTAGATTTTAAAGGTTCTTTCAGGCTCCTTGGCTCTTAGGATGTGAGGATGAGAGTTCTTTTCCTTGACCTAGTATTTTTCTCTGTCTATAGGTCAAGAGGCATCCCTTGGGACATAGAGGATGTTCTCATGTATCTATGTCATGAAACTACTGAGAAATATTGAATTTTTTCTTTAAGTAAATTGATCAAAATGGCTTAGATTTCGATAAGAAAAAACCCTTTTATTTTGGCTTTAAAAATAGAATTTCTCTTTTATTTAATTGAAAAAAGAAAAAGAAAAAAGAGCCTGTCTTTTCTCTAAACAATTTTTTTAACAAACACTGTAATAATAATAATAACTAACATTTATATAGTGTCCACTATGTGCCAGGCATTGTGCTAATTGCTTTACAAATGCTATCTCATTGGATCCTCACAGTAATCCTGGGGGCTAAGTGATATTCTTATCCCCTTTTTACAGATGAGGAAATTGAGGCAGACAGCAGTTAAGTCAGGATCACACAACAAGCAAGCGTCTGGCTCAGATTTGAACTCAGTTTTCCTGATTCTGGGTCTGGCACACTATCCACTATATCACCTCTGACTGGATTGTAAAATGCTTTGCAAACTTTAAAGTATTAAATGGCAGTTGTTATTATTATTATTAGTTAAGCTCAAATTAATCTGTGATCTCAATAATGTGGGTAATTCCTCAAGTGAAGTAAATCACAGCTCATCAATGTCTATTCATTATTAATAATCCTAAAGAATTTGCTGTTCATTGTAATGTTGATTTTATTAATGAATTTAATTTTAACAATGCTAAAATATTTTCTGTTCTTTTAATGTTGATTTTATTAATTTAATGAGTTAATTTAACCAATACTAAGACATTTTCTGTACATTTAATTTAACAGTGAAATATTAGGAAAGGGCCACTAGCTCTCCATGCAAAATAGGTAGTTTCACTACCCTTGAGATTAAATTAACCATAAATTTGTTGTTATGTTACTTTAATTCTTTCTGGCTAGAAATTATAAATCGCCAAATTAGAAACTGGTGATTAAACTTTAACCTGTGTAGGGGCAAGAGTAATAGGAAATAGGTTAGTTGGGGAAGGATGGAGTGTATTTACTAGAAACCTTCTCTGACCACCCCTCTCCAACCCACCCTGGTTGTTAGTGTCCTCTCCCTCTTCAATTTATCTTGTAGGGTAGAATGTAAGCTCCTGGTGGGCAGGAAATGTCTAATTTTTTTTTCTTTCTCAGCACCCACCATAGTGCCTTGGACATACTGTAGGTGCTTTAACAAATGTTTATTGAATTAGATTAAATTGAATTGGATTGACTTGACTTGAATGGGAATTGAATTGAATTGAAAGAAGTGAAAGACATCAGAGGCACTGGACCGCAACTCAGCCTGGGGTTTTCAGGGTTACCATCTCTCACCAATGGAAACAGCAGGACATCAACCAGTTATTTTCTTGGTTATTGGCTCATCTTTATCTTCAAGATGAAAAGTCAGTCATATTATTGACTCGGGTGGAATGTGATCCATGCAGTGGGAAACATCAGTCACCCTGAATCTGTGTACTTTGGCACAGTGAAGTAGTGAGCTGACTTATTGAATTCATCAAGGTGCACAGCCAGTTGGCACTACACGGGGGAAAAAACCATCTCTGACATTACAAGGCAGTGTGGTGCCCTCCACGGTGGGTGTTGAACTTGCGATCTGGAGACATGAGTTCAAATCTCGCTTCCGACACCTCCCTTGCTATGTGACCCCAGGTAGCCCTTCACCTCTGGGCTTCAGTTTTGCTACCTTTAATACTTGCTCTGCCTACCTCACAGGGTTGTTGTGAGGAAAGTGTTTTGTAAACCTTAAAGGACTACAGAAAAGCCATTTGTCCAAGAAGGGTTGTGCTTTATTCTTTTTTGTCATCTTTTTCTTGAATGGTTTTTGTTAAAACTGTAGGGGGTTCCCAGAGGGCTGTCATTATCAGCTCCTGCAGGAGCCTGTCTCACTTGGGAGAGCCATGTGCTCCACTAGCCCTTATCTTTCCCCCCACAGTCTCCTCATAGGCAGTCCTACCCTACTTGTCTCATGTGGACCTTTCTACTTATTCAGGCTTTACATTTCATCTTTGTTATATGTGTGCAGTGAGTGCCTCTGGAGGCAAAGGCTCTTGGTTCATATCCCACTTCTGATGCTATGTGTTTTTGGACTAGTTTCTGAAAGAGGGGAATGAATTAAATGGCTACTGCAATTCCTACTGTCTTTAAAGCTGTGATTGTAGGCAGTTTTGAAGAGTAGATGGAGCCACAGAGATCTGTATTCCGGTCCCATCTCTGACAAACATTGGCTGTGCGTGTGACCCTGGGCAAGCGTCGTCAATCAGTGGTGTCAAATGCGACTAGAAATAAAGACCACTAATCTGTACATAAGGATCCCTTCAGGGCACATATGGACTTAATTTTAAAACATAATGTTACTTACATTTTATTGTTTTTATTTATTTTGTTAAACATTTCCCAGTGTCATTTTCATTTGGTTCAGGCCCACTCAGGAAAAGTCAGCACATTTGGCAAATCTAGTCTGAGCAGCATTCTAAGACTAAGTTGCCAAGAAGGTGCTGAACTGAACTGGTAAAGGGTTTCTCCATCTGGGAATCTCCTATACATATGAAATCACAAGTCAAAGCCCTACCCTTGTCCCTATGATTCCTGTGACCAGCCTGGACCATGCACTCTAAGCCTTGTTTTTGTATGCATGCTTGGATTCATTCCTGACTGTGTCCTCCATGCTGGATCAGACCTGCCACTAACCAAGCAGTCATGTTCTGCTTGACTTTGAGGTGCCTGTCTGTCTTCTCAGTGCTCAGCTTTGCCTACAGCTCAGGTTTACCCTGACACCTTTGATTTGGCCTCACCCCCCAGGACTCATAGTAACCGGGTACCCTTCTTTCTATACAAATGGACCCCTGCAAGTCTCTTCCTGCCATTCCTCCTGTTGTCCTAGTTCCAAAGGAATCCTTGACATGGTGTTGAAAATCTAGATAAACTGCCTCCCCTCTCTTTGTGATGTCAGTCTTAATAAGGTATGTTTTCATTAACATTTCCTGTAAAATTAAGAACTCTCTGCTTACTGTTTCCTCCTTTTATGGCCTTTCAGAGTTTTTTCTCAAAATTAAGGGACAATAAGCAAGTTGGGTAAGTATAGTTCTGTAGAGCTCATCATTAACATGTCCAAAACTGAATTCACCATCTCCCCTCCTCTAGCCCCCACCTGCATCTTCTGACATCACTATGTTATGTGTGACAGTCTTGCCTGCATAGGGCTTTTTTCATTTTAAAATTAAATTTTCTTTTTTCAATTATCAAGCACTTATATTTTTCTCCCTTCCATCTCCCCCACCCAAAAAAGAAAAAAGAAAAACCAAACTTTCATGTAACAAGTCTGCAGGGTCAACCAAAATAAATTTCCATATTAGCCATGTCCAGAAATGGGTGGTTCATTCTCCATTTTTAGTCCATTACCTCTCTGTCAGGAGAGGGGTAAAATATACACTCTAATAGAGGAAAACAACATATAGAGAAAAGGGGTGGAAAGGGAAGATGGTTTAGGTCTGGGGAGCCCCTGGTATAGTGAATAGAGTCATAGGGAAGTCAAGTGACAATCAAGGGATGATACTTGAAGATCTCTGTGCCCAATGCAAGAGGTAGAAAGCTGGGGTAGGAGAATGAAGTATGCTGTGATATAAGGGCAGGTGCAAGATGGCCCAGGGAGCTGACTAGATGGGTTTGAGTGTTACATGTAGTGGATTACTGTAGGCTTACACTTGGTCAATGCCCTCTCCTTGTTTCCCTTACTGAATTCCCACCCATCTTCTCAACTTAAATGCCATTTTTTTACTCAACCTTACCTGATTCCACCCCTTTGTCCCCCTCTGATGCACTTCTCACACATTATTGACATTATCTGTGTTCAAGTCTTGGTTCCCTGCTATTCTGTAAGCTCTATGAGGGCAGGGACCTTGTCTTCCATAGCTTCGGTAACTCCCTTAGCACCATCACAGTGTTATTTGCACACAGTAGGTACAATCTGTGTTCATCTGAACTGAGTAGCTAGGATAAATAGCAAGATAATCAATAACATGTTTGATTTCCCTCCAGATCCTTCATTCAGAATGAGGGTCTTCCTAGCCAATCTCCACTCACATTATGCAGGGTGTCCCAAATGTCTTAGTGCAGGCTTAAGCTTTAGTGGCTTAGACTTTTGGGACACCCTGTATCACGTCATGATTATTATGTAAATATCTCATCCCCCCACTTTTCTCTTTTTACCCTTATTCCTCCAGTGAAGACTGAGATGATAGAAGGGCTTGGAAATGATCATTAGTGACTTTCAGTAATAACTTCAAATTCTAAGCTCTCTTTAGTTGGAGGCAGCTGATGGAATGGGGAGAGATGGGATGTGGAGAGAGAAGACCTAGATCGGCATCTCAGATCTGCTACTTCCCAGCAATGTGTTTTGGGCAGGTCCGTCCTACTCTTCATCCCATTTCACAGATGGACTCTGGGGACCCGCCAGTGGGAGTGCTGTTTGGGCTGAGGATTCCCAGACACTACACAAGGAAACATAGAAAGCTAATGCTCAGGGAAGTGGATTGTCACCCAGAGGGTCCAGATGCACTTTAAGGCTTTTCCTACTCTTCTGGTTCAGTCTGCCTCCCACTCCACAGACCTTGGAATAACATATGTATATTGTTCTCTAATTCCACCCCGGTTTCCTGAAGCTGATTCTCTGCTTATAGCTAACCACTTCATTTGCTGTTCAGTCCTTTTTTAGTTGTGTCCAGCTCTTTGTGACCCCATTTAGGTTTTCTTGGCAAAGATATTGGAGTGGTCTGTTATTTCCTTCTTCAGCTCATTTTACAGATGAGGAAAGAGAGGCAAACAGAGTTAAATGGTTTGCTCAGGGTCATATAGCTAGTAAGTGTCTGAGGCCAGATTAGAACTCAGGAAGATGAGTCTTCCTGACTCCAGGCCTGGCAATCTGTCCACTGTGCCACCTACCTGCCTCTAGGCAATTCATAGTAACTAGTATACAAATAGCTAGTATTACAAGCAGCTCAGAGTAACTAGTAATAAAACTTTATTGAAAGAGAGGAAATGAAACACAAATTATGGAATGGGAAACCTTGGGTCTTCCCTAAGATGATGCCCTCAGTTTTCTTATCTGTAAAATGGAAACTATGAGACAACCTACCTCACAGGGCTGTTGAGAGGAGCAAGTGAAATCATGACTATTAAGCCTTTTGCAAACCTTAAAGAGCTATAAAAATGTTGGCTAGTGTCACAAGTGAAATTAAGGTAAACTGAGGCAGCAAAGTTCCTAGAACATTCAGCTTCTTGGTAAGGCTAGCAGTTACCAATAAAAAGGATCTATAGCTCCTCAGCAAGCCAAAAGAGTTGGGCTTTACAAGACTTCATGGTTTAAGGAAAGTGGATAAAAATTGAATGGCACATATGCCAGACACAGGATTAAGTCATCTGGTTTCTAGGTGGGAGGGATGAGATTTTCTTCCTTGTTGCTAGGGAAAGCTAATTGATTGTGTCCACCTGTATCCTTGCAAGGACTGCTAGTGGTACAAAGATAACAGGTCTCCTTGACATAAAGACAGAACAGTGATCTACAGGAAGAGTGAACTTATGGATTTCTAAACTTAGAGAAAAAGAAATGTGGTTTAGCAGTTATGCAAAATGGTGGCTGGTACAGAATGGAATCAGTTACAAAAATGAAGTCAACTTGATTTTCTTACTAGTAGTAGTAGTAATAGTAGTAGTAGTAGTAGCAGCAGCAGCTAGTAGCTACATGACCTCGGGCATCTCATTTAATTTCTCTGGGCTGTAGTTTCCCCATCTGTAAAAATGAAGGCATTGGACCAAATGGCCCCTAAGGTACCTCCCAATTCTAAATCTATGAGGCCTAAGCCTTTGGCCTACTAGGTAGGATATCAGTGAGCTTCCCAGGAAAAAGGGGCTTCAGTGAGTGATGGGCCAGACTCCTGCTATACAGATAGAGGTTGAGATGGTTGAGATGAATGGTTGAAACATAAGAGAAAAGGTTGAGAAGTATGATATGTAGGAATCAAGGTTAAGAAATAATTAGAACAAGTCACAGAATGTAAGATTTATGAGACCTCAGAGATCTCATCTAATCCCTTCATTTTATACAAGAGGATGTGAATCCCAGGGAGGAGAAGGGCTTGCCCAAGGTCACACATTTCTCTTCATTGCAAAATGATGCTAGACACCAAATCTCCTAATGCCTGGTTCAGTGTTCTTGGCATGAAGCCATGCCATGAGTCCAGGGACACACTTCCTTGTGCATACATGCTGTGGAGGAAGGGGAATGGAGGAGAGTTCGGAGGTAAGGTAGTACTAATGATCCTAAAAAAGGAAGAAGAGAGGAAAAGACGCCATCAATGGTGCTGTCATTGGTATCAGTGGCCTTGTTGATGGTATCTAGATGATTCAGTGGATAGGTTGCTGGGCCTGGAGTCAGGAAGATTTACATTCAAATCTAGCTTCAGATACTTACTAGCTGTGTGACCCTGGGCAAGCCATTTAATCTATTTGCTTCAGTTTCCTCAACTGCAAAATGGGGATACTAATAGCACCTGCTTCAAAGAGTGGTTATGAGGCTTAAATGAGATAACATAAAGCACTTAGCATAGTGACTCACACATAATAGGTGCTTTTCCCCTTCTCTTCCTTCACCCCTGTTTGTTTAAAAATAAACAAAAGAGAACAGAAGGATATACAAGCAGGCAGTGTTGGAAATACCATGTTACATTTGAATTTTAAAAAACTGAATATAGTGGAGAAAAACCAAACTATATATAACAGAACTTCACAATTTCACATTCAATTCCTTTTCTTTGAATATGAAGTGCCCATGTTTGTTCATGTCTGTTAAGCTGATAATAGAAATATCATTTCAAAATAAGAAAATACAACCCTCTTTCCGCCCCCCCATAAGGAAAAGATTGGGAACCCCAGTCTAACGTACAGGTTTGTATGCACCCAGTCACTAGAGATGTGGGTCATTCCCAGACTTGTAAGGGAGCTTAGGCAAAGCTCATTTTTCAGAGCAGCTCTCCTAATGTGGTTCAATGAGCAAACAGACCTACAGAGCCTTGGTTCCCTTATGCCTGCAATCACAACTTATTCACCCTTGTAGCTCCGTATTGTATTATCTTGCCATGACTTTCCACTGTCTTTCGACAGTCCCCACCCCCAGTTGGCCTGTTGCTCATGGACAGACCTCCCCAGCAAGGCTTTGTTTTGAGCTTGATACCCTGAAGTACATCTTAAGAACTCTGCCAGAGACCTCTGCAGCTGTGGAGATAAAGGGGACTTGGGGGACAGTTAGGTGACACAGTGAATAGAGCTCTGGCCCTGGAGTCAGGAGGACCTAAATTCAAGCCCAACTTCAGACACTTAACATAAAACTAATCTTGTGACCTTAGGCAAGTCACTTAACCCCAATTGTCCTACCTTCCCCCCTCCAAAAAAAAAGAAAAAGAAAAAAGATACAGGAGCCAGAGATAAAGGGGACTCATTCATTCAGCAAGCATTTTACATTCAACAGATACTTATCAAAAGCCTACTGTGTCTTGAGCCCTGGAGCAGGTGCTAGGGGAAATTCAGACTGCTAATCCAAGGGTCAGGAGGCCTAATCTTGCCTCACAATTCTGGCAACTACCAAGACAAGTTAAATCATTAGAGGGTCAGGTCCTTACAGTGTAAAAGAATTGTAATCGAGGGCTCCGACAGCCCTGGGCTTCTTTTGCCTCTTCTATGAAACTGAGAGGGGTTTACCTCATTATCTCTCTGGTTCATTTCGTCTTATGAAATTATGAATTATTTCTGTTCTCTCATTTATCTGAGTCACCAAGCGGCCAGCAGGGGATGCTATTGTGTTCAAGATGTGTCAGGTCCTCAGGTTATCTGTCTTAGGATTCATTTATTCTATGGTACTTCTCCCTCTCCATTTAGTTTCCCAGTCCAAGTGGTTGGAGAGGCTGAATTCAACCGCGTTCTAGTCCTGCTTTCCACCCAAGTTTCTGCCTCTAAGACCAGTTTTTGATCCCCAGGAAAGCTGGAAAAAAACAAACATTCATTGTTATTATTTTAGAAAAGCTCAACAGGAAAATGTACAGGATTTAAAATAAAAAAGAATATGTAAGTATAATTAGTTAATGTTGGTCATATATACTAAGGTACTAGCAGATAACCAAGTCAACTGCATGTATTAAGTGTTACTATGTGCCAAGTACCATACTAAATGCGGGGGATACAAAGGCAAAACCAGTTCCTGCCCTCAGGGGACTTATAGTCTAGTGGGAGGAACAAACATAATAAATAGGAGAAAATCATAAAGGGCAGGCATTAGCCTTAGAGGGGATCAGGAAAGACTTTTTGCAGATGATGAGATTTTAACTGAGAACTGAAGGAAACCAGAGACATCATAAGGTGGAGGCAAGGAAAGAGATCATTCCAGGAATGGAGGATAGGTAGTGAAAATTCAGTGTTATCTTGTATTCAGAAGAGCAAGGTGCTACTGCACCACAAAGTATGTGAAGGGGAATAAGGTGTAAGAAGACTGAAAAGAAAGGACTTTAAAATTTTTAATTAAAAATTTAAATCAAACTTTAAAATTTTTAAATTAAAATTTAATTTTAAAACAAAATTTAAAATCTTTTAATTTTGAATTATAATTTTAATTTTTAAAAATTATTTTAAATTTTACATTTAATTTAAAATTTTCAGAATTTAAATTAAATTTAAATTTAAAATTTCAATTAAAGTTTTCAATTAAAATTTTAAAATTTGATTTAATTTTTTAAAATTTTAAATTAAGGAATGGACTGGGCATTGGGAAGATTCATCTCCAAGTTCAAATCTGGCCTCAGACACTTACTAGCTATGTGACCCTGAGCAAGTCACTTAAACCTGTTTGCCTCAGTTTATTCATCTGTAAAATAAGCTGGAGAAGGAAATGGCAAACCACTTCAGTACCTTTGCCAAGAAAACCCCAAATGTGGTCACAAAGAGGGACACAAATAAAGACAACTGAACCATGACAAAAGGAATGGTGTAGGAAGCACCCAGGTTATGAAGGACTTTTGAAGCCAGCAGAGAATTTTCTGATTCTGAAGGTGACTGGGGAACTATAATGTTAAGGGGATGTAAGATCTTCCCCACCCATTAATAGGCCTCACCTGGATCCCATTAAGGGAAGCTTGCTTAGGGGAGGCTTGCTCAGTAGGAAGGCTTTCACACCTTTTATTAATTTCTAATGAGGCACTGAATCATGAGGGCTGTGATGCCCTCTGGCTCTAAAAAAGGCATATATATATATATATATATATATATATATACACATACAGAGGTTAGCATTTTGCTTTGGGGCTTACTCACTGGAAGAGTGTTCTCGAGATTTCACCAGATAAGACTCTGCATTGCAGATAAGGAGTCCTCCGGCTTTGAAAAACCCAGATATTGGTGCTTCTCTCTCTGTAACTATCTATGTATTGCCTTGGTCAGATGGTTGAATTTGTCTATGATTCTGTGTTAATTTCTCAGACATTTAGAAGCCCTGTCTATTGGTCTTTATTTCCCTGCTTGTATTTTCTCTACATTTTCTATTTGTGTTTCCTCTGAAGTTCAGGGTGTTGATTTTTCCATTGAACTAGTGAATGTAATTAGAAAAAGATTATTAACCCCTTAATCAGCTATTTTTCTTAGTAAAGCAGACCTAAGAACCTGTGCAAGCAGCTGTTCTAGGTATGCCAGTGTGGTTGCTGCTACAGGAGCCATTGGAGTTTACTGAATAGCTGACAGGATCAGACCCACACTTTAGGAGAATCATTTTGATAGCTGAATAAAAGATGAATTACATTAGGGAGTGGCAAGGCAAGGAGACCAAATGGAAGGCTATTGCAGTAGTAGAGTTCAGTATTAAAGGAGAGAAGGGACTGAGAGAGATTGGGAAGGTAGAATTGATGGGATTGGGGAACAGATTGGATATGGGGAGTGAGAGATTTGAGAATGACCCCTAACTTGTGAGCCTGGGTAAATGAAAGCATGCTGGTCCCTTGAGAGTAGCAGGGAAGTCAAGAAGAAAGGAAGATTTGGGGAGAAAGATAATGAGTTCAGTTTGGGACATGTTGAGTTTGAGATATCTACAGGGCATCCAGTTTCAAGATGTCCAATGGGCCTCATTGTCCTGATTTTTCCCTCTCTCATCTAAACACCTTTCCTTGATTTATTCTTGTAGTCATATGAGATCAAGGCTTGCAGGCTTGTTTGCTTTTCCCTTTTAATCTCCTAGACTGGCTTCTCCTTGAAGTCCCACTCTTTCTATGGGAAAGTAATTTGGTGTCATGGAAAATATGGGTCTTGGAGTCAGAAAACTTGGGTTCTAAGGCTGGTCCTCTCTTGAAATGCCTGTGCACTTTTACCTAAATCCCTTAACCTGTCTGAAGTCAGTTGCTCATTAATATGAGTTGTATGTGTGTGGAAGGAGAAAGATGGGTTAGATTAGATCATCTTCTAGATCCAAATCTATGAAACTACAAATTTTATTATCTGTGTGACTATAGACAAGCATTTATTAAATATTTACTATGTGTCAGTCACTGTGCTAAGTAACTTTACAGATATTATTTCATTTCATGCTCACAACTACCTGGGGAGGTTGGTGCTACTAGTATCTTCATTTTATACTTGAGGAAGCCAAGGAAGGCAGAGGTTAAGTGACCTGCTCAAGGTCACATGGCTAATAATCATCTGAAGCTAATTTGAACTCAGGTTTTCCTGATTCCAGGTTCAGCCCTCTATCCACTGCACCACCAACCTTAATCTCCCTGAACATCAGTTACCTATGGCAAGCATTCACATGGTGGTCAGAAGAAGCCATACAAGGACACTCTGAAGGTCTCTCTTAAGAACTTTGGAACTGATTGCATGACTGTAATGGTAATAGGAATTTGAATATCTTTCCCACACCTTAATAGGCTTAGGTGATTTTGAGGACCTTTCTTGATTTGAAAATAAACTCTTCCCCCAATAGGCTGCATGTGCTCACATGGAGCCTGTGGTGGGAGGCTTGTTTTTCAGGAAGGCATAACTTTGTTACTTTGTAGTCAAGTGGGTCAGGAGGATTCTGATGCTCTCTGACTCTGGAAAAGGCTATATATGTCCCTGATGTGAGGTTTTACTTTGGGGCTCATTTTGGGAGGAGTTGTATGATTTGTCCAGATGAGACTCTGGATAGTTGTTGAGCCCCCTGGCTTTGAAAATCCAGATGTTGATGTTTCTCTCTCTGGTGACTAATTGTATGTATGTGATGGTCAGACAGTTAGACACCCTGTCTGTTGGTCTGCTGGATTGTGTCATTTTCTTTGTCTGTATTATTGTCTGCTTGTAACTTCTGTTTGTATATTCTCTTACGTTCGGGGTGCTGACTTTTTCACCTGAAATTGGTAAATCCTTTTTGAGTTGCTTGCCTTTAGAAAAACAGATCAAAGAACCTGTCCTAGTAGTCATCCTGGGTGTGCCAGGGTGCTTGCTGCTACAATGATGTGGGAGACACTGGCACAGGACTGCTCAGCCTGGTGTGTCCACATCAGGGAAGGTGCTGTGCTCTATGAGAAAAGCAGACTTGAAACAACTCAAAGGAAATGCAGGATGCACAAATTTAGATTATCCACCCCAAAAGTTCACATGAACTATTTTCACTCAACCTGTGTTAGAGCATTCCAAGCTCGTATTGGTCTGATCATCCACAATCAGACACATTGAACTTGACTGTAGAATAGTGATGTCATTTTGGTCCTTTTTGAGAACAAAGGACAACAACCAGCCACCCAACCAACCAAAATGGAGAAAACAGTAATACTCATACCACCTACTTCATGGGGTTGTTTGCATCCCTAGTGCTTTGCAACCAATCAATCAATGAGTATTAATTAAGAACCTGCTATGTGCCAGTCAGTGTTTTGGGTACTAGGTGTACAAAGACAACAGTGAAATTGTCCCTGCCACCAAGTAGCATAGTAGGCGCTTTTAAAAAATGCTCCTTAGATTAGATTGATTTAGAAGGGGCTTTGTAAACGGGGAAGTACCTTATGAATATGTTATTGTCACTATGTTCTTTTTTATGGCAGGAGAGTTAAAATTTCTCCATTTAGTCTTCCTAAGAGCTACCCTCAGATAGTATCTCAGGCTGTAGACTGGGGTAGGAGATGTCATTCAGACTTATCTGGCTATTGTCAGAATGGATATCTGAAAGGGAACTCCCACATTAGCAGTCTTTATAGGAAGTATCCCCTTGTCTCAGGCCATGATGTCATCTTAGGTCACTTCTCCCCAGAATCCATTGTTTTTTCCTTCCAGAGGGGCTGCTGTGTTAGTAAGCAAAGCAAGCCAACCTCACCTGAACCCAGGACAGAAACTGCTTGGAACCTTCCTTATTGTCTCCAGGGAGACCATAACTGCCTCCCAGGGAACCAGGGAGAGTAGCTCTCACCTTCAAGAAACTGAAGTGAGCAAACAACAAAGGGCCCTCCAGTTGTCATGAGATCCGGTCACAACAGACTCAGAAGGTAGACCATCCTTTGCCTAAGACCCAACACCTGACAGCACATCATTAAATACCAATACTATGGCATCTTCCACCTTCACCCCAGCTCACTGACCTCAGCCCCAAGGAATCTAGAGTTTGCCAGTGGTAAGTCTCACTTGGTGCAGTTATTCCATTTCAGAGAAAATCAGAACAGTCAGAATGGCAGAAAAATGCTCTGGACTGCTACACATTATTCTACATCACTGATTCTCAAACCAGACATGGGCTGGCTTATTAAAATTAAATTTTAAAGTGAAGCTGGCATCTTTGGAAGGTTAATAGAAAGAAAGAAAAGGCAAAGTAGGAACAATGAACCACTGACCTTTTCTCATAAGAGGAGGCAGTGTAGAGTTATATGGAACTGGGCTCAAATGCCAGCTCTGACACTGGCTACCTGTGTGACTTGAGGCAAGTTACCTGACCCCTCGCTTCTCCTTTCCTTTCCCCCATGTCCAGGTTTCCCTAGAGTTCTGACCATAGGCAAATTGCAAGATGTCTATGCTTCAGTTTTCTCATCTGTAAAATGGGAATAATGCTTGTCCCACTTACCTCCTTGTATGTTTTTGATTAAAGTGTTTTGTAAACCTTAAAGCAAATTTTAAACTTGCAGCCCACCAGTCACAGAACTCCATAGTGGGAGAGAACCAGATTAAAATGTAATTGGGAAATATTTACAAAATAGATACAAATGCAATACAACATAGATAATGTTAATTTGTGGTTTTCTAAGTCAACAAGAGAGGAGCAGGTAGGTGGATAGAGCACTAGCTCTGGAGTCAGGAGTACCTGAGTTCAAATTTAACCTTAGACACTTATTGGCTGTGTGACCCTTGGCATGTCACTTAATCCTGACTGCCTCCAAAAACAAACAAAAAACCCTATGTCGATAAGAGCCTTGCAGGGATCAGGTTTTTTTGAGTCTGACTCTACTGTTAAGTGCCGTGTAAAAGTATGTTGTCATCATTATTTCTTGCTACATAAGACATAAGGAAATCAACTCTAAGAGGTGTGAGATACCCAACATCTAGGTGATTGGTAAGGCCTACAGCTTGTTTTATCACCCAGTCCAAACAGGAAGACAGGGCTGGCATCCTCAGATGTGGAAGAAAGGGAGGTCCTTTAGGCAAGGGAGGAGGACCGAGAAAGAGAAAGTTCTAGTTGAACTACATATTTGGATATAGGACCAGTTCTTTGTAATTTATATGATTCCCAAGATGTAGAGCCATATGGGAAACTTACATCTTTAGGCTTGTAGACTCCATTGGTAGTCAGTCTGGTGAGAAGCCTATGAATCCCTGCTCATAATGTTTTTAAATTCATGAAGCAAAAAATGTAAAAATACAAAAGAAACCACTAATATTGAAATACAGTGATCAAAACTTTTTTTTTTTTTTTAAATCACACGTGTGGGGCAGCTAGGTGGTGCAGTGAATAGAGCACGGGCCCTGGAGTCAGGAGGACCTGAGTTCAAATCTGGCCTTAGATACTTAACACAAAAACTAGCTGTGTGACCTTGGGCAAGTCACTTAACCCCAATTGCCCTCTTAAAAAGAACAAAAAAATCACATGTGTTCATGGACCTGGGTTAAAATTTTCTGTTCTAAGGGGCGGCTAGGTGGCGCAGTGAATAGAGTGCCGGCCCTGGAGTCAGAAGGACCTGAGTTCGGATCCGGCCTCCGACACTTAATCCACACAAACAAAAAAAAAACCTAGCCGTGTAACCTTGGGCAAGTTACTTAACCCCAATTGCCCTAAAGGGGCGGCTAGGTGGCGCAGTGAGTAAGAGCGCTGGCCTCGGAGTTGGGATGACCCAAGATCAGATCCAGCCTCAGAAAATGAGCACCCACGCATAAATAATGACTAGTCGTGTAACCTTGAGCAAGTTACTTAACCCCAATTGCCCTAAAGGGGCGGCTAGGTGGAGCAGTGAGTAAGAGTGCCGGCCGGCCTCGGAGTTTGGATGACCCGAGATCAGATCCGGCCTCAGAAAATGAGCACCCACGCATAAATAATGACTAGTCGTGTAACCTTGAGCAAGTTACTTAACCCCAATTGCTTTAAAAAAAAAATTTCTGTTCTAAAGCAACCCCCTTTCCCCTTATTTTACAGGTTAAAAAACTGAGACCCAGAGAAGTTAATTGACTTACTCAAACACACTTATTTTTACATATACTGAAACATGCATTTTCCTATGGGGAGATGCCCTAAAAGAAGGGTTAAGTACTCTTTTCAGAGCAAGGAAGAAGAGAAAGACCTTTTTTCTCGGTCCCACAGGTTTAGTTGAAGGGTAAGGGAAGAGTACAAGAATGGGTAAGCAGAGTCATTCAGTGGGTAACTATGTCCCGGGGCTTATTGGTAGACAAAAAGAGTGGAGTTGCCAGGTGCCTAGTATTAAACCTCTTAGGTTTAATCTCCTAAAGCTCCACTCCTAAGAGAACTGTTGATTCTACAACGTTTCTTATCAACAAGTTTTCTGCTTGATGAGAGAGAACATAGTGAGAAGCACCTAGCCTAGAGTGTGTGGTTGTTTATGTCTCTACTGACTCCTGAGTGGAATTAAAGCATGTTGCTCCTAAATTGGTAAAGGATAGCCATCGCCCAGCAAAGATGAATGGCCGAAGAGAAGAGCACCTCTGCTAGAAACATGCATTTAATTTTAGTTATTCTTATTATTTTACTTGGAACAGTTAATGTAGATATAGCTCTAACTTGCTGTGGGAGAGAATTCACAGGAACAGAATCCATGCAAAGAAAGTCTTGGGAATTTTGCATCACTTTTTCCTCATTTTCATCTTTCAGGGACTTGTCCAGACTCTTTTATAACATTTTGAGAAAATCACATCAGTGAAGAAAATGTTGAGCCAGGTATGTTGTTGTTGTTTGTCCTTCATTCTCAAAGAGGACCATCAGCAAGGTGATTCCATGACATGCAAGTGAATTGGATTTAAGTGAGGGAGGGCTGTGCAAAGTCACCAGCCTCACTTTTTCCTTTGGAGTCATCTGGATCCAGTACCAAGATATAGATCAGGACAGCTGGAGATGGCTGTGGATGCAGTGGGAGAACTTGGCCTTTTTAAGCTAATGTCTTTAACAGGACTGAGTTTGACTGAGGCAACACCCATTCAGTGATTAAGGCTAGATAAAGAATGAGGCAGAAAATGGACCCTTTTCCCTAGTCAAAAAATTTTAAAAGCATGTAGACTAGCATTGCAGGAAAACCCAGGAAATTGTGACCTGGAAAATCTGTGATTTGCAGAAGTAACAGTTGGGTCCAAATCTCACAAGGAAGTTGTCTTCAAGTTTTACTCAAAGATAGTTACTTCTCACAATGTTTTCTAGACAGATAAATTCTCTCTTTAGAGAGTGAATTTTTATAAACTACTAAAAATACATATCTTCTCTAGTTTATGTAGCTATCCTCTTCCTGATCTTTTACCTAAAGATGCTCCAAGTTACTTTGGGGCTTAAAGGTATCAGTCTTCAAAACCTTTACTCTTTTTAAAGGTAATTTACCTTTTATTTTAAGGCAAAAATTGGTATTATTTTCTTCCTTAAGAGTTAAAGGTTTTTAGATAGATATTTTTTGTTTTTACTTCACATTCTTTTCCAGATACATTCTTACCACCTTACCCGTGAGGTAACAAAGATTAAAAAAGAAATAGAAAGAAAAGAAAAAAATAGTTCAGAAAAAAAACAACCAATGCATCAATCACGTCTGACAGTAGTCTCTCACCTCTGCAATGAAGTGAGATAGATACATTTTCTCAACTCTCCTGTGGCACCAAATTTAGTCATTGTAGTTATACACTATTACACTTCATTTTGTTGTTCTTTTTGTTTGTATCATTTTAGTCATTGTGTGTATTTTTTCCTCTGCTTTTCCTTATTCCATTCCATATAAGTTCATATGTTTTCCCATAGTCTTCTAAATTTTCCATAGCCATCTTTTTTTGAGATACAGTAGGATTTCATTACATCCATGTACCATAATTTGGCCAGTTCATTGCCCCATGGGCACCTATCTTTTTTTTTTTATTTTTTTATTAAGCAATTGGGGTTAAGTAACTTGCTCAAGGTTACACGGCTAGTCATTATTTATGCATGGGTGCTCATTTTCTGAGGCCGGATCTGATCTAGGGTCATCCAAACTCTGAGGCAGGCGCTCTTACTCACTGCGCCACCTAGCCGCCCCTTTAGGGCAATTGGGGTTTAGTAACTTGCCCAAGGTTACACGGCTAGGTTTTTGTTTGTATGGATTAAGTGTCGGAGGCCGGCTCCGAACTCAGGTCCTTCTGATTCCAGGGCCGGCACTCTATTCACTGCGCCACCTAGCCGCCCAAGGGCACCTATCTTTAAGAAAGTCTTTCTTTTCAAGAGATAAATACTTGTAAGAATTAATATTTTAACAATGACAGAAACAAGTGAGAAATTCCAAACAATGAAAGAGAGCTAATAAGATTTTCTATTTCTTTCTTTGTATTCTCAACTCAGCATCCACCGAGGTTGGATCGTAGAATCACTGGAGTAAATGATCGTTGGCGCTTCCCAAGAGAGCCTTACCTAGGAGACCTGCTGGGGCTCTCCCAATTATCTAGAGCAACAGGAGTAAATATTGACAATGAGCTGAAAATAATTGACAGGTAGAGAGAATGTAAAAATACATTTCCACAGAAAATCTCACTTCTATAAATGATACTATTAGGTAACTTGGTCTAATTGTTAGACTATTCTACAGGAGATAGAGGAGTTTATTGTTGTCGTTGTTATGTCCTCAGTTTTCTGAAACTTTCCTCCCAACTCTACATGACAGTGTGCCATCAAGGGGCAGGAGATACTAAAAATTCCCACCAGTTTTTGACTTTCTAAAAACTTTAACTTAGCTATTAATAGTCTAAATGAGAGTTCCTTGTTTAATCACCAATGAGTAGACACACCACTAGAAGGACTGAATCATAGAAATCTTGGCATTCTTACCATAATTGAAACCAACAAGATGATAACAAAAAGTTATAGATAAATGGAAGGTTGGTGTATAGATTCTTCTTGGATGTAAATGGTAGATGAAGGAATTGGTGGAATTCATTGGTGGAGCACATTCAAAGGCACATAGAAATATCATTTCATGGGGTATTTGCTCATCTTTCCTTGATGAATACTTGCCAGAGGAGCATTATTAAAATAACTGAAGTCTGTTCATCAATACATGGTACAGAGGATGTAGAGGAAGAGAATTTCTACAAGAAGTTCAGATAGACCCTCTCAGTTGAAGCAACAAATGCTTGATGACTTCAATAAAAATGTGGGGGTAGGGGAGGATGTCTAAAATATGTTGGAAAAATATGATTTAAGAATAAGGAATGAGAAAGATCAAAGACTTGCAGACTGTGGAAACTTCACACCTACATATCACAAAAACTTTCTTTGAGAAAAGAGTCAAAATATGCTGAATATTATGGACGCAGTTTTGCAATGGGGAATATACTGGGTTTGGAGTCAAAGGACCTGAGTTAGAGCCTTGACTGTTTTACTTAGTACCAGTATGACCTTGGGCAAGTCATTTAACCCCTTTGGGTCTCATTTTCCTCATTTCTAAAATGTGCAAGTTGGATTAGATATCCTCTGAGGTCCCTTCTAGTTCTGTCAGCCTGTAAAAATCACAGAAAAGGAAACTGATCATATATTTGAAGATTAGAAATGATGTGTTACTGATGTGGAAGTCATTCCTAAATGTTTGTTCAGGCCACTGAGTTGTTCACACAAAGAACAGAATTAGAACAACGCTATAAGTATAAAAAAATAAGAAAATATATTACATGTGATTAAACCGACCTATTAAGTAAGTTGTTTATTAAAAAAAGAGAGAGAAATAACAGAGGAAATAACCCAGTCACCAATGACAGTAATTTCATATAAATGATTAACCAATAGATTAACCAATTGATTAACCAATCAATTGCCATAACTAGGAGACCAAAAGACCCTCCATGTTGCCTTAATCTTCAAACATTTGACTTCCTTAACACACAGAGAGAAAATTACAATGGGAGGCAACACTTTTCGATGAAAAACTTGTTTATAAAATCTTAGGGAGGATTATGGGAGAGTGTGAAATGTATCAACTCACAAAATTAAAAGAAGTATAGAGGTATAGGAGTTTAAAGAAAGTGTGTCTAGAGACTCAACCAAGGAATGTCATCTCCAAAGTATTCAAGGATGCAACTAGGAGAACAAGAACAAAAGATGGCTGGAAAGAATATGCAAAGATTTCTATAACATATTATTTTCATCCTAGAGGACAGTGAATCTACCATGCAGAAATCCTAATATCACAATCCTAAATTACTTTTAGTGGAGATGGAAATGTCACTAAAGATGAGAAAAGCAACTGACTTACATGAAGATAGATCCATTCCTGATGTGATATGATTGTAAAAGTGTAGAAGGACCTATTTAAAAGGGATCTGAAGATGGGGAAGGTACCAAAGATGTGGGAAATGGGGAATCTTATCATTATCTCCTCCCCAAATAGTGCCTGAGGATAAATATATATTTACTTTACCATACATATAAATTTTTAATGAAAATGATATATACACATACAGAGCCTTGCACTTGGAGTCAAAAAGACCCGAGTTAAAATCTTGCATCAGATGCTAGCTGTATGACTCTGGACAAGTCACTTAACCTCTGTCATCGTCAGTTCCTTATCTGTAAAGTAGAAATAGTAAGAGTGCCTAACTTGACAGTGTTGTTTTGAGGATAATATAAGATAAAATTTGCAAAGTGATTAGCAAACTTTGGAGTGTTATCTATTGTTTTTATTCTTGAGGAGAATGCTAGTAAAGAGACAGATTTTCATAAGCTATATTCCATAAGTGAACACATCTTCACCATTACTCAACCAATTGAGAGGTGTCTGGGATATGAAATCCCACTGTATTCTCTGTTTGTTGACTCTAAAAAAGCTTTTATTTCACTAGAGAAAAGTACTACTTTAAAGGCTCTCTTCCAACAAAGCATTTGCCATGCAAACTTTTTCCAGTACAGTTATGCAAGAATCTTAAAACAAAGGTAGCCTTGTTTGATGATCCTCTGATCATTAATATTAGGCAAGTCATAGAACTGGAAAACATCTGCTTGCCTCCATGGTCATGGAAGACAGAATTCCTATAGATGGTGAAGTCCTACACAGGTGCTCCTTAATGACGATGACATTTTTTCCGGTTGTATGAATCCCCAGAACATTGCAGAACCTCCTGAAAGAGATCAGTAACCATTCTAAAGAGAGTGATCTAACTATCCATGCAGGAAACACAAAGTGTATGAAGAATGACTTTTGCCTGCATTCAGAGCTGCATAGCCTATGATGTGCATTCCCCTAGGTGTGTATCAGATAGATGTTGCAAATGCACAATGCATTGGAACTAGAATTAAACAGGGGAAGGAGGAAAGGAGGGTTTTTCTTTCAGAAATTGGAAAGCTCCTTTAATAACCCCAAGGTTCTCCTTGACAAAGGCTTATATTTTAATGGTAACATTCCATTGTTATTATATGGTTGAGTCATGTAACACTATGGTCTCCAAGTGAATTAAAAATGAGTATCCCTCAGAGAGAAATGGATTGGTGCCTGGCAGGTGGGCAAATGCTGCAATACATAACAAGGAAGTAGGAATACGAGATCTCATCAAATAATCAGCAAAGAAGATTCTGAGTTAGTCACATGGTATGAATGTGGGAAACCTTAATTGCATTGTTTCATTCTGGCTCCTTGTGGCTGAGAAACCAGAGTTATTGCTTAGAGACCAGATTTACTTAATGCTTAACCCATGATCTAGGTTGTGCTGACCAGAAACTTTTCAGATCTGAAGATTAATGTAAAGAGTTTCTCCTGCCATAAATCTCAGACAACCTACATGTATTATCTGGAAACTGCCTCTGTGCTGGCCAATCAGCTACCATTTCCTTGCCTTTTAAAAAAAATCCTAAATAATGTGTAACTTACAGACAATGGAGGTGGGCAGTGAGCCACCCCCTTTTCTGCTCTCCTTTTTCTGCCTGATGACTTAATTTTTTTTCTAAATCATTTCAGTTCTGGGTTTTGTTCTCTGCCACATCACAAGTAAGGGACTATTGCTGAGAAACCTAGGTATTTCACTTTTATCCTCACAATGAGAAGAGAGTGAGGAAGGTCATCAGAATTTTGAATGAATTCCCTATAGACAACTTATGGGAAGATATGGACAAGAGCTTCACAGTGTGGTCAGGCATAAATTGATTATTCCCTGCATTGAAAAGAATGATTCCGCCTACATCTCATTAAGCTCATTAAATTCACATTAATGAGATCCCAGATCTATCTGAGTACGTTTACTATGCCGGGTGATGGGGGTGCAAAGATCAAAAGTCAACCATCTCTGTCCCCAAGTAGCTTACACTGTATGAGAAAGATATGTTCCATATACAGATAATTGGAATTTAAGTTAGTATTAGAGAAGCAAAGAAGAATTCAGACAAAGCATTTCAGAAAAAGTTAAGGATGGAAAAGCCTGATCAGCTGAAAAGATTAAAAAACATGAACCATAGAAAGTGCCACCTGAGCTTGGGAAGAAAAAGGACTGAACATCAGATATGAGGAAAGATTTCACTCCAGGCTTGGGGGCTGATATGGAGATGGTAAATTAAGGAGCCACTGTTCAGTTTTGTGCAATGGAGAGTGTAGGGAAGATAATAATATCAAATAAAGCTGGAAAATTAGGTTGAAGTAAGATTTTAGTAAATCTTTAAAAGCAAACCTAAAAAAGGTTTTTCCTAAAGGTGGTAGGGAAAACATTAAAAATGTTTTGTGAGGTAGGGGAAGGGACATAGTTAAACCTGTGCCTTGGGAAGATTTTGGGCAGCTATATGAAGGATAGATTTGGCCAGAGTAGACCAGAGACTAAGAGCAATTACAATAGTCCAAGCAAAAAATGATGAGGGCCTGGACTAGAGTGGAGTAAAGAGGTGGGGTCAGATGTAAAAGATGTGGCTGTCGAATTAAGAGGAATTGACAGATGATAGAAAACTGGAATTGGAAGAAAGAGAGGAAGTTTTTAAAAGACTGAGGTTTTAAACCTGAATGACTATGACAGGAAAAGGGAAATGTGTGGGAGAGATAAGTTTAGGGGAAGGTTATAGGTTCAATTTTGGACATGTTGAGTCTGAGGTATTGACAAGACAGCCAGACAGAGTTGCAGGACCAAACTTAATGAAAAAAGATCTGCACTGGCCATACATTTTTATTTATTTTTTTTCCAAATGCTTTATTAACTTTTGGTTTACATCATTCATTTCCACCAGATTTTGAGTTACAATTTTCCCCTGTTTTTTCCTTACCCACAACCCCAGTAGCAGTCCCACAGGATATCCCCTCATCCAATCTGTCCTCTCCCATATCTTCTCCCATACTTCCTTCGACTTTTCCATTAGGGCAACGTGAATCCCTGTGCCCCAATGCCTGCACATCTTATCTCCCAGTTATATGCAAAATAGTATTAATAATAGTATTTGTATATATTTGAAACATTTAATTTTAAAACTTTGAATCCCAAATCCATTCCCTTCGTCCCTTGTCACCCACTCCCTCTGGGAAGATTAGCAATTCAGTATGTGTTGTACATGTATAGCTATGCAAAACATTACCATAGTAGATATATTGTAAAAGACTAGCTATATTTCCCTCCCACCCATCCCACCCCCCCACCTGGTCCATTCCCTACTTTGATCCTGTCCCTCTTCAAAAGTGGGTGCCTCCAACCTCCCCTCCCCCCAGCATGTCCTCCCTTCCATACTCCCCCCTCTCATTCCCCTCCCTCCTACTCTTCTGCAGGGTGGAATATCCCATTTAGTATGTATGTCATTCTCTCCCTGAGCCAAATTCAATGATAATATGGTTTTGCCTTTTTGCCTCCCTGTTCTTCCCCTCCCTTGTAACCATTTCCCCTTGCCTCTTCTCTATGAGAGAGTTTACCCCATTCTGTCTCTCTCCATCTCCTCTTGCCACATTTGTCTCTCACCTCTTAACTTCACCCCTTAAGTATCATCCCTTCCCACCAAATTCAACCTGTGCCCTCTATCCATATATACCTGTAAACATATAAACACACATTCACATATGTATTTATATGCCCATATACCCTTCTTCAATTATTTTCATACTGAGAAAGGTTTCATCAGTCACAGTTATTGTTTTTCCATGTAGGAATGTAAAAAGTTCAACTTTGATAAGTTCCTTTTGATTTCTTTTCCCTGTTTACCTTCTCAAGTATCTCTTGCTTCTTGTGTCTGAATGTAAATTTTTCTATTCAACTCTGGTTTTTTCCTCAAGAATGCTTGAAAGTACTCTATTCCACTGAATGACCATATTTTCCCCTGAAGCAAGATACTCAGTTTTGCTGGGTAGGTGATTCTTGGTTTTAATTCAAAGTCCTTTGCCCTCTAGAATATCATATTCCATGCCCTTCGATCCCTCAGTATAGAAGCTGCCAGGTCCTGTGCTATTCTGATTGTGTTTCCACAATATTGAAATTGTTTCTTCCCAGCTGCTTGTGGTATTTTCTCCTTGATTTGGGAATTCTGGAACCTGGCTATAATATTCCTAGTTTTCTTTTGGGGGTCTTTTTCAGGAGGTGATCTGTGGATTCTTTCAACCTCTATTTCCCCCTCTGGGTCTAAAACATCAGAGTCCCCCTTTTACATGATTTTGAAGTGATGTGGGCTGGAGTGTTGTGGAAGTGCTGTTTCTACTCTGCCATCTTGTCTCAGCCCCTGGCCATACATTTTTGATTATAAGATTTGGGAGTCTTTCATTTCCCATTAGCTGGTCTGCTTAGTTGGACTCCAGGAACACCATGCCTTTCCCAGGATCACCTGAAACCTCATCATCATGGACACTGATTCAGTTTTGGTTCTCAACATCTCCTGAGGACCCTCAGACCTGCCTCTCCCCTCTGACTGGAGGGCTGGAGGACAGGGAAATAAACTCCTCTCAAAGCCTCCCTTTATAGAGAGCTCAGATTGTCCCAGCTAACTTTATTTCTCATCAGCTACTCTGCTTGGTGCCCTCTGGCATCCAACCCACCCCTAACCCCTTTTCAGCTTTCTTTTGCATATTGTCTTCCCCCATTATATTGTAAATTCCTTGAGGGAAGGGATTGGTTTCTTATTTTTATCCCCAGTACTTACCACAGTGCCTGGCACAAAGTAGGCACTTAATAAAAGTTAATTGACTATTGACTACCATCAATAGATAAGACCACAGATGAGACCAGCAAAAGAGAAAATACATATATATG